>CM062816.1:833174410-833502932 GCA_031772625.1 Pinus tabuliformis
GTGATGGTTGCCAATTCTATCTCTCTAAAAATTTCAATGAGATGTGGATTTGCACAAGCCAAGCATGCCCCAGCAGCACCCAGCCCAAAAGAGGAAGAAAGACACTAGGAAGCCAACCTCCCAGGCATGGGCATTCCTGTAGGCGCGCACAAAACTCAAATTCAAATTTTAAATTTCAAATTTCAAATATCAAATAGAGACGCTAAGGGACGATAGGCCAGTGGCGCGACAGATTTAAAATTCAAAATTTAGATTTTAGATCGTAGCTGGTCCATCCATGCTTTAATTGCATGCACGGTCTGGACAGGACGATGGCGACAAATGGAGATGTGGACGGCATAGGCGGGCAGGGTCGATGGGCAGGAGCACGGTAGACTGCAGAGTCGCCGGAGCTGCGTGACCTGTAATCACCCGAGAGGGATGCTTGCATGTAACTGCCATGATCCATGGTCAAGCATGTAAGAGCCCCATGACGTCAAGGAGGCTGTCTGTCGCTGTCAGAGGGTGTAAGGACATAGCATTAACTTTGCTATGGAGGTGGAAATAGGAACTGCCCTACATTTAGGCCAAGTGGAAGTGACATTCAATCTTGGATGCCCGATCATGTGAGAAAATGAACGCACCATTTGATGCTGCATTTAATTCCCCATTTGAACGCACTATTGGGAAAATGTGCGCTTTTCTGTATTTCCCAAAATGAGGACACATTAATTGCATTAAAATGGAGTTGACTCATGAAATGTCGAATAACAAAAGCAGTGTTTTATTGTGAGTCATAAATAATGTATTACAATGTCCCCCCTCTCTTTTTCTCTATGTGGATTTGTCCCTTGGTTGAGAGGAATCTCCAAAATTTTACTTTGAATTATATTAGGCAATTCAAGGTAAATTTTTTCTCATTGCTTCTTAAAACTAAAATTAGGAAGATTTAGTTCCTCACATGATGAACATGGACCTCGAATTTAAAAAGAGATATTAAATACTAAGAAAAAAGAAACTAATATTTCATGTTGTATATAAAATAATATGGTATCAATTTTAAGTATATACTCATTAAACTTGAAAATTTTCTTTTTAACTGTAAAATGTCCTTTATATAAGATATATTTTGAAAAAAACCTAGTAAAAAAAACTACAATATTTTTGATGGAATTGAAATATTACAAGATAAAAACTTGATAACAAAAAAGATTAAATATAAATTATAAATAAAATATTTTAATAAGCATTCCCACTAAAATAATTATATATATTATATAAATAAATTAAATAATTTATTTTAGTCATTCAAAGTAATGTAATATTCATAATTAAAATAAATTTATAAAACTTGGTAATTTCAATCAAATAAATGTAAGATGTTAAAAATTCCAAAATGTTATTGGAATTATAAGAAATAACGGTTTTTTTTAATCCTCCACAATGCACCACCCACCCATGTTAAAAATGTTGACGGGCTGCGAAGTCGTCAACGTGTTCATATCAATAAGGTTAAGCCGTCGGGGATTCGTACGTTGCCAAAATATTATCATGTTCTTATCTCTGATCAGATCAGTGAACCAGAAAATAATCGTTGGGAAAAAGGAGGAGGATTTTGGCGTGATATATATCACTGTCTTGATATATATCAGTGTCTTGTCTCAGGGAGAATTTTGGCGTGTTCGCAGAAGAATGTTTCCGAGCTTTCGGAGACCGTGTGAAGTATTGGACAACTATAAACGAACCGCTCACCTTCTCATTATATGGATACGATCTAGGGCTTCACGCACCGGGTCGCTGTTCACCCGGATTTGGAAACTGTATAGCGGGGAACTCTGCAACAGAGCCTTACATAGTAACCCATAATATGCTTCTAGCACATAGTGCCACCGTAAAATTATATAGGACTAAATAGCGGGTGAGGTTATAGGACTAAATTCAATAACAAGACATACGATCGTCTCTTGAATATTTAGATTCAAATGTCGGAAAATAAACTGCAGGGGAAGCATAAGGGTTCCATAGGCATAGCACTTGTGGTGAACTGGATGGTGCCATACTCAAACTCTTTGCTCGATCAGGAGGCTACTCAGAAAGCAATCGACTTCAGAATAGGATGGTATGTACACACGTGTTACCTTTAACGTAACGTGGGCGTGGGCACAAATATCAAAAAGAAAATCCATAGAATGAATTTTGTAATGTTCTGGATGAATAATTTCAGATTAAATTTTGAGATGCAAAACATTTTGTGCTTTTGAGGCGCATTTGGATTCATTCCTGAAAGACGCGGTCTCCCCTGGCCTAACTCTAGGTTCGGCCTTTTAGGATGGATTTATATTGAACCTTGAAGTTTTGTTATTAGCACAGATTTATACATTTCCTCATAAAGGAATCATTTTAGGAGAAAATACTAATGCAGCAAAGCCATTCCTCTGGTCCAAAAGGATGACAATGCTTTAGGTATTGATGGAAGAATCCAAAAAGCCAGTGAACAATTAAATTGGACCAATACTGCTATCAAAGGCCTGGAGATGACTGTAGCAAAAACAGAAGATGTAAAGAAGCAGCAGTCTTCATTGAATAGTGTAAATAGTTGTTTAAATAATTTGCAGTTTGATTCCAGCATGACTCGCTCTTATACCAGAGAATCAATAAGTAAGATAGAAGAAGTAGGAGAAAATTTAGCTGGACACATAAGTGTGACTAAGACTCTCCTTACTGGCTTAACAACAAAAATTGAAAGGATACAATTGTTAAAAATTGAAAAGCCAGTTCCAAATTCTTTTATGGTAAAGAGAAATATTAAGATTGAAAATCCTGTGAGAAATGTCTAGAAATTTCCTCTATTGTTTCCTAAAGAAATTACCTCATCATCAGGAGATGATGAATCATAACATATTAGTATTGCTTCCTTATTTAAGGAAACAGAGGCAGAATCAGAAACAAAAGAAAGAAGGTAGGAATTACCAGAAACACAGATTCTTCCAATCTATGAGCCTCTGGAACATAGATTTACTAGATATTTTACTCCTGATATTGAAGGAAAAGGGAAAATGCCTGAAGCTCATACTTTCTTCCCTGATTCTCACAGAGAATGGAACATGGATAACATGAGCATTGGCCAAATACGCCAAATGATAGATTTGATGTATACTGAATATAAGCTCATGTGTCTCAGAGGCAAATCTAAAATAAATGCTTGTAGAACCATCATTCAATGTTTCACAGGTACTCTCCTCAGGTGGTGGGAGACTGAATGCTCTCTTAAACTCATTGAAACAATGGAAGCTGAAGTTCTCAAAGATGAGAAAGGAGATGTTATTCACAATTCAGATGGCACTGTCATTAGTAACATGATTGGTGCATTGACATCAATGATTCTAGAGCATTGGTGCGGCAGTGAGACAGAGATAGCCAATAAACATGAGGTTATTATGATGAACCTCAAGTGCCATAAAATGTCGCAATTTGATGATTTCCATAGAGACTGGATGCAGTGGATCTATGAGGTAAAAGACTCCAAAAACTTGTTATGGAAACAGGTATACCTTGCTGCTTTACCCTCTAGATTTGTTGATTATATCAGAATGCAAGAGATTTTTCAGTTACCTTTTGAATCTTAGACATGGGGTGAGATATATTCTCATATTACAAAGACATTGGTGAGTCTTTGTGCTAGTTCAAAGGTTAACAAGTCTCTGGAAAAATTATCAAGATTACCAGATAAAAATTCCATCTGCAGCAAGTATGGACTCACAGTAGATGATCCTTTGGTGAAGAAAAGAAAGTCCAGAAAGAGAGCCAAAAGAGAATTTAAAGAGACTTTCTATAGAAATAAAAAGAATTATCCAAAGGACAAGAGAAGGTATCTTGCAAAAGATAAAAATCAGAGATATAAGAAGAAGGGTTATTACAGATATGTTCCAAAGACTCATTACTACAACCCCTCTGATATCCATTTGCATTCAACCAAACAAGAAAAATGGAATAAAATCACTTGTTGGTTGTTGATGAAAAGAGATCTTGGGGTATTGCCAAAATCCCTTTCCATGTAAAAAAACTTGAACCTGGGCCTGTGGGTTATGCCCACGAAGCCTCGACGGAAGCGTTCTAAAACTTTTAAACATAGATATTCTTTAACTATCGAACCATCCCTTTAAACAACGTTTGAATGCGTGTTAAAAACAGCGATTCTATACATACGACTGCACCCCCGATCTGATTGATCTGATCGTTCACGGCGATCTCCAACAATCGGCAGTTTCAACAAACCGATGTGATATCATTCCACAGTCCTGGGCGCCTCTATATACGTCGGCAGATCCACAGCTACGTCCAACTCCGATTCAACACGTTCTCCGCTGCTCCGATGCGATGACTGTCACTTCTCTAACAGTCGAACTCCCACCTTCAATCTGCGCCGATGTGATATTAATCAGCGTTCACAAATACGATTTGCAACCCACTACAACTGTCGATTGCTACGCCGTCTCATACTTCTCACAACAACACGCAGGATCAGTTTAAGAATTGACATACTTGTATACATAATGAAAGAAACTTATAACCACAAAACACATGACTTTTATTAATTCTGAATTCAGATTACAATACGTTTTTATGAGCCAGGTTGCCTTGGCAGCGCTGGATATACATGCGCCTGGCTCCCCTACGAATGCACGAAGACTAGTTTATAAGAATGGAGGAAAATAGATTGGATCATTCCAGATCCGCTATTCCTTCATAAGATCCCTAAACTCACTCAACCGAGTCACAACAAACGCTATTTCCTCCAACAGAATGCTCCATAATTGATGCACGACTGTTAATAATAGTAAGTCTTCTTGAGACATATCCGCTTTAATCCACTTCAAATATGTTTTAAGCAGATTTTCCTCCCATCGCTCAGCTTTGCTGTCCACGTCAACTTCTAGAAGGCATGAAAAATAAATTTGATTTTCGTGGGTTGATGCTCCTGCATCAGACTCCCGAGGCACAAAAATTTATGACCTTCTGGTCATATGCTTCCGCTTGTCGTTAGCAATTTTACCCACTGCATATCTTCAGTGGAACTACTTTTATGATCTTTGTCATTGAAGATCATTGATATTGAAGAAAGCCAGAGTGTAGGAGGATTAAAGACAAATATTGCGAACAACGCAGTTAGTAAAGATGATACAGAACTTTTGAGAGAACTTCCAGATGAGATAGCAGATTTGTATAAGTCGAATCTTTTGATAAGGAAGCCAACAAGGAATGAAGAATTGCAAATTAAAGTGAGCAAAAAAGCAGCAAGGTATGTGAAAAAGACAACAGCAGATAGTGAGGCATTACCACATAGTGGACAGAGACTTGAGGGACCAACAACAGCAACAATAATCAAGAACAGACTATCAAATCAAGTATGGGATCCAGGAGGACGCAAACCAGAAATGCATGATCAGGAGATCATGGTTAATTTAAACTTTGGGAGTCTGATGCAGGAGCATCTAGACCCAGCCAGCAATGTGATGGAATGGTCACATGTTGTGGCTAATACAAGTTTGAAGGAAGATTTGGTTGTTAATCTTGTATTAATTTCAATTAAATGTAATTAGTTAAGGGTGGCTTGATTCTGAATTGAAATTGGATAAATGGCAAGTGGTCTTCCCTGCGTGGAGATCAAGCCAAGTAATCCAGTTTTTTTAGAATAGGATAAGGTAGGAATTCTAAATATATATTTTAGATCTCCAAATATGGAGGAGATGGTTAAGTGAGTATATACGCAATCTCTTTTGTGTTAAAAAAGAGGAGAGCGAGAAGCATTATAGAGGGAATTAGTTAGGATTGAGTGTGAAGTGTTGGTGTGTGAGGAGGTGGAGCGAAAGCTCATATTAGAGGACTGTGTAGATTAAACAAAGAAATACAGATTTCATTATTTGTAGGATTGGCATGGTGATACCCTGTCTTTTACTCTGTTTTGAATAAAATTCGGGTATTCATTTTGTGTGATGCACATGGGTTTTGAACTGTGATTTATTTGAATTGGGTTGAATTCGTAATAGTTTGACATGATTTCGATTTAAATCATAAAAAAAATCAGTGATCGATTGAAGTTGGACGTGTTAAATTAGCGCTGAAGGTTGGCAATTTCCGATCCCAACTTGGATCGGATCGAAACTTTGGAGCGGAGGAAAGAACGAGACTCTGTTCTGGACAAATGGAATGTTGATTGATGCGTTCTGAATTGAGTTTCATTTGTGTTTTTAAATTGAGAATTATGTGTTGCAATCCGGCGTTAACAATTTGGGAAACGCTTTTACACAGGAAAACAATTTGAAAAGACCTTGTGGATCTTTGAAGTGAAGATGAACTAACATATGAGACAGTTTGAAGTGCATCGGATCGCTCTGATACCACTTGATGAAAAGAGATCTTGGGGTATTGCCAAAATCCCTTTCCATGTAAAAAAACTCGAACCTGGGCCTGTGGGTTATGCCCACGAAGCCTCGACGGAAGCGTTCTAAAACTTTTAAACATAGATCTTCTTTAACTATTGAACCATCCCTTTAAACATCGTTTGAATGCGTGTTAAAAAAAGCGATTCTATACATACGACTGCACCCCCGATCTGATTGATCTGATCGTTCACGGCGATCTCCAACAATCGGCAGTTTCAACAAACCGATGTGATATCATTCCACAGTCCTGGGCGCCTCTATATACGTCGGCAGATCCGCAGCTACGTCCAACTCCGATTCAACACGTTCTCCGCTGCTCCGATGCGATGACTATCACTTTTCTAACAGTCGAAATCCCACCTTCAATCGGCGCCAATGTGATATTAATCAGCGTTCCCAAATACGATTTGCAACCCACTACAACTGTCCATTGCTACGCCGTCTCATACTTCTCACAACAACACGCGGGATCAGTTTAAGAATTGACATACTTGTAAACATAATGAAAGAAACTTATAACCACAAAACCATGACTTTTATTAATTCTGAATTCAGATTACAATACGTTTTTATGAGCCAGGTTGCCATGGCAGCGCTGGATATACATGCGCCTAGCTCGCCTACGAATGCACGAAGACTAATTTATAAGAATGGATGGAAATAGATTGGATCATTCCAGATCCGCTATTCCTTCATAAGATCCCTAAACTCACTCAACCGAGTCACAACAAACACTATTTCCTCCAACAGAACGCTCCATAATTGATGCACGACTGTTAATAATAGTAATTCTTCTTGAGACATATCCGCTTTAATCCACTTCAAATATGTTTTAAGCAGATTTTCCTCCCATCGCTCAGCTTTGCTGTCCACATCAACTTCTAGAAGGCATGAAAAATAAATTTGATTTTCGTGGGTTGATGCTCCTGCTTCAGTTGTGCGGCCAGAATGGGCATACAACTTCCAGATGTCCCCAAGGAGAAGAATCAAAGCTCAATAAAGGAAAGAAAATAGTTGTTTATGCTCAGAAGTCCAAGCAAGTCCAGCAAGAACATTCAGGACCTACTTTTTGTCTGAGATGCAAATGTCACAGAAAGATGCCCAAATCTTTCCATCAGAGATACAGCCCAGCAACATCAACTAGAAGAATCTTCTCTCGATTCTTTTAGCACTACATCAGAAGAAGAAATCTAGGTCTATATGGGCCAGTATTCTAAATCAGACTCATCAAAATGCCCATGCTCAGATTCAGATGAGTGTGCTTGTCATGCTATATACAGAAGTGATCTTGAGTATTACACCAGCTCCAGTGAGGAAGAAGAAAAGTTTAAGCCGCCAAAAGAAAATGTTCTTATGGCATCTACTGAAGAAGAAGAAGAAATGAATATTTTATCCCAAAAAAGGGTAATGGAAGAAGGAGATATGAAGAATCGCCTGATTGAAGCATTCACTGACCAGCTCAAGAACAAAGCTTCCAAAGAATCAGGTAAGAAGCCTTTATTTATTGATGCATCTTATGAAAGAAATACTAAATCATTTCAAATGCATCATCAAAAGCCAGGAAAAGTGAGATCACTTACTCTTGGGGAAGTAAGTGGTGAAATCCACCATCTCAAAACAGAAATCTCTGCAATCAAAGCTCAAATTGCAGAAATACAGAAAGGAAAACAATCTACAGAAGAAAAAGAAGATGATTCCTGGAATCCTACTGCATATCACTAAGAAGTACAGATTGCTGAAGGAATTCAAGATCCACATTTTGGATTTAAAGATATGAGGTTGTTCACGATCACCTATCAGCAACATCATGTTAAGGTAAAAATTTGCATCCAAGGAAAAATCTTTCAAATGATTGCATTATTGGATTCTGGTGCAGATATGAACATCCTTAATATCAAAAATATTCCAGCCAAGTACTGGGTTTCAGCTGAAAGGGAGGTGGTAGGCCTTGGGAACAAGAAACTCCAATATGAAATTCCCAAAGCTTCATTGTGTTTTGATACTCATTGTGTGCACATGAAGTTTGTTATTGCAGACATTCATGTTGACTGTATATTAGGAAATGTCTTTCTAGTTGCAGTAGAGCCTCATGGCTCAGCCAGGCTAAAAGGAGGGAGATCCGATTATTTCATTTTTGTTCCTACATCAAAAGGTAGGAGAAAGAAAATTGAACTCCCCTATGTTTCAAGTCCAAGGATTTTCAACAATGGTCCAAGCCATGCAAAAACTGGAAAAAGAAGAATCTCAATTAGCAGATCTCAAAGATCTGAAAAGCACACTAAGGGTTGAGGAACAACTAAAATTACCCCAAGTCAAAAGAAAAATCCAAGAGCTGAAAGAAAAATTGGAGGAAACTTGCTGCTCAGAAGAGCCAAATGCCTTCTGGCATAGGAAGCAGTATACTATCAAGCTGCCATATAAAGAGGGATACACTGGAAAACCCTGTAAAAGTAGAGCTATCCCGATGAGAAAAGAATATAGGGATCTCTGCCAAAAAGAAATCCAGCAATTGCTTGATAGAAGACTGATCAGAGAATCAAATAGCCCCCGGAATTGCTATGGATTGTATTTGAATAAGAGGGCTGAACAAACTAGAGGAATTCCCAGGCTTGTTATAAATTATAAACCTCTAAATTCAGTTCTAGACGATGACACTTATCTGATTCCACACAAGGGAGACTTGATCAGAAGGATTGCAGGCACCAAGGTATTTTCAAAATTTGATCTCAAAGCAGGATTCTGGCAGGTTGCCATTGATGAAGATGATAAATTCAAGACTGCTTTTAGTATTCCAGCAGGGCATTATGAATGGAATGTCATGCCATTCGGCCTAAAAAATGGTCCCTCAAAGTTCCAGAAAGTCATGGATGATATCTTCAAGCCATACTTTGATTGGCTAATAGTTTATATTGATGATGTTTTACTTTTTTCCAAGAATATTGATGACCATTTCAAACATGTAAATATTTTCTTGAAATTGGTTCAAAAGAATGGATGGTGCTGAGCAAGAAGAAGATAGAAGTATTCCAGACTTTTATAAAATTCTTGGACACACAATTAGCAATGGACAAATTTCTCTGCAACAACATGCCATCGAATTTGCAGATAAATTCCTAGATGTGCTTAAAGGCAAAACACAACTGCAACGATTTCTTGGTTGCCTAAACTATGTCAGCCATTTCTACCAGGATTGTGCCAGCGACAGGAAGGTGCTCAATAAACGACTTGGAAAAAACCCCCCTAAATGGCCAGATCTTCACACCAGAGCAGTCCAAGAAATCAAAGCCAAGGTAAAATATTTCCCTATTTTATATGTAGCCGATGATCAAGCTTTTAAAATAGTTGAATCTGATGCAAGCAATGTTGGATGGGGAGGAATCTTGAAACAAAGAATTGGAAAAGAAGAATAGGTTGTTCAATTTGCTTCGGGAGTCTGGAACCCAGCGGAGCAAAACTATTCTGTCATTGAAAGAGAGGTAAAAGCAGCATGGAATTGTATTAGCAAATTTGAAGTCTATTTGATAAACGAGCCTTTTCTTCTCAGAATAGATGCCTCAGCTATGCAGAAAGTTTTATCTAAAGATATTAAGAAAGATGGAGAAGCAAAGTTTTCTAGATGGCAAGCACTCTTTGCAAATTTTGATTTTACAGTAGAGCACATCAAGGGAAAAGATAACAGCCTTCCTGACTTCCTCAGCCGGGAATATATTGAGCAAAAGGAAGCACATGTTATGATGATTATCACTGAATGGGATAATAACCAGAGACAAGAAGTTTTGAAAGCTGTGCCAGATGAATTGGAGTGGGAAACCTACAAAAGAGACTGGAAGCTGACTTGGCAGCTTCGTAATACCAAAGTTTTGGATGCGAATTTGCAGCCTCATACAAATCTGCAGTATTATGTACCAGAGAGAAAAGTCTACCCAAAGGGAAGACAATGGATACATGACATGGTCTATGATAAAGCAAGAAGAGATGATGAAGTGGCAAGAATAGCACTAGAACAAAATTTTCATGATATTTCTACCATCTGGTATCATGGAGGAAGAGACACAGGAATATATGAAAGACATGTCTGTATCTATAGAGCCAGAGATTTATGGAGAGAATCTGGTCATGGCAAATTTCACCCAGCAACCCGATGGCCCAGAAATGATCCTCATATCATGTTTTCTGACAGTGTTTATGATTTTACAGACTACAGAAAAGTTTGGTGGAAATTTTTAAATATTGATGATCAAACAGAGACTCGTTATACCAGAATCAAGTTCAGCACAGTTGGGCATTATCAAGGTTACCAGCAATGTGAATGGTGCAGGGATTGGTGGAAAGACTACGGGATAAATAGGACAACCATGGATCCTGTAGAGCATGAAAAATATTGTAAAAATATGGGTAAAACCTGTATTATGCAATGTAACAAAGAATGCAATCACCTAGTGTATCATACTATGAAGGAAATGGCCAGCACTGAATGGACAACTTATCAATCCTCTTCGTACAATAATTCGCTTGAAGAATATATGAGAGAGCACATGGAATGGCTCATCCTTACCAAAGTACAACATCAAATCATGCTGGGGAAACCTATCATTGTTCGAAGAATCTACACCAAAGCATGGGACATTATGCCATAGAAGCTAAATCGTTTTCCAAATCTCAAGATATTTTGATGTGAACCAGTCAGAAGGACTAAATTGTGACCCGTTTTCCCGTGGGCTTCACTGTTCAAAAGCCTTCGCAGTGTAATATTCTCCATTAAAGTCTTTTCTCGTGGGCTTTAGTACAAAAGAATCCACTGTGTAGAAGAATCATGATATCTGTCATATTTACTTTTAGTACAAGAATCCACTTTACAGATAATATCTTAGCGTTGCCCGAAAGCAATTATTCGGTCCATCTTTTAGACCTGAGTGTTTGTGCGGAAATCGCTTTGATAAAAGCTGGAAAGCAATGATTCCTTTAGCTTTAAGTCTTCTCTTTGTACCGACCAACAGGATGCTTGTCCCCCCTTCTCTTCCTATATAAGAAGGGTAAGGCTCATTTGTTTGGCATCGGAGTTTGGAGAGTCTAAGAGTCTTGAGTCTTGTGAGTTTTGAGTCGAGTGTATTTCCTGCTCTGCATCTATGGACCCAAGGGTCTGATTTGCTTGCACCACGAAAGATTCACTCAAGTCCTTAGGTGGTTTGGAAGCCTGCGCATCAGTGTGCTCAGCACTAGTGAGAACCCTAAGTGGCTGAACCATTAGTAAGAGTCTTTTAGTCTGTATATGTTTGCCATAAATTTCTGAGGCAGAGTCTGTCTATCGCTAGGAAGCCTCCGATATTACTTGTTCTTTATGAACGGTATACAGTCCGGTAAAAGCAATGACAGTCAATCTCTGTAAAGAAATTCTCTCTTTGTAATACTTTGAGTTTCTGCAATAAAATGAGTACATTATATTTCTGTAATCCGAGTATCTCTATGATTTAAAAAGTCTGCTGTGATAGTAGTTCTATTGAGCTTTCGTCCGAAGTTCGCAAGAAGTTCACCAAAAGATCGAAGGGACACCAAGGCTGTTGAGAGGCGTGGAAGCCGTTGGGTAAGCCAAAACAGTGTGAAAGATCTGAGTAGGTTCACCACTGGTTCACCAGGAGTTGGCCATCAACACTAACGAAGAGGCACAACAAGTTGCAAGCTCGTGATAGGAGCCCCATCAGAAGCATAACTGAAGATTTTATCCCAAATAAGGGCAATGGAAGAAGGAGATATGAAGAATTGCCTGATTGAAGCATTCATTGACTAGCTCAAGAACAAAGCTTCCAAAGAATCAGGTAAGAAGCCTTTATTTATTGATGCATCTTATGAAAGAAATACTAAATCATTTCAAATGCATCATCAAAAGCCAGGAAAAGTGAGATCACTTACTCTTGGGGAAGTAAGTGGTGAAATCCACCATCTTAAAATAGAAATCTCTGCAATCAGAGCTCAAATTGCAGAAATACAGAAAGGAAAATAATCTGCAGAAGAAAAAGAAGATGATTCCTGGAATCCTACTGCATATCACTAAGAAGTACAGATTGCTGAAGGAATGGAAGATCCACATTTTGGATTTAAAGATATGAGGTTGTTCACGATCACCTATCAGCAACATCATGTTAAGGTAAAAATTTGCATCCAAGGAAAAATCTTTCAAATGATTGCATTATTGGATTTTGGTGTAGATATTAACATCCTTAATATCAAAAATATTCCAGCCAAGTACTGGGTTTCAGCTGAAAGGGAGGTGGTAGGCCTTGGGAATAAGAAACTCCAATATGAAATTCCCCAAGCTTCATTGTGTTTTTATACTCATTGTGTGCACATGAAGTTTGCTATTGTAGACATTCCTGTTGACTGTATATTAGGAAATGTCTTTCTAGCTGCAGTAGAGCCTCATGGCTCAGCTAGGCTAAAATGAGGGAGAGCCGGTTATTTCATTTCTGGTCCTACATCAAAAGGCAGGAGAAAGAAAATTGAACTCCCCTATGTTTCAAGTCCAAGGATTTCAACAATGGTCCAAGCCATGTAAAAACTGGAAAAAGCAGAATCTCAATTAGCAGATCTCAAAGATCTGAAAAGAACACTAAGGGTTGAGGAACAACTAAAATTACCCCAAGTCAAAAGAAAAATCCAAGAGCTGAAAGAAAAATTGGAGGAAACATGCTGCTTAGAAGAGCCAAATGCCTTCTGGCATAGGAAGTAGCATAAGCTGCCATATAAAGAGGGATACACTGGAAAACCCTGTAAAAGTAGAGCTATCCTGATGAGCAAAGAATATAGGGATCTCTGCCAAAAAGAAATCCAGCAATTGCTTGATAGAAGACTGATCAGAGAATCCAATAGCCCCTGGAATTGCTATGTATTCTATGTGAATAAGAGGGATGTACAAATTAGAGAAATTCCCAAGCTTGTTATAAATTATAAACCTCTAAATTCAGTTCTAGCCGATGACACTTATCCGATTCCACACAAGGGAGACTTGATCAGAAGGATTGCAGGCGCCAAGGTATTTTCAAAATTTGATCTCAAAGCAGGATTCTGGCAGGTTGCCATTGATGAAGCTGATAAATTCAAGACTGCTTTTAGTATTCCAGCAGGGCATAATGAATGGAATGTCATGCCATTCGGCCTAAAAAATGCTCCCTCAAAGTTCCAGAAAGTCATGGATGATATCTTCAAGCCATACTTTGATTGGCTAATAGTTTATATTGATGATGTTTTAGCTTTTTCCAAGAATATTGATGACCATTTCAAACATGTAAATATTTTCTTGAAATTGGTTCAAAAGAATGGATTTGTGCTGAGCAAGAAGAAGATAGAAGTATTCCAGACTTCTATAAAATTCTTGGGACACACAATTTGCAACAGAAAAATTTCTCTGCAACAGCATGCCATTGAATTTGCAGATAAATTCCCAGATGTGCTTAAAGACAAAACACAAATGCAGCGATTTCTCGATTGCCTAAACTATGTCAGCCATTTCTACCAGGATTGTGCCAGCGACAGGAAGGTGCTCAATAAATGACTTAGAAAGAACCCCCCTGAATGGTCAGATCTTCACACCAGAGCAGTCCAAGAAATCAAAGCCAAGGTAAAATCTTTACCTATTTTATATGTAGCCGATGATCAAGATATTAAAATAGTTGAATCTGATGCAAGCAATGTTGGATGGGGAGGAATATTGAAACAAAGAATTGGAAAAGAAGAACAGGTTGTTCAATTTGCTTCGTGAGTCTGGAACCCAGCGGAGCAAAACTATTCTGTCATTGAAAGAGAGGTAAAAGCAGCATGGAATTATATTAGCAAATTTGAAGTCTATCTGATAAACAAGAATTTTCTTCTCAGAACAGATGCCTCAGCTATGCAGAAAGTTTTATCTAAAGATATCAAGAAAGCTGGAGAAGCAAAGTTTGCTAGATGGCAAGCACTCTTTGCAAATTTTGATTTTACAGTAGAGCACATCAAGGGAAAAGATAACAGCCTTCCTGACTTCCTCAGCCGGGAATATATTAAGCAAAAGGAAGCACATGTTATGATGATTATCACTGAATGGGATAATAACCAAAGACAAGAAGTTTTGAACGCTGTGCCAGATGAATTGGAGTGGGAAACCTACAAAAGAGACTGGAAGCCAACTTGGCAGCTTCGTAATACCAAAGTTTTGGATGTGAATTTGCAGCCTCATATTAATCTGCAGTATTATGTACCAGAGGGAAAAGTCCACCCAAAGGGAAGGCAATGGATACATGACATGGTATATGATAAGGCAAGAAGAGATGCTGAAGTGGCAAGAATAGCACTAGAACAAAATTTTCATGATATTGCTACCATCTGGTATCATAGAGGAAGAGACACAGGAATATATGAAAGACATGTTTGTATCTATAGAACCAGAGATTTATGGAGAGAACCTGGTCATGGAAAAGTTCACCCAGCAGCCCGATGGCCCAGAAATGATCCTCATATCATGTTTCCTGACACTGTTTATGATTTTACAGACTACAGAAAACTCTGGTGGAAATTTTTAAATATTGATGATCAAACAGAGACTCATTATACCAGAATCAAGTTCAGCACAGTTGGGCATTATCAAGGTTACCAGCAATGTGAATGGTTCAGGGATTGGTGGAAAGACTACGGGATAAACAGGACAGCCATGGATCCTGTAGAGCATGAAAAATATTGTAAAAATATGGGTAAAACCTGTATTATGCAATGTAACAAAGAATGCAATCACCCAGTGTATCATACTGTAAAGGAAATGGCCAACACTGAATGGACAACTTATCAATCCTCTTCGTACAATAATTCGCTTGAAGAATATATGAGAGAGCACATGGAATGGCTCATCCTTACCAAAGTACAACATCAAATCGTGCTGGGGAAACCTATCATTGTCCGATGAATCTACACCAAAGCATGGGACATTATGCCATATAAGCTGGACCGTTTTCCGAATCTCAAGATATTTTGATGTGAACCAGTCACAAGGGCTAAATTGTGACCAGTTTTCCCGTGGGCTTCACTGTTCAAAAGCCTCCACAGTGTAATATTCTCCATTAAAGTCTTTTCTCGTGGGCTTTAGTACAAAAGCATCCACTGTGTAGAAGAGTCATGATATTTGTCATATTTACTTTTAGTACAAGAATCTACTTTACAGATAATATCTTAGCGTTACCCGAAAGCAATTATTCGGTCCATCTTTTAGACCCGAATCTTTGTGCGGACGTCGCTTTGATAAAAGCTGGAAAGCAATGATTCCTTTAGCTTTAAGTCTTTTCTTTGTACCGACCAACAGGATGCTTGTCCCCCCTTCTCTTCCTATATAAGAAGGGTAAGGCTCATTTGTTTGGCATCGGAGTTTGGAGAGTCTAAGAGTCTTGAGTCTTGTGAGTTTTGAGTCGAGTGTATTTCCTGCTCTGCATCTGCGGACCCAAGGGTCTGATCTGCTTGCACCACGAAAGATTCACTCAAGTCCTTAGGTGGTTTGGAAGCCTGCGCATCAGTGTGCTCGGCACTGGTGAGAACCTAAAGTGGCTGAACCATTAGTAAGAGTCTTTCAGTCTGTAGATGTTTGCCATAGATTTCTGAGGCAGAGTCTATCTATCGCCAGGAAGCCTCCGGTATTACTTGTTCTTTATGAACGGTATACAGTCCGGTAAAAGCGATGACAGTCAATCTCTGTAAAGAAATTCTCTCTCTGTAATACTTTGAGTTTCTGCAATAAAATGAGTACACTATATTTCTGCAATCCGAGTATCTCTGTGATTTAAAAAGTCTGCTGTGATAGTAGTTCTGTTGAGCTTTCATCCGAAGTTCGCCAAAAGATCGAAGGGACACCAAGGCTGTTGAGAGGCGTGGAAGTCGTTGTGTAAGCCAAAAGAGTGTGAAAGATCTAAGTAGGTTCACCACTGGTTCACCAGGAGTTGGCCTTCAACACTAACAAAGAGGCACAACAATTTGCAAGCTCGTGACAAGAGCCCCTGCAAAAAAAAGATGTTAATATCAAAAATATTCCAGCCAAGTACTTGGTTTCCGCTGAAAGGGAGGTGGTAGGCCTTAGGAACAAGAAACTACAATATGAAATTCCCTGAGCTTCATTGTGTTTTGATACCCATTGTGTGCACATGAAGTTTGCTATTGCAGACATTCCTGTTGACTGTATATTAGGAAATGTCTTTCTAGTTGCAGTAGAGCCTCATGGCTCAGCCAGGCTAAAAGGAGGGAGAGCCGGTTATTTCATTTTTGTTCCTACATCAAAAGGCAGGAGAAGGAATATTGAACTCCCCTATGTTTCAAGTCCAAGGATTTCAACAATGGTCCAAGCCATGCAAAAACAGGAAAAAGCAGAATCTTAATTAGCAGATCTCAAAGATCTGAAAAGCACACTAAGGGTTGAGGAACAACTAAAATTACCCCAAGTCAAAAGAAAAATCCAAGAGCTGAAAGAAAAATTGTAGGAAACATGCTGCTCAGAAGAGCCAAATGCCTTATGGCATAGGAAGCAACATACTATCAAGTTGCCATATAAAGAGGGATACACTAGAAAACCCTGTAAAAGTAGATCTATCCCGATGAGCAAAGAATATAGGGATCTTTGCCTAAAAGAAATCCAACAATTGCTTGATAGAAGACTGATCAGAGAATCCAATAGCCCCTGGAATTGCTATGGATTCTATTTGAATAAGAGGGCTGAACAAATTAGAGGAATTCCCAAGCTTGTTATAAATTATAAACCTCTAAATTTAGTTCTAGCCGATGACACTTATCCGATTCCACACAAGGGAGACTTGATAAGAAGGATTGCAGGTGCCAAGGTATTTTCAAAATTTGATCTCAAAGCAGGATTCTGGCAGGTTGCCATTGATGAAGCTGATAAATTCAAGACTGCTTTTAGTATTCCAGCAGGGCATTATGAATGGAATTTCATGCCATTCGGCCTAAAAAATACTCCCTCAAAGTTTCACAAAGTCATGGATGATATCTTCAAGCCATACTTTGATTGGCTAATAGTTTATATTGATGATGTTTTAATTTTTTCCAAGAATATTGATGACCATTTCAAACATGTAAATATTTTCTTGAAATTAGTTCAAAAGAATGGATTGGTGATGAGCAAGAAGAAGATAGAAGTATTCCAGACTTCTATAAAATTCTTCGGACACACAATTTGCAACGGACAAATTTCTCTGCAACAGCATGCCATCGAATTTGCAGATAAATTCCTAGATGTGCTTAAAGACAAAACACAACTGTAACAATTTCTCGGTTGCCTAAACTATGTCAGCCATTTCCACCAGGATTGTGCCAGCGACTAGAATGTGCTCAATAAACGACTTGGAAAGAACACCCCTGAATGGTCAGATCTTCACACCAGAGCAATCCAAGAAATCAAAGCCAAGGGAAAATCTTTACCTATTTTATATGTAGCCGATGATCAAGCTTTTAAAATAGTTGCATCTGATGCAAGAAATGTTGGATCGGGAGGAATCTTGAAACAAAGAATTGGAAAAGAAGAACAAGTTGTTCAATTTGCTTCGGGAGACTGGAACCCAGCGGAGCAAAACTATTCTATCATTGAAAGAGAGGTAAAAGCAGCATGGAATTGTATTAGCAAATTTGAAGTCTATCTGATAAACAAGGCTTTTCTTCTCAGAACAGATGCCTCAGCTATGCAGAAAGTTTTATCTAAAGATATCATGTAAGCTGGAGAAGCAAAGTTTGCTAAATGGCAAGCACTCTTTGCAAATTTTGATTTTACAATAGAGCACATCAAGGGAAAAGATAACAGCCTTCCTGACTTCCTCAGCCGAGAACATATTGAGCAAAATGAAGCACATGTTATGATGATTATCACTGAATGGGATAATAACCAGAGACAAGAAGTTTTGAAAGCTTTGCCAGATGAATTGGAGTGGGAAACCTACAAAAGAGATTGGAAGCCGACTTGGCAGCTTCGTAATACCAAAGTTTTGGATGCGAATTTGTAGCTGCATACAGATCTGCAGTATTATGTACCAGAGAGAAAAGTCTACCCAAAGGGAAGACAATGGATACATGACATGGTCTATGATAAGGCAACCAGAGAGGCTGAAGTGGCAAGAATAGCACTAGGACAAAATTTTCATGATATTTCTACCATCTGGTATCATGGAGGAAGAGACACAAGAATATATGAAAGACATGTCTGTATCTATAGAACCAGAGATTTATGGAGAGAACCTGGTCATGGAAAAGTTCACCCAGTAGCCCGATGGCCCATAAATGATCCTCATATCATGTTTCCTGACACTGTTTATGATTTTACAGACTACAGAAAACTCTGGTGGAAATTTTTAAATATTGATGATCAAACAGAGACTCATTAATCTAGAATCAAGTTCAGCACAGTTGGGCATTATCAAGGTTACCAGCAATGTGAATGGTTGAGGGATTGGTGGAAAGACTACTGGATAAACAGGACAGCCATGGATCCTGTAAAGCATGAAAAATATTGTAAAAATATGGGTAAAACCTGTATTATGCAATGTAAAAAAGAATGCAATCACCCAGTGTATCATACTGTGAAGGAAATGGCCAGCATTGAATGGACAACTTATCAATCCTCTCCATACAATAATTCGCTTGAAGAATATATGAGAGAGCACATGGAATGTCTCGTCCTTACCAAAGTACAACATCAAATCGTGCTGGGGAAACCTATCATTGTCCGAAGTTCGCAGGCAGTTCACCAAAAGATCAAAGGGACACCAAGGCTGTTGAGAGGCGTGGAAGCCGTTGTGTAAGCCAAAACAGTGTGAAAGATCTGAGTAGGTTCACCACTGGTTCACCAGGAGTTGGCCATCAACACTAACGAAGAGGCACAACAAGTTGCAAGCTCGTGACAGGGGCCCTAACAGAAGCAGAACTGAAGATTTTATCCCAAATAAGGGCAATGGAAGAAGGAGATATGGAGAATCGCCTGATTGAAGCATTCATTGACCAGCTCAAGAACAAAGCTTCCAAAGAATCAAGTAAGAAGCCTTTATTTATTGATGCATCTTATGAAAGAAATACTAAATCATTTCAAATGCATCATCAAAAGCTAGGAAAAGTGAGATCACTTACTCTTGGGGAAGTAAGTGGTGAAATCCACCATCTCAAAACAGAAATCTCTGCAATCGAAGCTCAAATTGCAAAAATACAGAAAGGAAAACAATCTGCAGAAGAAAAAGAAGATGATTCCTGGAATCCTACTGCATATCACCAAGAAGTATAGATTGCTGAAGGAATGGAAGATCCACATTTTGGATTTAAGGATATGAGGTTGTTCACGATCACCTATCAGCAACATCATGTTAAGGTAGAAATTTGCATCCATGGAAAAATCTTTCAAATGATTGCATTATTGGATTCTGGTGGAGATATTAACATCCTTAATATCAAAAATATTCCAACCAAGTACTGGGTTTCAGCTGAAAGGAAGGTGGTAGGCCTTGGGAACAAGAAACTCCAATATGAAATTCCCCAAGCTTCATTGTGTTTTTATACTCATTGTGTGCACATGAAGTTTGCTATTGTAGACATTCCTGTTGACTGTATATTAGGAAATGTCTTTCTAGTTGCAGTAGAGCCTCATGGCTCAGGCAGGCTAAAAGGAGGGAGAGCCGGCTATTTCATTTCTGTTCCTACATCAAAAGGCAGGAGAAAGAGAATTGAACTCCCTTATGTTTCAAGTCCAAGGATTTCAACAATGGTCCAAGCCATGCAAAAACTGGAAAAAGCAGAATCTCAATTAGCAGATCTCAAAGATCTGAAAAGCACACTAAGGGTTGAGGAACAACTAAAATTACCCCAAGTCAAAAGAAAAATCCAAGAGCTGAAAGAAAAATTGGAGGAAACATGCTGCTCAGAAGAGCCAAATGCCTTCTGGCATAGGAAGCAACATACTATCAAGCTGCCATATAAAGAGGGATACACGGGAAAACCCTGTAAAAGTAGAGCTATCCCGATGAGCAAAGAATATAGGGATATCTGCCAAAAAGAAATCCAACAATTTCTTGATAGAAGACTGATCAGAGAATCCTATAGCCCCTGGAATTGCTATGGATTCTATGTGAATAAGAGGGCTGAACAAACTAGAGGAATTCCCAGGCTTGTTATAAATTATAAACCTCTAAATTCAGTTCTAGCCGATGACACTTATCCGATTCCACACAAGGGAGACTTGATCAGAAGGATTGCAAGCGCCAAGGTATTTTCAAAATTTGATCTCAAAGCAGGATTTTGGCAGGTTGCCATTGATGAAGCTGATAAATTCAAGACTGCTTTTAGTATTCCAGTAGGGCATTATGAATGGAATGTCATGCCATTCGGCCTAAAAAATTCTCCCTCAAAGTTCCAGAAAGTCATGGATGATATCTTCAAGCCATACTTTGATTGGCTAATAGTTTATATTGATGATGTTTTAACTTTTTCCAAGAATATTGATGACCATTTCAAACATGTAAATATTTTCTTGAAATTGGTTCAAAAGAATGGATTTGTACTGAGCAAGATGAAGATAGAAGTATTCCAGACTTCTATAAAATTCTTGGGACACACAATTTGCAACGGAAAAATTTCTCTGCAACAACATGCCATCGAATTTGCAGATAAATTCCCAGATGTGCTTAAAGACAAAACACAACTGCAACGATTTCTCGGTTGCCTAAACTATGTCAGCCATTTCTACCAAGATTGTGCCAGCGACAGGAAGGTGCTTAATAAGCGACTTAGAAAGAACCCCCCTGAATGGTCAGATATTCACACCAGAGCAGTCCAAGAAATCAAAGCGAAGGTAAAATCTTTACCTATTTTATATGTAGCCGATGATCAAGATTTTAAAATAGTTGAATCTGATGCAAGAAATGTTGGATGGGGAGGAATTTTGAAACAAAGAATTGGAAAAGAAGAACAGGTTGTTCAATTTGCTTCTGGAGTTTGGAACCCAACGGAGCAAAATTATTCTGTCATTGAAAGAGAGGTAAAAGCAGCATGGAATTGTATTAGCAAATTTGAAGTCTATCTGATAAACAAGCCTTTTCTTCTCAGAACAGATGCCTCAGCTATGCAGAAAGTTTTATCTAAAGATATCAAGAAATCTGGAGAAGCAAAGTTTGCTAGATGGCAAGCACTCTTTGCAAATTTTGATTTTACAGTAGAGCACATCAAGGGAAAAGATAACAGCCTTCTTGACTTCCTCAGTCGGGAATATATTGAGCAAAAGGAGGCACATGTTATGATGATTATCACTAAATGGGATAATAACCAGAGACAAGAAGTTTTGAACGATGTGCCAGATGAATTGGAGTGGGAAACCTAAAAAAGTGACTGGAAGCCGAATTGGCAGCTTCGTAATACCAAAGTTTTGGATGCGAATTTGCAGCCTCATACAGATTTGCAGTATTATCTACCAGAGGGAAAAGTCTACCCAAAGGGAAGACAATGGATACATGACATGGTTTATGATAAGGCAAGAAGAGATGCTGAAGTGGCAAGAATAGCACTAGAACAAAATTTTCATGATATTTCTACCATCTGGTATCATGGAGGAAGAGACACAGGAATATATGAAAGACATGTCTGTATCTATAGAACCAGAGATTTATGGAGAGAACCTGGTCATGGCAAAGTTCTCCCAACAGCCCGATGGCCCAGAAATGATCCTCATATCAAGTTTCTTGACACTGTTTATGATTTTGCAGACTATAGAAAACTCTGGTGGAAATTTTTAAATATTGATGATCAAATAGAGACTCATTATACTAGAATCAAGTTCAGCACAGTTGGGCATTATCAAGGTTACCAACAATGTGAATGGTTCAGGGATTGGTGGAATGACTACGGGATAAATAGGACAGCCATGGATCCTGTAGAGCATGAAAAATATTGTAAAAATATAGGTAAAACCTGTATTATGCAATGTAACAAAGAATGCAATCACCCAGTGTATCATACTATGAAGGAAATGGCCAACACGGAATGGACAACTTATCAATCCTCTTTGTACAATAATTCGCTTGAAGAATATATGAGAGAGCACATGGAATGGCTCGTCCTTACCAAAGTACAACATCAAATCGTGCTGGGGAAACCTATCATTGTCCGGCGAATCTACACCAAAGCATGGGACATTATGCCATATAAGCTAGACCGTTTTCCGAATCTCAAGATATTTTGATGTGAACCAGTCACAAGGGCTAAATTGTGACCAATTTTCCCATGGGCTTCACTGTTCAAAAGCCTCCACAGTGTAATATTCTCCATTAAAGTCTTTTCTCGTGGGCTTTAGTACAAAAGCATCCACTGTGTAGAAGAGTCATGATATCTGTCATATTTACTTTTAGTACAAGAATCTACTTTACAGATAATATCTTAGCATTACCCGAAAGCAATTATTCGGTCCATCTTTTAGACCCGAATCTTTGTGCGGACGTCGCTTTGATAAAAGCTGAAAAGCAATGATTCCTTTAGCTTTAAGTCTTTTCTTTGTACCGACCAACAGGATGCTTGTCCCCCCTTCTCTTCCTATATAAGAAGGGTAAGGCTCATTTGTTTGGCATCGGAGTTTGGAGAGTCTAAGAGTCTTGAGTCTTGTGAGTTTTGAGTTGAGTGTATTTCCTGCTCTGCATCTGTGGACCTAAGGGTCTGATCTGCTTGCACCACGAAAGATTCACTCAAGTCCTTAGGTGGTTTGGAAGCCTGCGCATCAGTGTGCTCGGCACTGGTGAGAACCTAAAGTGGCTGAACCATTAGTAAGAGTCTTTCAGTTTGTAGATGTTTGCCATAGATTTCTGAGGCAGAGTCTGTCTATTGCCAGGAAGCCTCCGGTATTACTTGTTCTTTATGAACGGTATATAGTCCGGTAAAAGCGATGATAGTCAATCTCTGTAAAGAAATTCTCTCTCTGTAATACTTTGAGTTTCTGCAATAAAATGAGTACACTATATTTTTGCAATCGAGTATCTCTATGATTTAAAAAGTCTGCTGTGATAGTAGTTCTGTTGAGCTTTCGTCCGAAGTTCACCAAAAGATCGAAGGGACACCAAGGCTGTTGTGAGGCGTGGAAGCCGTTGTGTAAGCCAAAAGAGTGTGAAAGATCTGAGTAGGTTCACCAGGAGTTGGTCATCAACACTAACGAAGAGGCACAACAATTTGCAAGCTCGTGACAGGAGCCCCTGCAAAAAAAGATGTTAATATCAAAAATATTCCAGCCAAGTACTGGGTTTCAGCTGAAAGGGAGGTGGTAGGCCTTAGGAACAAGAAACTCCAATATGAAATTCCCTGAGCTTCGTTGTGTTTTGATACTCATTGTGTGCACATGAAGTTTGCTATTGCAGACATTCCTGTTGATTGTATATTAGGAAATGTCCTTCTAGTTGCAGTAGAGCCTGATGGCTCAGCCAAGCTAAAAGGAGGGAGAGCCAGTTATTTCATTTCTATTCCTACATCAAAAGGCAGGAGAAAGAATATTGAACTCCCCTATGTTTCAAGTCTAAGGATTTCAACAATGGTCCAAGCCATGCAAAAACTGGAAAAAGCAGAATCTCAATTAGCAGATCTCAAAGATCTAAAAAGCACACTAAGGGTTGAGGAACAATTAAAATTACCCCAAGTCAAAAGAAAAATCCAAGAGCTGAAAGAAAAATTGTAGGAAAAATGCTGCTCAGAAGAGCCAAATGCCTTCTGGCATAGGAAGCAGCATACTATCAAGTTGCCATATAAAGAGGGATACACTGGAAAACCTTGTAAAAGTAGAGCTATCCTGATGAGCAAAGAATATAGGGATCTCTTCCAAAAAGAAATCCAACAATTGCTTGATAGAAGACTGATCAAAGAATCCAATAGCCCCTAGAATTGCTATGGATTCTATTTGAATAAGAGGGCTGAACAAATTAGAGGAATTCCCAAGCTTGTTATAAATTATAAACCTCTAAATTCAGTTCTAGCCGATGACACTTATCCGATTCCACACAAGGGAGACTTGATAAGAAGGATTGCAGGCGCCAAGGTATTTTCAAAATTTGATCTCAAAGCAGGATTCTGGCAGGTTGCCATTGATGAAGCTGATAAATTCAAGAATGCTTTTAGTATTCCAGCAGGGCATTATGAATGGAATTTCATGCCATTCGGCCTAAAAAATGCTCCCTCAAAGTTTCACAAAGTCATGGATGATATCTTCAAGCCATACTTTGATTGGCTAATAGTTTATATTGATGATGTTTTAATTTTTTCCAAGAATATTGATGACCATTTCAAACATGTAAAAATTTTCTTGAAATTAGTTCAAAAGAATGGATTGGTGTTGAGCAAGAAGAAGATAGAAGTATTCCAAACTTCTATAAAATTATTGGGACACACAATTTGCAACGGACAAATTTCTCTGCAACAGCATGCCACCGAATTTGCAGATAAATTCCCAGATGTGCTTAAAGACAAAACACAACTGCAACGATTTCTCGGTTGCCTAAACTATGTCAGCCATTTCTACCAGGATTGTGCCAGCGACTAGAAGGTGCTCAATAAACGACTTGGAAAGAACCGCCTGAATGGTCAGATCTTCACACCAGAGCAGTCCAAGAAATCAAAGCCAAGGTAAAATCTTTACCTATTTTATATGTAGCCGATGATCAATCTTTTAAAATAGTTACATCTGATGCAAGCAATGTTGGATCGGGAGGAATCTTGAAACAAAGAATTGGAAAAGAAGAACAGGTTGTTCAATTTGCTTCGGGAGTCTGGAACCCAGCGGAGCAAAACTATTCTATCATTGAAAGAGAGGTAAAAGCAGCATGGAATTGTATTAGCAAATTTGAAGTCTATCTGATAAACAAGCATTTTCTTCTCAGAACAGATGCCTCAGCTATGCAGAAAGTTTTATCTAAAGATATCAAGTAAACTGGAGAAGCAAAGTTTGCTAGATGGCAAGCACTCTTTGCAAATTTTGATTTTACAGTAGAGCATATCAAGGGAAAAGATAACAGCTTTCCTGACTTCCTCAGCCGGGAATATATTGAGCAAAAGGAAGCACATGTTATGATGATTATCACTGAATGGGATAATAACCAGAGACAAGAAGTTTTGAAAGCTTTGCCAGATGAATTGGAGTGGCAAACCTACAAAAGAGATTGGAAGCCGACTTGGCAGCTTCGTAATACCAAAGTTTTGGATGCAAATTTGCAGCCTCATACAGATCTGCAGTATTATGTACCAGAGAGAAAAGTCTACCCAAAGGGAAGACAATGGATACATGACATGGTCTATGATAAGGCAACAAGAGAGGCTGAAGTGGCAAGAATAGCACTAGAACAAAAATTTCATGATATTTCTACCATCTGGTATCATGGAGGAAGAGACACAGAAATATATGAAAGACATGTTTGTATTTATAGAACCAGAGATTTATGGAGAGAACCTGGTCATGGCAAAGTTCACCCAGTAGCCCGATGGCCCAAAAATGATTCTCATATCATGTTTCCTGACACTGTTTATGATTTTACAGACTACAGAAAACTCTGGTGGAAATTTTTAAATATTGATGATCAAACAGAGACTCATTATTCCAGAATCAAGTTCAGCACAGTTGGGCATTATCAAGGTTACCAGCAATGTGAATGGTTCAGGGATTGGTGGAAAGACTACGGGATAAACAGGACAGCCATGGATCCTG
The DNA here is from genome assembly GCA_031772625.1 of Pinus tabuliformis. Taxonomy (NCBI): domain Eukaryota; kingdom Viridiplantae; phylum Streptophyta; class Pinopsida; order Pinales; family Pinaceae; genus Pinus; species Pinus tabuliformis. The sequence continues at coordinate 833,200,544 of CM062816.1, forward strand.
TAGAGCATGAAAAATATTGTAAAAATATGGTTAAAACCTGTATTATGCAATGTAACAAAGAATGCAATCACCCAGTGTATCATACTGTGAAGGAAATGGCCAACACTGAATGGACAACTTATCAATCCTCTCCGTACAATAATTCGCTTGAAGAATATATGAGAGAGCACATGGAATGGCTCGTCCTTACCAAAGTACAACATCAAATCGTGTTGGGGAAACCTATCATTGTCCGAAGTTCGCAGGAAGTTCACCAAAAGATCAAAGGGACACCAAGGCTGTTGAGAGGTGTGGAAGCCGTTGTGTAAGCCAAAAGAGTGTGAAAGATCTGAGTAGGTTCACCAGGAGTTGGCCATCAACACTAATGAAGAGGCACAGTAAGTTGCATGCTCGTGACAGGAGCCCCAACAGAAGCAAAACTGAAGATTTTATCCCAAATAAGGGCAATAGAAGAAGGAGATATGAAGAATCACCTGATTGAAGCATTCATTGACCAGCTCAAGAATAAAGCTTCCAAAGAATCAAGTAAGAAGCCTTTATTTATTGATGCATCTTATGAAAGAAATACTAAATCATTTCAAATGCATCATCAAAAGCCAGGAAAAGTGAGATCACTTGCTCTTGGGGAAGTAAGTGGTGAAATCCACCATCTCAAAACAGAAATCTCTGCAATCGAAGCTCAAATTGCAGAAATACAGAAAGGAAAACAATCTGCAGAAGAAAAAGAAGATGATTCCTGGAATCCTACTGCATATCACCAAGAAGTACAGATTGCTGAAGGAAAGGAAGATCCACATTTTGGATTTAAAGATATGAGGTTGTTCACAATCACCTATCAGCAACATCATGTTAAGGTAAAAATTTGCATCCATCGAAAAATCTTTCAAATGATTGCATTATTGGATTCTGGTGCAGATATTAACATCCTTAATATCAAAAATATTCCAGCCAAGTAATGGGTTTCATCTGAAAGGGAGGTGGTAGGCCTTGGGAACAAGAAACTCCAATATGAAATTCCCCAAGCTTCATTGTGTTTGGGTGGTTTTTCCCGTGTATCCATGTATCCCGATAGAGTTGAAGTCCACGGGTTTTTAAAGCATTAATTCGATAAACTGTTGTATGGTCCCGGTTTAAATGCTTAAGGCCAAAGCGCTATTTAAATGCTTCCGATAGGTTTGTGGGCCCATAACACGCAAGCCTCAGGATCGAAAATTGATATGAAAGGGGAAATTGGTCTTACCCCAAAATCTCCTTTCATCAGGATTCAACCACCTTGAAGAGACTATAAATATGCTAGGCATTCGACCTATTGTGGCATTCATCCAAGTGAAGATCGATTTGCAATCAAAAGGAAGTGTGGAGGCCTAAAGAAGGAACGAAAAAGACTTGAAGAAGGAGAAACCCTAACGAAGAAAGGAGAAACCCTAGCGAAGGAAAGGAACTCAATTTCTCTCGTGTCTGGCTCACAAGTGCGAAATTCTGGGTTGTAGGAGGGGACCGAAATTGCAGGTTTGCAGTAGAGGCCAAAATCTTGATGCATGACGCTGAAATCTGTGTTTGATGCAGTATTGAAGAGGATTGACTTTCGTTGACTTGAAGCAGATCTTGTCATCTTGGAAGGACTTTGTTGAGAGGATGACTTGGTGTATTGGAGGATGCTTTTGTCTTGGTCAAAAGGTCTTGGTTGTCTTATTGGAATTGGTCCTTGAAGAAGAGAAGAAAATTTTGGGGTTTCCCATAGATGAGGGGTTTTTCCTTGGCTGAGAGCCTACATCCTCAAGGAGGAGGTTAATCAAGGACCCTATTGGGTGGTTTCAACCTCTAAGGGAGTGACAGGTTCATGATACATCCGTCATATGGTTGGTGTCATGTGATATAGTGATGGAAAAAAGTGGGGCATCAGGGGAAGGCTCGAAGCCAAATGCCATGGTACAAGGGTAGCTATGATGAGGGAATTCCACACTTTGGTGTATAGATGTAGGAGGGAGCAATCGTGGTACGTGAGTTATGCCTGCCTTTGTTTTCCACCCTTCTTTGTATGCCTTTTGCCTTTTATTGGTTTTCCTTTTATAACTGCTCGAGGCTCCAAGGGATGAGAGCATGATGCGAATGATATAGAAGTGGATACCCCGTTTAAGGCTGGGCAGTTCATCGCTCACCATGGTTTGGGATGATCATGTGTTCCTTAATGATGCAGGGGGCACTATAGATGCCCTAGAAACCAGGGTGATGGCCATAATTATAGGGGCTAGAGCTATGTTGCGGGGGAGCCCCCCCCCCGGACCTCTCTATTAACCTGGCCCTTAGAAGGTGGTAAATTGATTAACAAAAGTGGGCGTCTAAAGATGATAGAGAGTGTGGGTAAATTTAGGAACCAAAGGTGGCATGGATCTCGCTCCCAATCCGCACTCCCGATGGGAGCGACTCGGGAGCGGGTTTGGAGCGCGCTCCCGAAATCGTTCCCGAAATGGGAGCGATTTCGGGAGCGCGCTCCCTAAATTTTTTTTTCGCTCCCTGCCTTTTCGGGAGCGTTTTGCCTTTTTTGCAATTTTTTTTTGTAGTAATGTTTGAAATGCAATTTTTTTTGAAAGAAACAAATAATTTTTGAGTGGGGCAATTTAAGAATTTAACATTACCATGAATAGCATATCAATACTAGGGCATAGCATAGCATAGCATATATAATATTCATAGCATAGCATATATAATATTCATTTTCATCCTTTTACTTAAATTTTTAACATTACCATGAAATGACTCAGAATGTTTGAGAGTGGTTCCGACCTCATTGGATTTCATATGGAGAAAATAGAATTTTAGATTTCATTCAAAATCCAGCAGACTTATTAGTTTTTCAAGATTTCAGGATTGAAGGATTGCAATGTTTCCATTGACTTTTGTCATGTATTAGGGTATGGAACTCATATTTAATCAAGAACACCAATCCTTATATGTACCTTGATGTTAGTGACATTGTTTGTCGAACTCCTCTATCATGACCCTCCTAAAAATGTACGCATCACTCAAACAAAACCTTGACTTGACATGCTATGCTTATTCTATCTTATGTTAATGCTTAGAGGGTGATATTAATGACAAAGATCCCTACAGAAACAGAGGTAATGACAAAGATACCTCTGGATATTAATGCTTAGAGGGTGATATTAATGACAAAGATCCTGATTTTCCAACAAGACTAAAAAATTAGACATTTCTCGTGGTGGCAAGAGGCCCAAGCATAAGAAATAGATAATAGATTTACTTCTCTTTTCTAGTTTCTAGTAACTTTTATAACTATTGACTCTTTCATATTTATTATGATATTTTTTTAAACAATATATGACAATTTAAGTTTGAAGTTGGCAATTATAACTCATTAGTAATGAATTATGAATATGATGCTTCATGAAAATTGAAAGTTGTTTCATTTCATTTTATAACATTTCATTTCATATTAGATATTATTTGTTGTAATGGTTACACTTAGCTTACAAGTACAACTTTGGTGATCAATGATGATAAATGTTATATGTTGAATTTTGAAAGCTTGAAACTTTAAGATTGATGAATCATGAGACTCAATATGTTGTATGTTACTAACTTGTGGATGTGGTTGATGAAGATTATAACTTCTAGATGATTGTTGTTGTATGGTTCAATCTATGTTTTTTTATGTTTTTAATATCTAATTCATTATTCTACATGTTTTTGTTGACATATATGTATCAAAATATAAAAAATATATACATAATATAAAAAACGCTTCGGGATTCGCTTCCCAAACCGGGAGCTTCTGAAATTGTCGCTCCTGCTCCCGTTTTCGCTCTTGCTCTCCGCTTTCACCCCCGCTCCCAAGTAACATTGGGCTAGAGTCCATGTTGGCTTTTGCCCATGTGCTAAATTTGTATGTTGTTGTCATATTTTGCATTTTATGGTACATTTCATGTTGAGAGGGGCCAAATTATGCTTTTTTACTTTCTTTTTAGTTGCGTCAACCTCTAGGGCATCGTTTTAGGCTCGACCCAAAGTGTGGACAAGGGGAAGGGGAGGCTAACTCCTTGTGGACCCAATGGACAAATGTGGACCCAAATAGGAAGTATGTGGAAAGGGGTTATAATGAGCGGAGGGGAGTGATGTATGTGGTGTTGGGAAGTGGTACCACACAACCAAAGTCAGCGTTTCCCATGTAGTGCCATTCCTAAAGCTAGTAGCCAATAAAAGAGATCCCACGGGACTAGGATACAAGGTTAACCATCAAGCTGGACAAGGGGACAATAGTACAAAGAAAGCCAATTTGTTTTGCTTAATCCCCCCACCAATCCATGCCCAGAAGTGTCCATGATAAGTAAGCAAAGATATCCAACTACTTAATGAAAGCCATACCTTCGGGGTTGGAAGACCCACCTTCAAACATACGATCATAATAAATGGGTGATGATACATAATAGTCGACTCACGTGGTGGAGATGATGGCACATCGAGCTATTTGGTGTCTGCAAGGGGCTACTGACTGAAGACAATCTAGGAGAATAATTTCTCTTATGGGTGTCACCCACAGGTGGTGGCTAACATTTCGCTCCAACTGGGACATGATACCTCAGTAGAGTGCACGTACGTACTCAAACGGGTAGGTCATGAGAGCACCAACAATCTCTTGGGATCACAAACGTGTTACCTGCACATCAAAGTGTAAGCACATGGGGCAACACGTTTCCACAGCATCTTATGATTGCCCATGCTTATGTTAGGCCATCAAAATGAACAAGAAATAAGTTTTTACTCTAAATGCATTTATATTCTAAATGCACCTACTCTAGCATGATGAAAGAATATGATGTTAGTGCTAATGCAAAAAAACAAAATGCAATGCACCCTACTCCAACACGCATATTACATTATGGAAGTGCCAAAGTGTAATCATAGATCCAATGCAATAAACATGTCAATTGATCAATATAATAACACTTGCCTCTATGATTATTCACACAACACACCCAAAAGCAAAAATGGGAAGAAAAATACGAGGGATTATGAGGGCAGGAGGTGGGAAAATAGGAGACCCATATGTCATGGAAAGGAACCGTAGAGGAAGGGAAGGGTACCAATTGACAAGATTGAAGTTTCCCCTCTAACCAGAAAATGGAAATGTCACTAATCAAGTACGTGAACCTTTGATGAAGAACTATCTCCGGCCTGTCATCCTCAAGGTGTGAAGGAGTGAATGGCTCAGACAAATCTAAAATGATATCTTCTTGATTATTGGGAAAACAAGGGGTGGAACCATCGTTATACCTAGGGAAAAACCATGATTCTCCACTTTTCATATGGGAAACCAACTCTTCCTCAAAACTATGAAAATGAACTTCATCACAAGCATCCACTTCCGGGCCAGGAACACAATAAGGGGAGGACTGCTCAAACATGAATAAAAACCCTTTATTGGTGGCATGGCTATAGGAAGCATCTTCATTTATCCGTTTTGCACGAGAGCTATTGCGATTATCCACAATGGTGGAAAGCTCCTCTTTGACCAAATTGTTGTCATATTGAAACATAAAGAAACCTTTCGAGTCATTAGGAAGGGCTTCATAAGGACCAATATTGTCAATCAGAAGGGGCAAAATATTTTCTTCTTCCTTAGGTTCATGGAATTGAGATACTAAGGGGCCTTCATTTTTACCATAATCATACCCAATTCCCCAATCAACAGCGCAAAAATCACTCATAGATTCTTCATCCAATTGATGATTACGATCTTCCTCAGAATCATCCAATTCTTCACAATGGATTTAATGTTGGCTAAGCTGCAAATCTTCCTCTTCCTTGTTAGGGAGGAAAATTCTTCCTCTTCCTTCTTTTCTTGAAGAATATTACTCAAGGTATTTACTACATAATTCTAGTAGGACACTTCTAGAAGGAGGGCATCCGTAGGGTTCTTATTATATTCACATTTCATATAATAGAACCTCTTTTCTTGGTCATTTAAGTGGGTGAAAACCTCCTTGGTGCTATATGCTGCCATAAGTTGCTTGCAAGACTCATGATATTCCACCGTTCTTTCTTGCAATACCTTGAGACTCTTAGGATCAAAATCCCCATCTTCCTCGGACGAGAGTTTTTAAGATCATCATTGTTAATTCCCATATTTGCATTGGACAATTCCTCTGCATCTTCTTTGCTTTCTTGGTCATCCAAATCTTGTATGATTTCTTCAAGCAAGGTGCCATGCTTTTCTTTAATTGCATGACACAAGGAATTTAGTGCCACTCCTAAAGCTAGTAGCCAATAAAGGAGATCCCACAGGACTAGGATACAAGGTTAACTGCCAAGTTGGACATGGGGACAAGAGTACAAACCAAGCCCATTCATTTTGCTGATTTCTCCCACCAATCCATGCCCATAAGTTTCCATTGATAAGTAAGAAAAGATACCCAACTACACAATGAAAGCCATACCTTCGAGGTTGGAAGGCCCACCTTCAAACATATGATCATAACAGATGGGCGAGGATACATAATAGCTGGCTCAGGTGGCAGAGATGGTGGCACATCGAGCTATCTGGCGGCTGCTAGTTGTTGATTGAAGACAATCTAGGAGAAAAATTCTCCTATGGGTGTCACACATAGGTGGTGGGTAATAGGGACCTCACAGCCTCTTCACTAGTATGGCTAAGGAGCACAAAGACCTACTTGTGGAGCTTGGTGACAATGCTAAGTATGCAATAAATGGTGTGGGTAGCATACATTTCCAGATGGATTTAGGTTGTGCTACGAAGGTGAATGAAGTGTTGTATGTACCAAGGGTTGAGAAGAACTTATTCTCAATCTCGACTATGTATGACAAGGGTTTTGAGATCAACTTTACAGGTGGCACAGAGGGTAACTTGTTGAGAGGATAATTATACGATTTGTAGTGCATGATAGTTGCAGCTTGTGTGAGCTGTGGCATAGGAGGCTTGATCACTTGCACTATAGAGCTTTACCATTGTTGCGGGAGATGGTCATTGGTCTTCCAGAGTTTAGTTAAAGTAGGACGAAGTGTGAAAGGGATGTGCACTTAGCAAGTACGCTAAGGTTGCATTTCCAAGTAGTGAGAGCAAGTTCAAGGGTGTGTTGGACTTGATACATTCAGATGTGTGTGGCCCTAGGTCAGTGGAGTTTGTGACGAGGTATTGCTATCATGTAATATTCATAGATTATTTCTTTAGGAGGACATGTATATAATTCTTGAAGGCCAAAGATGATGTTTTCAATCAGTCTCAAGAGTTTAAGGCTTTTTTGGAGACGCAGATGCAGAAGAAGATCAAATTTCTCAGATCAAACAATGGGGGTGAGTATGTCTCCAATGAGTTCAAGAATGTTTGCAAGGAGGCAGGAATATAAAAGTGCTGACAATGCCATATAATTTGCAGCGAAATGGAGTGGCATTGAGGAAGAATATGGCCATCATCGGAGTAGCCAGATATATGATCAATGATCAGGATTTGCCTATGTTCTTGTGGGTAGAGGCATTCAACATGATTGTCTATTTGCAAAATAGGAGTCCTGACAAAGTTTTGGAGGACAAGATTCATCAAGAGGTTGCCACAGGAGTGAAACTAGAGGTTTACCACCTTTGCATCTTCGGTAGTATAAATCATGTCGACATACCAGAAGGGCACTAAGTTGGAGCCCTTAGCAGAAAAGGGCATCTTTGTTGGATGCAACAAGACTTAAAGGCCTATGGGGTCTACATTCCAGTATGGAGGAAGACAATGGCTAGTAGGGATGTCAGATTTGAAGAGGGTAGGACCTTTAGGAGGCCATGTGGGTTGGATCTAGCAATGGCAAAGGATTAGGAATGAGAGGCTCTGAAGACTGAGGAGTGACCAACAACACTAGTAGCAGGGACACAATCTTCTCACTAAGAGGAGGATTGAGATATTCCTTCGTGCTTTGTCAGGTGGAGGCCAAGATGGGCCATGTAGACTTTGAGGGATGCAGAGGAGCATCTAATGCTTCTAGCAACACCTTTAGGGAGAGAAGACCACAAAGAAGATTTTTTGATTACATGGCCTTGATGAGAAACATCAGTGCGTTCGAACGTTCTACTTTTGAGGATGCAGTCGACCATCAAGTTTGGAGGGATGCAATGGTGGAGTACAACTCCATCATGAACAATGATGTCTGGGAAATTGCATGAAGTCCCAAGTGGAAATCAATGGTCACTTCTCGATGGATCTATAAGATCAAACATGCAACAAATGGTAGTATTGAAAAGCATAAGGCGAGGTTCGTGGTGAGAGGGTTCTCCTAGAAGGAGGGAGTATACTGTAATATTCCTAGGGAATTTTTATAGTAAATAACAAAGAAAACATAGACATAAGAATCATGAAAATCAAACACATGAATCAATCCACGAAATTGCACCAAAAACTGCACGGCTGAGCCATTTTATTATAATATGAAGAGGGTACAATGAGGTGCTAGAAAGAGTGCACCTGGGCTTGCTCAAGGCAAGCTAGCTAAGCCCAAATGAACAATAAGAAATCCCTCTCAAATCTACTACTGCTCTATGTTGGGATCTTTGTCATTAATATAGCCCTCTAAGCAATTAATGTAATATAGAAAATATGTACAATGTGAAGTCAAGATTTTGTTTGAGTGATGAGTACATGTTTAGTAGGGTCATGATAGAGGAGTTCGACAACCAATGTCGCGAACATCAAGGTACATAGAGAGCTTGGTGCTCTTGATTAAATATGAGTCCCATACCCTAAGTGCATGACAAAATCCAATGGAAACATTGCAATCGCCCCAATCCTGAAATCTTGAAAAATTGATAAGTGTGCTAGGTTTTGAATGAGATCTAAAATTCTACTTTCTCCATATGAAATCCAATGAGGTCAAAACCACTCTCAAGCATCTTGAGTCATTTCATGGTAATGCTAAAAATTTAAGTAAAAGTGAGACATTCTCCTTTATTTTTCATTTTCATCTTTTTACTTTAAGAATTTAACATTACCATGAATTGCATATCAATAATAGGCACATAAGCTTGAATATTAGGTTGGCCTATTCAAAAACTCTTATTTCTTTGATTTTTTTTGCATTTGAAACTTCTTCGTGACAAATTTTGTGAAAAAAACCAAGGAGCAAATTATTTTTGTGGGAGCATTCTCTTGGGTCGCTCCTGATTGGCTCCTGCTCTGAGTGCGCTCTCGGAGTGATTCGAAGGGGGGGTGGGGGGTGTTGAAATATGTAACGAGGTTCGGTCTACATAATGGCATATGTAATCATGATTTTATGTATTTAATGAAAGGAGAAAAATAAATTTATTATTTGTATTCTTGAGGCATGGGTTTCATGCTCAAGGGAAATTTATTTTTAGGTCAAGCACCCATTGAGTGCTTCTAGGATTGTCATAAAGTCAGTTGAGTCATTGTCATGTATTGAAGACCCATGTGGGCATGTTACATATTGCAAAGAAAAAATTATTGAGTCAAAATATAGTCAAAAGACTCTCCATGTCATGGCACACATATCAAGTCGGCCTACATGAAAGGACAAGTCGACCTCAAGATAGCAATTCGTAACCCTCACAAGCCTATAAATAAGAAGGAATTCAACCTCATTTGCACACTTACTCAAGGAAGTTCGATCTCCTTGAGATAGAAGCTGGAAAAGGACGAAGAAGAAGAAGAACATCAAGATCGAAGTTTTTGGGCCTCTCTCTCTCTCTCTCTCTCTTTCGTTAGGGTTTCTACAGTTTTTGGGCTAGATGAAATTATGAAGTTGCGTCGAAGATGTGAAGTTGCAAGGTCAACGCTGTGACGCTGCAAGGTCAAAGCTGTGACGCTGCAAGGTCAAAGCTGTGACGCTGCAAGATCGATGCTGTGACGCTGCCTTTAGATCGAAGTTGTGAAGCTATTAGGTTGAAGCTGCATCAAGGCCGAAGTTGTGAAGTTGTTAGGTCGAAGCTGTTGAAGCTCCATCAAGGTCGAAGTTGTTGAAGTTGCTAGTTTGAAGTTGCAGAAATTGTTTCTAGAAGCTGTGTAAGAAAATCTCATCAAGAAGGAAGGATGACTTGGTCTTGGAGGGTCTTGGTCATGGGTCATAGGTCTTGGAATTCATCAATTGAAGTTCTATAAGAAGAGAAAAATTATGGTGGGCTTTCCTCTTAGTTGGAGAGGTTTTGGCCCTGACTGATGGCTTATATCTTGTGTCCTATTGTCTCATTGTTCTTTATGATTACTTTTTGATGATAGAGAACACTAATAATAATAAGAAAAGAAGTTAATGAAGTAAAGTAAAAATACATCACAAACAATTATCGAAGTAAGACAAATCACCTACACTTGTTGCCCCCTAGATTTCTCATCATGGTATCAGAGCTAAGGTGACTACATCAAGGAAGGGCAACACAAAGAAGGATACTCTAGGGCCGAAGTATAAAGAGATCATCTTGGAAACATCAAGAGCATCAATCATCAAGAAGGACCAACCCTCTCATCATATTGAAAGGAAATAATTAAGAGCATCAAAGAAGACCTCAAAACCCTAGCTCATCCAAAGAAGGGTTCCACACTTGAAGCGTTCTTGGGAAACTCACACATTCTACAATCATTATCATGAGGAAGAGCGAAGCACTTTTGTGTTTGTTTTTCTGGGCTATATTCTCCACACATGAGAAGTATTAAGACATCCTTCTGCAACAACAAGTATTGAATTGCAACCACCATCAAGGATCAAGTTATGTGCCAAGAAAGGTCTCCTTTGTAAGCCAAAATAACAAGAGGAAGAAGTCATGTCAAGCAAAGTAGAAAGGAGGAAAATTTTTCCATCTTCTAGCCACATGTGTAAGCTAGGGTTATTGTAGAAAAGGCTGAAATTGCAAAACTGCTACATCAAACCAAAGTTCTGAAGAAGGGCCAAAATTTGAGGTTGTGAAACAAGTTTAACTAGCGTTGTCTTGAAAAGCAGGAAAAACATTGTCAACATCGTCAAGGAATCAATGTGATCTCCCTTTGAGCCAGGGATCACTTTTAAACAAACACATCTTCACCAAGAAGATATATTCTATTATCTACATCATCATCAAAATCAAGAAGGCATCAAGTTGAAAATTTCATCATCTAGGAGAATCTTCACTTGACAAGTATTTTTATATCTATATTTGAATATGTCAAAATGACTTCAGATTGCAAGGAGAGCAACAAATTGATTGGGTCGTCAAACTTTCTTGCATGGAAGAAGAGGATAGATTTGATCCTCATAGAAAATGAAGTCGTTTGTCATGTTAAGGGTTTAATTGTCGGACTGCCAAAAGAAGAAGCTCAAGCTCTACAAGATGAAGATATCAAAAGAAGAAGGAATAGCCTCATACTTTATGAAGGTGTAAGAAATAAGAGACCAATTCCAAGAGTTAGGAGAAATAATGTCTGACAAGGAAATGGCTATCATAGTGCTCAATGCACTACCAGAGGAATGGGGCAACTTCTCATCAAGCATCTATGGAAAGAAGGAAGCTACTCCATTCAATGAACTACGGTCATTGTGCAAAATCAAAGAAACCAGGCTAAAAGAAAAAAGTCGATGTGGGATCATGCGAGCAAGCTCAAGCATTTGTTGCCATGGCTAGAAGAAAAGGGAAGCTTGGCCCTTAAGAAAAAGAAGAACATGTCGAAGGTTCAATGTTATGGTTGTCATGAATAATATGGGCACTACAAGAGAGATTGTCCAAATCTCAAGAAGGACAACAACAAAAGAGGGAGGGAAGAAGCCCATATCACTGAAGAAGTGGAAGAAGCTGAAAAGAAGAAATCCAAGGAGGAAGTAAAAGATCTCTACTATGATTGAGATAGTTTTCCTCACCTAGTTTTTTTCAAGTTATTTGTTGTAAAGTATAACTATCATGGAAGGAATCATTAGAAGCATGATAGGATGCATCATGTTAGGAGATGGCATCATAGAAGCATGTGATTGAAAGCAAAAGCTCGTGACATCATCATAAATAAGCATGAAAGATAGCTGAAATAGAAGTCTATGGATGTCACCTATAGAAGGATGTAGCTCTTGGTAACCTCATTAGAAGCATAAAGTCATCTAGTATAGAGCTCATTATACATCATTCAAAAGGAGCATTTGCAAGATGAGGATGGTCAAGATATTTCGTTCGAATCTTTATTGGAAGGTTCACCTTCTGGAAGAAGCAAGTGTCTTGCCAGGAATTCCAACTTGTATGGGATTCATGAGATGATGGTATGATGTCAAAAGAAGTGAAGCAGGTCAAGGGATTGAAGTTATTTCAATCAAGGGAGCTGCCAAAGGAAGTCTAGTTGACCAAAAGAAAGATACAAGGTATGTATGCTTGTACTTGATAAAATAGAGTCATGGCATATGGTTGCAGATATCATGAATGAGTGCTGTACTTGAAGAGCATGATCAAAAGAAGGGATCTCCTCCTGCGAAAGAATGCATGAAGGCATGGTTCACACATTGACTAGATGAAATCAATATAATATGTCCTCATATGAAATATGAGGTGGTTGACAAAGTAGAAGGAACTATGATTGGAAGTTCCTGGGAGGAAATGTGTGAATAAAGAAAGGAAGAGATCATGAAAAATGCAACTATGGAGAAGAAAATCAACATCCAAGGACTAGAAGATTTGACTATGATATCTCCATTGGAAATATATGAAGATCCTCAAAAAGTTTGAAAAAAGAAAAAAACCCTTGACGTTGTATATCTTTTTGGAGATGTGTCAATATATATGCAAGATGTTAATGCTAGCAAGGAGATGTCATGATGAAAGACAATCACAAAGGTGTTTTTGATTCAATGTTCATTTCTATTTTTGAACAATATCTGGATCGGCTAATGCAGGGCTACCGAAGGAAGAGCTGTAGATGTCATTTACAACTGACACTCATGTGGTAGGATGAAAGATCTTGAAGGAAACATGATGCGAAGAAGGTAGCAAGGTATACAGGAAAGGCCAGATATGAACTAATGGATCACTTTCCAATGAAAGAAAGGATGACATCACTGACCTGATTCATGAATGAAAGCGATTGATGGTCGATGCCCTATGAAAATAAGTCCCAAAAAGATGAAGATTATTGAATAAAGAAAAGGAAGTTCACGACATCGAAAGGAGGAGCTCTTCAAGCAGCTGGTTGTCCCATGATCTCCACCTAAACAACTGCTGGAAGTAAGTCCCTAGTCAAGAGGGGGATTGGTCAAGTCCCTGATTAAGAGGGAGCTTGGGTACATACCTTTTATAGGAATGGGTACATTCCTTCACTGGAATGGGAGTATTCTCTCTAATTGAGAGGGACAGATAGACACATCATTCTTGTCTTCACTTGGGAAGATAGAATGAAGGATTGGGTAAGCATTTGGCATCCGATACTCTTTGGGGATGTGGTAGGGCATCCAAGATAAGAGTGGTTGTAAAGGATTGATATTCCTTGAGGTATGGGAATCCAAGATAACAATAGTCCTAGTGGAACATACTCTCAGAGAACCTGGGTGGGGTATGTTTCGAGAGAGACAATGATGAGGGTGTTTATAAATCATTGGTCTCACCAAATTTGTGCTCTGATCTTGTGGAGAGATAGAGCTGTTAGAGAAGGCCTTGCTATGTGACAATGTTGGGTGATATCATGCTATACAGATGGGCTACCAATCCGACTCTTCTTATGAGAATTCTTCAAATTGAGAATGTCTAAGTACCTTGTATGGATTATGAATACCTCCCTAGTTAAGAGGGAGTGTTGAAATATGTAACTAGGTTCGGTCTTCATAATGTCATATGTAATCGTGATTTTATGGATTTAATGAAAAGAGAAAAATAAATTTATTACTTGTATTCTTGAGGCATGGGTTTCATGTTCAAAGGAAATTTATTTATAGGTCAAGCACCCATTGAGTGCTTCTAGGATTGTCAGAAAGTCAATTGAGTCATTCTCATGTGTTGAAGACCCATTTGGGCATGTTACATATTGTAAAGAAAAAATTATTGAGTCAAAATAGAGTCAAAAGACCCTCCAAGACTTCGTCATGACACAAAGATCAAGTTGGCCTACATGAAGGGACAAGTCATCTGCAAGAGAGCAATTTGTACCCCTCACAAGCATATAAATAAGAAGGAATTTGACCTCATTTGCACACTCGCTCAAGGAAGTTCGATCTCCTCAAGATAGAAGCTGGAAATGGACGACGAAGAAGAAGAAGATCCAGATCGAAGTTTTTGGGCCTCTCTCTCTCTCTTAGGGTTTCTATAGTTTCCGGGCTAGACGAAATTTTGAAGTTGCATCGAAGATGCGAAGCTTCAAGGTTGAAGCTGTGAAGTTGCAAGATCGAAGTTTTGAAGTTGCCTCTAGATCGAAGTTGTGAGGCTGTAAGGTCGACGATGTGAGGCTATTAGGTCGAAGCTGCTAAAGCTGCATCAAGTTTGATGCTATGGAGCTGCTATGTCAAAGTTGCATAAATTGTTGCTTGGGTCGAAGTTGCTGGAAGGTCAAAGTTTGTTGTTGGACGTTGTGTAAGAAAACTTCATCAAAAAGGAAGAATGACATGGTCTTTGAGGGTCTTGGTAAGGGTCATAGGTCTTGGAATTCGTCAATTGAAGTTCTATAATAATAGAAGGATTTTGGTGGGTTTTCCTCTTAGTTGGAGAGGTTTTGGTCCTCGTCGATCGCCTATATCTTGTGTCCTATTGTCTCATTGTTCTATATGATTTGGTAGCTGTTTGATGATAGAGAACACTAATAATAATAATAAGAAAAGAAGAAGTTAATCAAGAAAAGTAAAATTACATCATAAGCAGTTATCAAAATAAGAGAAATCACCTACACTTTATTGCCCCCTAGATTTCTCAACAGGGAGCTGCTCCCCCGCAACCTTGGGATGCATACATTTTTACTAGGGTCATGATAGAGGAGTTGAACAATCAATGCCACCAACATTGAGGTACATAGAGGGCTTAGTCCTCTTACTTAAATGCTAGTTCCATACGGTCATACATAACAGACTCCAATGAAAAAATGTTGCAATCCCCCAAAACCTCAAATTCTGAATACCAATGGGTTTTGAGTGGGATCTAAAATTTACTTTCTCCATGTTAAAAATTTAAGTAATTCTCTTTATCTTTCATTTCCATCCATTAAGAATTTAACATTACCATTAATTGCATAGAATTAGTAGGGCTGGGACAAATTCACTTCCCAACAGTGGAAATCCCTTTTAATATTGCTTAATCGCCCTTCGCTACACTCCAAAACCTTTGAGAGGTTCAAACATGTGACTGAATTGCGTGAGAATGTGGCAGTAAAATGATTTTAAGATGCTTTTTCACTAGACACGTGTCTAAAGTTTGGGATACTAGTAGGGCTCGCGTTTGGCAGCAGTGAAACTCGTTTCGGACATGCGTCACACGAATGTTGTGTCCAACACAGGAAATACATGACACGAGGGGGGCAGGGATGGGCGTGGGGGGTGAGAATGTGTCGTGTTACTTAGGAATGCGCATTAAAGAGCTTAAAGATGATTTTGATAACAATGAAATGCACTACCTACCTGGATAATAAGATTCATGGTGTGATTTATGGTTTGGAAGAACCTTTTGTGATTCTTTGAAGTCACTTCTACTTGAAGTCTAGAGGTAATGCCATCTCCTTGTCATGTCTGCAACACGTCTCCTTGGTATCTTCTCAAGAATATTATGGTAGTTTATATGAAGATATGTCGAGCGTACTACGCTGTATTACTAAATTAACATTTATTCATCGAATATGCACAAAGATCAATCTAAATTTTGTTTAAAGAATGCTGCACAACAACTTTAAAATTCCAAAGTGAGCGTTTCCCTTATATGGAGCAGTTTGACTTGTTGCTAGTTGTTCCTTAGTGGGAGACTGGGAGAATATGACATGCCCATAAAGCGATGGTGATCCCTAGTAGTTAAAAATTAAAAGCTGCATGGCGTTATTCTAAGTATTCATCTCAAATTTGGTGTGGCTCCATCCCACGGAATCATTGAATTTGCTATACGAATTCATGATCTTGTGATTATCCAGTTGCAGCACGCCATCTTTTTAAATTAAGATTAAACTACTTGGTTGACATTTCCTTCGTTCTCAATGCTATTTACATTGTATTATTATAAATTAGAATGTATCACACAGTTAAAACTGTGGCCATGTAGTGTTTACATGTACAAACCATGTTATACATGTAGAGAGTCAGGTAGTTTTTGAGTATTTACAAGTGATGTTAATTCTTTGTCACCAGATTTATAGAGAAAGTACAGCAAGACATTCCAGGAGAGGGAATCAAACATCAGCTTCAGTTGTTATGCAGTGTGTATGCACTATCATTGCTGCACAACCATCTTGGTGATTTCCTTTCCACTGGTTACATTGATAGCGAACAATCAGCACTTGCAACTGATCAGCTACGTGCACTCTACTCACAGGTTTTTATATCAATTTCTTTATAAATGACTATTATACATGATTTCTAGATTGTTCACTCTTTAGCATTTCTATAATGATTTAAGAATGCCATAAATAATGTTATGCTGGGTTGCAGGTTCGTCCAAATGCTGTGGCTCTTGTAGATGCATTTAATTATACAGATCACTTTTTGGGATCTATACTTGGACGATATGATGGAAATGTCTATCCACATCTATATGAGGAAGCTTTCAAGGATCCTTTGAATGAGACAGTTGTACCCGAAGGTTATGAGGAACACATTCGTCCACTTCTCAAGCAACAGGTTAAAATTTCAAGATTGTGAATTAAAAGGTTTAAATTATTTCCAGGATATATTTATATAAATATTATATTTTCTATCCTATTATTGAATAATTCGACGTCCATGCATGGTTTTGGAGTCACTATTGTTTGATAAACATACCATTGATATACTTGTCTACTTGAGCACAGTTCTGTTGTAACTGCATTAAGCAGGGCCAAGTGATAAATAAACTCGTTCAAGAAGAAAAAGTCTAGTTGGAAATACTTAATGAATACTGGCTTTGCAAAATGTTATTGCTTTTTTGGACAGTTTATTGATTGATTACGGTTGGATAATTCTTGATGAAATTTCCTACGAATAATTTGAGGTAATGGCCCACCAGAAACTAGACGTTTGGAGTCAAATGATATTTTATTAGCAGGATTTAAGTTTGTATATACTATTTTACATATTCCTTATATATCAATTTTGAATTCTTCTCCGAATATCAACATTTGGTTGTTAAGACAGATCTTACGAGCACTGAAAATTGCTAAATATGCAATTTTAAGACAAGAAAACACTAGCACACACTCGCGTATATTGTAGTTAAGATTAAAATTTCATTATACCATTGTCTGATTTCCTGCGTTATTATCATCATTATACTTACCTGGGCAGGGTCAATTGCTTAATCAAAGAAGGCCGATGGCCTATGAAGGCCTCCTTCATTACTAGTGCCAAAGCATATCCCGTGTGTCATCCCCATATGCTCACTATTATGTATTTTTCTCATAATTTGGTTTGCTTCCAGTGATTTACACGTTGCTTGACTGGATGGAACTATCCTTTTATGATGACTCGTTAATGATCGCCATAATGAAGATGCTACACAGGAAGGCCTAATTAGTTATTTGAAAACTTGTGTTCCCAATTTTCATGTACATCGGGCCTTTGTGTAAATAAAGAGAATGCCCTGCTGGCTAGTTGAAAGCTTTCGTTCTCCCGATTGTCATGGTGGCTAGTTGAAAGCTTTCGTTCTCTCGATTGCCATGTACGTTGGGCCTTTGTGTATATAAAGAGAGTGCCTTGCTGGCTAATTCAAAGCTTTGTCCCACTCCTCCAGTTGAGGAGTCGTTCTGCCCTTTGGAGGATGGTGGGAAAATAAAATGAGATGAGATGAACGCTCTCCTTCATTTGGCCGCTCAACGCCCTTCACACGTCGTCCTCACTTGTTCAAATTGAGGGGGAGCTGTGAGGGGAGTTGCAGTGAGGTGTGAGTCGCTGTGAGGGGAGCTGCGGTGAGGGCAGAGGCGAGGGAGCTGTGAGGTGAGAGCTGCGGTGAGGTTGTGAGGGCTGCGGGAGCTGCGTTGAGAGCTGAGGGGAGCTGTGAGGGGAGCTGCGGTGAGGGGAGAGGCGAGGGAGCCGTGAGGTGAGAGCTGCGGCGAGGGGAGCTGTGTGAAGCTGCGGGGAGTACTGGGAGCTGCAAGGGGTTGTGAGGAGCTGTGAAGCGAAGCGGTGAGGGCTGAACGTTGAGCATTGAGGGAGGAGCGTGAGCGCTGAGGGTTTGCGCGTGGAGCGAGGCCGATAGTGACGGCAATTTTGAGTTTCATTTTCCGCTGAAGGAACAGGTCAGACCCACAATTTCGTTTTCAACTGAAGGGGCAGGTCGAACCCACATTTCCCTCATTTACATATTATTTATTTTTTGTGTTTTTGGTCTTCGTTTTAAAACATCAAGCTAGAGCTCTATAAAACCAGGGTCATTAAACCTTTGTTAACGAGAAAAAGTCTAAATGCCCACATTTCCCACATTTCCCTCATTTACATATTATTTATATTTTTTGTGTTTTTGGTTTTCATTTTAAAACATCAAGCTAGAGCTCTATAAAACCAGGTTCATTAAACCTTTGTTAACGAGAAAAAGTCTAAATGCAAAAGCATTTTAGTATGGAGACAGGGTCCAGTGCAAAAAAAGCACTGGTCTTGGTGAAAAAGAAGTATCCAGGAATCTCGGAGATAGGGAAATTTCATCCTTCAACCGAAATGCTAATAAAAGGAAACAATTAATAAAAAACCCAAATATTGAACAACAATTGAGTGTAGGAATACTTGGTTTCTTTAGCACTCCATTCGTGGAGTGTTCTACTCAAACATTATTGAAAAGAAAACTATGAAAACAAGATGTCTTATAAAGTAGCCTAAACATAGGCTAAACAAAACAAGTATAAGAAAGTAACATAATATCAATATTTCTTACTATGAAGGATCTCCTATAATTAAATATAATAAAGACTAGGAGATTAGAGTGGAATAACTAGTAAAGGCTTGATCTCATGGCATATTAATATACATTAATTATATTGTACCTTTGTTTTTGGAATAGTTTATGAATTATTACACATTAATTATATTGTACCTTTGTTTTTGGAATAGTTTATGAATTATTACTTTTAAGTATTGTAATGTGAGATATTGCCATGGAGATTACTTCTTAAATCAAATATAACATTTCGGCTGGGAATTGACTTTTTTATTTTAATATATTGAGACATTTAATAACTAATTATTTTGATTATTCAAAACATTTGATTATTATGTTCGAATGTAAAATTTTAATGTTCAGGCAAGGAAATTCATATTTTTGTTTATCTATGATTAGTCTATATTTAAAGTAACAATAATAATCTAATTTTAAGGTAATGGCCAAGACAAGCATCAAATTGGTATATGTGATCTTATTATTTGTCGGACAAGGGACTCCCTTTTCATACAATGATTTGACTTGATTTTTAAAGTCTACTGAAGTGTACATACTCTACATCCCTTTGGATTTGAATTTTTGACTATTACAAAGAAACACATTCTTAATTATTACTTTACCCTCTAGAATAAGTACGATAAAAGAAAATGCATGTTACTTTGCCTATATAGAATGAGTATATATAGATTCTCATTCTCATTGGAAACAGTTCACGTGCTTATAATTTTCATCTTTTTTTACGATATGGACATGACATTATATTGAATACCGATAATAAGATTCATTTTCCATCTTAATTAAAAATTGTTAAAGCAAATATTTAGAATTGTCAAATTAATTTCATAGACAAACTAAAAAAATTGATTCCGTACCTTCGATAGTCTTCAAATATGAGCATGTAAATGAATGATAAGGAGTTGAAGGTGTCAATAAGCACAATATGATGAGCATGTAAATGAATGATAAGGAGTTGAAGGTGTCAATAAGCACAATATGAGTTTCATAGCCCTAGCCTTTCGCTCTAAACTTGTTGAAGTGACCTTAAACAAAGGGCCTGTAAACTTAAAGTTTATGTAATTGAGACAACATTCTCTAGGTGAAAGGCTTTTTAAAAATTTACTACTATATTTTATTAAATAGAGATTATAATAAAATTTAGAAAATGTCACCACTTTATCATATAGGGTATTATGTAGATTTCATAATGTTTTGAAACAGATTTATATTGAACTTTTTTAGGTCAACATTATAGATGATATTGTTACCATTATTGTAGAAAAGTAAAATTTCATCTTTTAAAGAATTAAAATTGACTAATGTGGAAGAGTTGAATGTGAATCATGTGGGCTTTCAAGGTGTGTTGTGATGGTCAATTTGCTTTAATCTAGTTGTGTGAACATTTTTTTGTAGATTGATTTACTTGATATACCATTTCCCAGCATTTTGGAAAAAAGCGAAATTTTCTCTCCATAACGAGTAAAGTTAAACCATGTAGGGTTTCAAATGTCATAATGTTCATCATGCTTTTGGATGAACGTTGTGTTGAAAATTTATGCTAAGTTGACATTTCATGTAATGCTATGACCCACCATCATTGAAAGAATTCAAAATTTCCCCTCCATAAATGATTACATTCAAATAATGTGGGTGTCATATGTTTTCACAATATTCATTATGCTTTTGATTTAGATTTGTATTGAAATTGTTTGGAGACCAACATGAAAGGTGATATTATTAACGTCAATGGAAAAAACAAAAACTAAATAATATTAGACTTTTGTAGGTTGTTATAATGTTTAGCACGCTTTTGGATTGAATTTGTGGAATTTGTTTTGTAAATTGATGCTTTAGGTAAATAATATTTTCCATCATAAGGGAGAGAAAAAGTCAATTTTCATGAATAATTAAAATTTTAGGATATTTAGATACTTAAGACCTGTTAAATTCAACTTGGTCTAATATGTCTATTAGGTGAAAGTGTATATTTTAGTGTGTTTCTTTAGTATGTATTGATTGCATTGTAACTCAATGATCATGATATGTTATAGACATAGAGTGATTTGATGGTTCATATTCTCCTTAATACTAATGACTATTGATCAATGGCTTGACACCTAATTGGTCCATGACCTCTATTGAAAGGGCATGGAGGGTCATGGTTGATGATTGATTGCAAGAAGCCTCTTATGTAATTTTTTTCTTTTTCCTTAAGTGGTCATGTTGGATATGCTCGTGGTCTGTTTCCCTCTTTGAGGGTATTAAACACGCAAAAATACTAGTGTTGTGATCTTTGATCTGGTTGTGTGAGTGGTTACTAAAGGTATTCATCATGTATGGAATACCTTGTTTGCTCGAACATAAAATTGAATCGTGTAGGTTTTCAAGGCTTGTCATATTATTCATCACACTTTTGGACTAGAGTTGTGTTGAAAATGTGTGCAAGTTAATGTTTTAGGCAATTAATCCTTTCACTTCTTTTCTAGCACTCTACTATAATGACATTATTGATAAATTCAAAGAACAACGAGTTTTTAGTATCAATGATAAGTTTGAAGTTTTGTAGAACCCTTTCTTTTCGTATTTTAATACCTTGCCATCATGTCCATTGATAAAAGGGTCTTGCTGATAGTCCTTAACTTAGAAAGCATAAAAATTAAACAATAATGAATAATTTTTGTTGCATTATAGATGTATACAAATCAACATAGTCTGACAAATAGATGAAATGATGACCCTTTTATAGATTTTTTTTTTCCATACAATTTTTCTTGATATCCAACAAAGACTTTTAGGTACCATAAGGTTAAGTTGTTTAATTGGAAAATTTTGAGTTCCCCATGGGTTTTTAGGAATTGAATCCATTTATGCTTTCGAATATACATCTAAAAAAGAAAAAATCACAATCTCACCCGAAATTGTATCCCCACATTACAACGAAAAATACCATTTTGTCTATTAGTGAGATTGCGCCTTACATATCCCCTATTAAATGTAGAAGCTATTTATTATAATGATTCTTTATTGAGGAATATTACCATGTTGTGCCATAAGTTGGCTACAACTATTAATTGATCATACCTAATGTAAAAAAGGGTTAGATGATGAATGAAAATGTACATGAGAGACTTGGTACCTTATATAATCATGCTTAATACAAAATGATTTCTAGGAAATTTATCAATCATCACTCACCCTTAGACATTAGTTAATCATCACTCACCCCTAGACTTCTAGGTGCATCATGTTTTTATAATATTTTCTCTTACACCGAAGTACTATGGTTGTGTAATTGGCAAATCAATTGGTGACAATTAATGTAATTTCATATGGCTCATATAAGTAAGTATATCTCAAAGAACTATTTCATATCTTTGAAATGCTTATGCATCAACTATTTATATATTCCATGGTGTTCACTTATCATTTACCCCTTGACTTCCTCTACGTGCATATCATCTTATTATAATACTTTATCTCTGCACCAAAAGTATTGTGGTTGCATGAATGGAAATATGATCGAAAACAATTTAAGGTAATTACATATGGCTCAAAGTACTAAATAGCCTAATGAATTATTTCATGTCTTTTAGAGGCTTATAAGTTAACTATCTATAGATTCATTAGTATTCAAGTTTATTTTGAGTGCATACTTGCATTCTCATTTATTGCCATTGCATATCAATCTTATGTGCATCATCGTTGCTTATCCTAAGGTACTCTTCATAATATTTCTCTAGTCCTATATCCATTATGGTGGTAGGAGTTGGATGTTGATCCATGGCACACGGGAAAAGAATGAATGCTATACATCTAGAAGTGAGCTAAATCCTTAAAAGTTATGTTTGAAAACCTTGATGATAGAATTGAAACCTATTAGAGCTTGTGAACCATGCCATCCCAATTGAGAAATATATTAACACAAACTATGCTTAACAATAATAAAAGTTATTATTTACAATAGAAGGAAAATGATTTAAAGTCCTTCAAATGGAAACTTGACATTAAAGATATAGAAAGTAACATTCCTTAAGTTTAATGGTAGAGGGATATATTAATGCTTGATATAGAAAAGTATAAGTTTGATGGTGAAAGGATGAACATTATTCATGTTAGTTTTTGTGCATCAGACGTGTTCTAGTCTCGACTGTCAAACACATACGTGGCAGCGACAGAATATGAGTGATAAGCATGAGAGTACATCTATTATTGACATGATATACATTTATAATACATAGGAGTGACCCTTGGTTTCATATTCCAAGTGGTCCCTTGGACTCCCTTTGGTTGTTCAAATTTCACACCAACCCTTAGAGTATTAGGTGTCCAACATCCCCCCCTTAATCCGAAGGGTTATGTATGAGTCCAAGAAAGTTGTAATACAAAACATGCAAAAATGCATGGCAGCGCTACACTGAATGTGCTCTCTGAAATGTTGGTATAAGGGAGGTGGTTTAAGGATGACCACGAACACTCGAATGCTTAGTGTAGTTCCCGAAACTCTTCCAAATTTGGCATGACGCTGAGGTCTTCTGCTAGAGGAAGTGCTCCTAATGTTTTGAAGAGGGAAACTTTCAACCATGAAAGGGAGATCTCACCCCGCATAAAAAGGGAGAACCTCAACCTGAAAAGGGAGGTCTCAACCTGTGATGGTTTAAGGATGACCAACAACTCTGGAATGCTTAATGCAATTCTTGGAACTCTTCCAAAACTGGAAAGAAGTTGAAGTCTTCTGCTAGAGGAAGTGTCCCCAATTCTTTGAAGAGGCATCACCAACTGAAGGCATGCTCAGGGGCATCTTTGTCTTTGGCTACAACTCTGAATCTGGTATGGTAGGTTGTGGCTCAGGCTCACTTGATGTGGCTTTGAAGCTTGTAGATGACCATCACTTCCCCCCCTGTCAGATACAAGGTGAGAAGATGAAGAGATCTCAACTGTAAGACTTTTCAATATTCGAGAACAAGTTCTGACATATGACTGAAATATCTTCTTGGCTGTTGAAACCCATTGCCAAGAAGTGATCCATCCAAGATGAATCTTTGTTCTTGCAGGAGGCTTGTTTTTGAAGCATCTGTTTGAAGAATGAGTGGTTTTATGAAAGTGCTCACATGGATGAAGATCAAAACAGTGATCTTTCATATGGCCAACTCGGTCACAATGTTGGCATTTAGCATTTTGTTATTGCTGCTGTGGAAAATGAACAGAATCTGAAACATCTGAAGGTGAATTGTCATGAAGGAATCCAACACTCTGAAACTGAATGGGCTTTGAGTAATCTGGAATATGAAAGGACACGTACTTGTCATATCCAAACCAATTTTGTGCTTGTTGTGGACAAGCTCTTCCCAAGGTTTGATGATGGGCTTGGGAAGTGCAGATTGAATTTCTGTATCTGCATGTACAACTGCTGCTTCATTGGATACTAAATCTAAATGAACTTCAACAATATTGACTTGCTGCTGATCAGAGTTTATCTCAATGTTCTGAACGGAATGGTGCTTACGATGTTGTAGCTCTTCTTGTTGTAGCTTTGTCTCAAGCTGCAAAAACTCAATGTTCTCCTGTGCATGTTGGAGACAAGTTTTAATATTGGGAAGAGGTAACGGGCCTCAAACATAATAAAATTGTAGACTAAGGAGAGAAGAGGGCGAGATTACTAAAACTAGAGACCTCGCTGACGGATAGGGAGTGTTTTTCATTTGATTTTCAGATCTGTATGCAACACATGCCAACGCTATTAAAGAAGAAGCTTAAACTAGGGACCTGCAAACCTAATGCTTATGTAGCTTAGAGGCAGATCTGACAACCTTTAATTAGGCGTGGATGGTAGCGCTGAGTACCCAGGCTAAAAATGTGGGATCTGAGAGGACAGAGTCACTGACAGTAACGTCCACGACCATTCATTTCTTGCTGGCTTTCCCAAATTTTACACTGAGTATGAGGAGACTAGCTGTTTTTTTTTTTTTTTCTATGTTGAGAATGCAAATAGAAAGACCACAAATCAATTCCAAACCAAACTCAGATTAGAGTAGCTATGAAGTAGCTATGAACCATATGATATAATGAACATAAAGTGACATGAACCAGTGCTCAAAATAATCTCAATGCATATATAAATACGACCCTCATATAAAACGAAATTTAATGCAGGAGTAACGCTACAACTTCACATGTAAACCTTGAACTTCAATTAATGCACAGAGAAAGAACATATATACTAGGATTTAGTGGGGTAGAGAGCCAAATTTAGGTCATGCGTTCTAATGGGTGCATATTTAAGAGAGTTTAGATAACACCCAGGTCTAGAAACAAACTCATAGAGAATGACCACAAAAAATAGTTGCTCAAATTGGAGCACGACATGAATTCACCTGCTCTAATACCATGTCAAGCACATACATGGCAACAACAAAATATGAATGATAAGCATGAGAGTCCATCTATTATTGACATGATATACATTTATAATACATAAGAGTGACCCTTGGTTTCATATTCCAAGTGGTCCCTTAGACTCCTTTTGGCTGTTCAGCTTCCACACCAACCCTTAGAGGATTAGGTGTCCAACATCGACTTTGCTTAGAGAGGCTAAGAAACACGATCTCCAAAACCCAGAAAAAGTTTCGAGAGAAAACACCCAGAGACAACTCAATTAAATTAAGTCTAACTTAGGGAAATCAATTAATTAAAGGGAATTAATTGAGAAGAGTGAGAATGCTCTAGAAACTCACACAGATTGAGTTTGAAATAATCTTAATCATTGATGGAGATCTAATCATGACCGTTGGTTCACCAATGAGAGATTATAAGAGTAGGATGCTGTGATGGAGATAGACGCATCGAGCTAGTGGGTAATCTAGGTAGACCAAATTTCCTAGAGAGCAAAGATTCAGTCAAGAAGAGAATTCGAGCTAGAGATTTGTAGCAGAGGCAAATGGGAAACAATAGAGATTCTGGTGGATTTTTCCAGTGCTAGAAGAGTCGGACAGAGGAGGTCGAATTATTCCACAGGAGGCTATGTAGGGGCTTGCATAGAGCCTCAAGAAGGTAGTTCTATTCAACCAGAGGGAAGGTCAATTTAGGTGCCGGAGACCAGGATAATTTTCCAGAGGGCTAAAGAGTCACTTCTAGAGGCAACAACAGGTAGGACATCTTGATCAGAGGAAAATTCAAGGAGTGCGTATGAGGGACTGCCCAACATTTGCACAGAGGCCTTTGTAGGGGTCTTGGATAGCCAGTTCGAGTGGCTAGATTGTTGCCGTATTGCTTGTGGGGAAGGGGAAAATTACCATAATATTTTTTCTAGTAATTTCTTTGGAGAGGATTGCTAGTTTGGCATCCAAATTTGTACTTCAAATTTTTTTTATTGAATAATAATAATAAAACCCTCATCTACTGCACCTGTTTTCCCACATTAGGTTTTCCGGGTACATTTGTCCAAAAATAACGGTGTGAATCTATTGTGTGCACGCGCTCTATTTTCTCAATTCTAGTTTTTACTTTCTGCAGTATTTTTATGGTGAAGAAATTGCAGTGTGATTTATTTGCTATTTTGTCGTAAAAAAAGAAACTACATAATTAATTAGTTAGAAGAATAAATTCTAGTTGCTGCATTTCAAGGAATTTTCACATGGTATCACAGCAATTTTGATTAGATCAGGATCTCAGTAGAGAGAGGGAGATAATTTCACAGTTCAAAGGGAGATCTGAGTGAATTTCTTCTAGATTTGTGCAGAGGCCAACCAAGAGTGCAAATTAACAGAACATGGGTTTGATTTCTAGTTGTAGGTGTAGGAAACATTTGAAAAGGCTAGTGCCAGTTCCAACAGGCAGTAATGTTGTCGGAAAGAAGTTCCTATGAAAATATCAATGTGTTCGTTAAGTAGATTTGGGCATAGTGATTTTGTAGCAGTTTTGCAATAGAAAAATCAACATTAGGAAGGGAAGAGAAAAGCGCACACAAAGGAATTTCTTTGAGGGTTTCCAGATCTAGCTGGTAGGTGGAAATCCGTGATTTCCAGTCACAGAAGGAAGCAACAAAGTAGATCTGCGCATTCCAGGAGGGAGTGCGAGTAGTAGAGAAGGAATCCAAGCAGGAAAGGGAGGAGATTCTAGTTTATTTTCCCAAATTTGAGTTTTGCAAAAATGGCCTCAAAAAGACTTCAAGATCAGGATATGCTATATGGAGCTGCAAATTATTGTATCTGGATAGCTAGAAGGAATTTCCTACTAGGTGAGCATAGTCTAAAGATGTATGCAGAAAGGGTTATAACCATACCTATCGGCTCGCAACAGCTAGAGAACTACAATAAGGAGATGGCCAAGGCGAAGAGGATGTTCCTTGATGGAGTTCGAGATCATATAGTCTTGCATTTCACTGCCAAGAATATGACAAAAGAAATGTGGGACACATTCGCTATGCTTTTCCAGAATCCTTCCAAGAATCAGAAGTTGTTCTTGAAAGAGAAGCTGAGGACCACCAAAATGCATAAGGGTGAAGGGGTCACTCATTATTTCAATAGAATTCAGAATGCCCAAGATGAGCTTGCAATATTTGGAGAGACACCTCTCGAGAGTGAGCTAGTGCATATAACTCTCAATGGTTTCACCAAGGAGTGTGAAACTTTCCTCCAAGTTATTACTGGATGATATAACCTACCTGGATGGGATCGATTGTGGGTTGATTTCACTCAGGAAGAGATGAGGCTTGCTATGGTCGAGAGTAATATCAATGGAAGAAGCAGCAAAGGATCCAAGAGTGTGAAAGACGAGGAGAATGTAGCCCTTGCATCGAAGGGAAAAGAAAAGAAAGGTCTTAGTCTAGGATAAATCTCAAACGGAGAAGAAAAGAAGAAGGAATATTTGTCGAAGATCAAGTTCTTTAGATGTGGTGAGTTTGGTCACTACAATACCCAGTGTCCCAAGAAGAAGAAGGACAAGAAGGAAAAACAGGAGCATGCAACAACTTTGACAAAGATTGATAATTTTGCCAACATGTTGGAGGACGGATTTTCTTTGTATGCAACTATACCTCCAGGAGAGAGGTGGGGAGATCTCGAGCTCTAGTTCCCAAATTTGCAGAGATTTTGGAAGGATCCATGGAGGATAACATTAGATAGATGTTTTCTCAATGATCATTACCTTAGCTATAGGGGCCCACAAAATTGAACTAGTAGATGGATCAATGTCAGAATGGCACAATCACATCTTGAGGGACATCTGCAAAACTAGTTGTAGTCAGTTATTGAGGGGTGCAGATAGAGACTCAGTAGATAGTGCAGAGGCTAGTTGCAGTCAGAGACTCGGGAGACAATGGAATTATAGGGACACAGTTGATTCAAAATTTATTTCTCAGTTCAAGTAGTTGGAGTAGAAGCAGCAACATGAGAACAATTGCAGCGCAGAGTAGAGGCAACAACAGTGCAAGAGGCATAGTGCAGTGTTAACAACAATACAGATGCAAGGTGGTTCAACTACAAAGTGGCATTATAGGGACAATTGATTCAGAGTTTATTTCTCAGTTCAATTAGTTGCAATAGAAGCAACAACATGAGAACAATTACAATGCAGAGAAGAGGCAACAACGGTGCAGGAGGCATAGTGCTGTGTCAACAACAACATAGATGCAGGGTGGTTCAACTACGAAGTGGCAGACGAATCAGAGTATGCGTAGTGGCTTGGTGGACAGTGGCAATTGTCACGGTTGTCAGGCATCAATAACATGGGGGAAGATGTTATGGGAGAGAACACCTTCCTCGCTAAGAGGGAATGTTATTTTTTGTAGCATTAGACAAGTGTTTTAGTCTCAAATTTGGTCATAGAGGCTCAGAAACACAAGATCTATAAAACCCAGAAACATTTTGGGGAAAAACACCCAAAGACAACTCAATTAAATTATTTGATCAATAATTAAAAAATGCCTAAGTCTAACATAGGGAAATCAATTAATTAAAGGGAATTAATTAAGAAAAGTGAGAATGCTCTAGAAACTCACAAATATCGAGTTTGAGATGATCTTAGCCATTGGTGGAGATCTAATCATGGTTGTTGGTTCACCAACAATAGATTATAAGAGTAGGACGATGGGATGGAGATAGACACATCGAGCTAGTGGGTGATCTAGGTAGATCAAATTTCCTAGAGAACAGAGATTTTGTCGGGAAGAGAATTCGATCTTGAGATCAGTAGCAAAGGAAGAGGAGCAACAATAAAGATTCCAATGGATTTTTCCAATCCCAGATGAGTCACCTAGAGGAGGTCGACTTATTCCACAAAGGTTGCGCAGACAGTTCCATTTATTCCTCAAGAAGGTAGTTCAATTCAGCGAGATGGAAGGTTGATTTAGGTGCTGGAGACTAGGATAATTTTCCAGAGGGTCGGAGAATCACTTCTAGAGGCAACAGTGGGAAAAACGTCTTGATCAAAGGTAGATCCGGGGAGTGCGTGTGAGAGATTGCACAACATCTGTGTAGAGGTCTACACAGGGGTCCTGGATAGCCAGTTCGAGTGGCCAGATTGTTGCCAAATTGCTTGTGGAGAAGGGAAAAATTCCCTTAATAATTTTTCCAGTGATTTCTTTAGAGAGGATTTTCAGTTTGATATCCAAATTTGTACTCAGATTTTTTTTTACTGAAGAATAATAATAAAACTCTCATCTGCTGCACTAATTTTCCCAAATTGGGTTTTTCCGGGGACATTTGTCCAAAAATAACAGTGTCAATTTTATTACGTGTGCGCTCTATTTTCTTAGTTATAGATTTTATTTTCCATAATATTTTTATGGTGAATAAATTACAGTGTGATTTATCTGTTATTTTGTCAAAACAAAATAAACCACATAATTAATTAGTTAAAAGAATAAATTCCAGTTTCTGCATTTGAAGGAATTTTCACAATTCATAACATGGATAAATTCTATTTGGTTTCATTTATAGCTTACTAGCATTCACGCTGATGAAAATATGGGCTATGTTGAATTTGAAAGGGGCCACCATATTGAGTTAGTAATTAAAAACATATGTCAAACTCTAGAAGAAATGATAAAAGTCTTTAAATTTATAGATATTGATAAAGAAGCCACATTTTGACAATTGAATTCTAAAGAAACTTGGGAATGTTAAGCATCTAATGAGAGATATATGAATCTCATCCATGAAGTCGAGAATAAACATAAATACTTATAATTTTCCAAACCATACTATGTGTGGATGTTTTGAAATCCTATTAAGAATACATTAGCATCTTAAAAACTTAATACATTACAAAGAGACTTTCACCTATCTTTGAAAATAGAATACTAACAAATCCTAGCCTAATGTCCTAATGAGAAAATACATCTTAGTTCCATACTAGTAAGTCCAAAGACTCCCAACCCTACCCTCCTTCTAAAATAAATCAAATGCTTAAGAATATATACAAAGAAAATATTATGTTGATTAAAACCACATTACAAAATGTCAATTCATATTTTTTCACCTAGGAAAATATCTCGGGTAACCCAAGACATTTTTCTGGACATCCATGGATAACATCCTTAGTAAACTTGCTAGTTTAAACTAGCATACCTAACCCACAACAAGTCAAACTAGGTACTTACTGGGTTAGAACTAAGAAAATTCCCAACAACATTGAGAACAATTGTTTAAGCTAACCCCTTGAGTCACTCCAATTCAAGTTTATAAGTAAAGGTCCCTATTCTTCTTCGAGAATAAATTGACCCGATTAAAAATATTTGTTGAAAAGGAATTTCATTTATTGTTTGGTCTTGCATAACTCTTTCTAGTGAAGAAGAGTATTGTTTATTTAAAATGGTTTTTAATTTAACATAGTGAAGAAACATATTATAATAGTGTGTCACTATTAATTCAAATTTTAATTCAATAAATTATTACTTGGGCTCATTGTATTCATCTTCCAACATAATCCTAGGTATTTTAAGTTAAACATCGAAGAAATGATAAAATATATATGTTATTGTTATCCTTAAATACACACATGCTTACAATATATTAAGAAGTTAGGGTTACTAATGTATTTTTTATTTTTTTATTTTTCTTTTTTAAATATAATTGATCTGTCTAAATCACTCCTTATCGATGTATTTTGATCAATTATCAACTAATTGTGGTGATTATAGTCTCGGTTACTTTTTGTATTAAGTTAATTTAGAGAAGGTAAACGGGTTGGATTGTCCCAAACCATAAATGATGGGACAAGGTGGATGGAAAAGCCATAATGATAACGAGATTAATTAGGATATCATGACACTGATATGATTAATAATAATTTATGAGAATCATATTTCAAATTTTTTTTTTTTTGGTTATTATTGTTTCATTTTTATTATTATTTTATAGCTACTTATAACTTAGCTTTAAATAAGTATTTACTAGTATTTTGGTTTATATGGTTTTACCAACATCATTGCTACGTGTTGAGAATAATGAGTTGCTAACCAAGTTTCGATCCCAAATGTTTTAGGGAATTATATTCTAATATGAGCTCTATTAGATACAATTATCTAAACATTTACAATAGAAAAATAAAATAAAAAATAAATAATGACAAACACATACACAATACATAGAGATTTTTATCTTGGAAATGTTTAACTAGGAAAACAAATCAATCTTTGTGTTTCACTATTGTTTATATCCTTCACCAAATAGACAACAAAATTACAATGAACACTAACCTTGATCTACATTGACCAATATTCTCATTACATCACCAAATCCATCTAATTGATATTATCTCATAAAACATCACACTTGATGCATAATATTCTTAAAACCTTACATCATGCTCTATTTATAGGTATTTCTTACCAATAAAACCTTGATTTGTAGCACTCAAATCAGCTAGAAAACTCTTGAGTCTCATTGGCTAGGAACCTAAGAAGTATTACAATTCAAGAGGAAAAATTGAGAGCCCAATGTTATTGTGTGGGCTGATATTTTGCTAGTGGTATATTATCAAGTACAAACCTCAACACACTCAGATGCCTACCATGATCCCCTGGTCGTAAATTTATGTAGCTCTAATGCATAATAAAAATTACATCACCAACAAAAGAAAATTTAAGAGAGATTTGGATTGAATTATAAATTGTGTATGATAGTGAAAATAGTTACCTAGGAGAGAATTCTAGTGTGGGAGAAAACAAATGTTATGCAACCAGATCACAAAATAGAAGAAAAGATAGAGCAACGATTTCAAAATCAGCGTCTTCGAGGGGGCAACCTCCTTTACATTACACAAATGAACAATTCTTGGATGATACAAATGACAAAACCTCCTTTCTATATATAGGAGTCTAAGGGGTCACAATATAGTCAACGCCGACATAACAATAATAATATAAGGGCACAACAATAACAATGATGGGCTTCTATGGGGCACAATATTAACAATATGGGGACAATAGGGGAACAATAATAACAATAAGGGCTACAATGACAATAGTAATTGGGGAATCACTAGTATTATAGGGACCTAACATGCCCCTCTCCTTCAAAAAAGTGTTGTCCTCAACGCTTGAGTAGTTTTGGATGCTTCTGTATAAAATGCATATTTATTCAATAATGTTGTTAGAGGTGCTGCTATTCTCCCGTAATTCTTAACAAACTTGCGATAATACCTTGTCAATCCGAAAAATCCTCGCTAATGCTTTATGGATGTGGGGATTTTCCAATCCTTAATGGCTTTAATTTTGCCAGGGTCTACCTTAACACCTTCATGAGATACGGTATGACTCAGATATTCCACCTCTTGTACTCCAAAGAAACATTTCGATATTTTTGCATATAATTGTTTCTCCTCCAATAGTTTGAGCACCCTGTCAACATGTTGAACATGATCCTTCCAGGACTTGCTATAGGTTAGTATATCATCAAAAAATACTAACAAAAATTTTCTAAGGAAGGGTTTGAAAATGGAATTCATCAAACCTTGAAATGTAGAAGGTGCATTGGTAAGGCCAAGAGGCATGACCAAAAATTCATAATGACCCTCATGAGTTCTAAATGCTGTTTTTAGAATGTCTTTGGTCTTCGTTTTGATTTGATGATATCATGAACGAAGATCCAACTTGGTGAAGTAAATTGATCCATGGAATTCATCCAATAATTCATCAATGATAGGAATGGGAAATTTATCTTTAATAGTGAGCTTGTTGAACTCCCTATAATACGAACATATGAACCATGATCCATCCTTGTTGTGAACCAATACTACTGGAGCAGAGAAAGAACTTTGACTAGGTTGAAATATACCAGCCTCTAGCATTTTTGCAACGATACTTTTGGGCATAGGGATATTTGTAAGGCCTGATGTTTGGGGGAACACTTCCTAGAATCAAATGAATAGCATGATCATGATCACGAATAGGTGGGAGGCCTTTGGGAGTCTCAAATACCTTAGATTTGATTGTCTAAGACTTTTTGGAGATCTGGAGAAATATATGATTTCGATGTGGGAACCTTTAGTGAACATAATTGTGCAATTGCGCCTCGTTGTTCTTTCTTTAGAAGCTTTTTCATTCCGTTAAAGCTAATTATCTTTCCTGATTTTCCTGTGATACCTCTTAATTCAACTTCCTTTCCTTCCGAAAAAAAATTCATGAAAAGTCCTTGAAAATTAAAAGTTATCGTACCTAAAGATTGTAGCCATTGGACTCTTAGTACAACGTCAACACCACCCATTGGAATGGAAAGCATCGGGATATTTAATACATATTCTCCCATGTATAACTTGATATTATGGCACTTTCCAGAGCAATTTATGGTTCCTCCACTTGTAACCATCACTTGACACTCTGGTGTTGGATATAGGAAGCAATTCAATTCTTTGACTATCTTACAATGAATAAAATTATGGGTATTGCCCGAATCAATAAACACTATTACCTTTTTCTTCTTGATATGTCTTTCTGTCTTGATAGTTTGAGGAGTGGTAATTCCGGCCAATGCATTACAAAATATGGTCAAATTCATTTGTTCTTTCTCTAGGGTTTGTTCTTGGTGTATATCCTCTTCTTTTGAAGTTTATTGTTCCTTTTCTTTCTCCTCTTCACAATATATGTAAATTAATTTCTTCTCATCACACTTATGACCTTTAGTGTATTTGCTATCACAACTATAACAAAGCCCTTTTTCTCTTTTTTCTTCCAATTGTTGTGGTGTCAACCTTGTAGGTTGTGTAAGGCTAGGGGAAACAAAACTTCCATCTTTATAATTGTGATTGGTAGGCTTCCTTGTTGCCATAAATTTTGCTTTCCATTTTTATTGCGAACCTGAATGCCTTCTCCAATGAATCAGGTTCCCAAAGACAAACCTCATGTTGGAGGTTATCCTTTAAAGTCCCTATGAACACATCAATCCTATGCTCCTCTAGAATACCTTTTACCCTTATATTCAATTTTTGGAAGTCCTCAATGTGCTCCATCATTGAACCTTTTTGTTTGAGATTTATCAATTGGCTAAAAAAGGTGTTGCTTTTTGTATCCTCATAATGTGCTATCATTTATTCTGTAAAAATTGCCCAAGTGACAATTTGTTTACGAGAGAAAATCCATCGATACCATACAAACTGATTGGGTTCCAAATATAAAGTTGCAATGTGTACATTTTGTGTGTTTTGCACATTATGGAGATTGAAATATTGCTCCATCTGTAGTATCCATGTTACGGGATCCTTGCCATCAAACTTCTTCATATCGATCTTTGGAACATGGTGGGTCTTCAATCCAACGTTAGAGTCTATGAAATCATGATTAACATTTATTTTGTTCTCATCATGAGTTTCCTTTACTACCCTTTCGCCATTAGTAAGCATTTCTTGTAGCAACTTTGTCAAATCTATCTTCAAATCTTCCATGTTTCCTTTAAGTTTTTCTTCTATACCATCCATCTTAGCTTCCATGCCATCCATCTTAGCTTCCACACCATCCATCTTAGATTCCACCCCATTCATCTTAGCTTCCACGCCATCCATCTTAGCTTCCACGTCTTTCTTTAAATCATCCATATTAGCTTCCACGCCTTTCTTTAAGCTGTCCATCTTAGCTTTTGTTACATTTTGTGAGAGTGAAGTTTGTTGCACTTGGTCTCGTAATTTTGATATACCATGTTGCATTTCT
Source organism: Pinus tabuliformis (assembly GCA_031772625.1). Taxonomy (NCBI): domain Eukaryota; kingdom Viridiplantae; phylum Streptophyta; class Pinopsida; order Pinales; family Pinaceae; genus Pinus; species Pinus tabuliformis. The sequence continues at coordinate 833,235,669 of CM062816.1, forward strand.
TCCTCTTCTTCATTAGTCATGTTAGAGCTTTCAGGTTGCTTACTAAGTGTTTCCATTTTCTTTCTTCGGGGCATCAATTAATGATAATTATGCTTCACTATGCCCTTTGAATTCCTTCAAACTAATTTTTCAAACCAGATTTATGCAAAATAAAAAAAACTACACACCTTTTTTCACTTTGTAGGAGCTCGATATTGAATCTGTTGTATCTCTGTAATTGTAAATCTCCAAGGTCTGAAATTGCTTCCGCCGGTATCCCTTTGAGTCCTATTTCCAACCCACAAGCTTGATCAAGATTGAATTCTCCAAGGAAGAGTTATGTCAAATCTCCCACTATGACCTGATTATAGACTGGTTCAGTAGAGCTAACTTGTACAAAGTTCCACGTGTCACTATTTTGATCTTATATCTTGAAACCGATACAAAGAAAACTACAGGCCGTCCTCTTTCTGTAACTTGTTACACAATTTCTATCTGATGCTCAGAGAGAAAGTTGTGACGATTTTCCCCAGGTCACATGTTTGAGATATAATTTGGGAGCCTGCAAAAACCCTAACTTCATTGGATCATATCTCCGAAAATATAGCAAGACAAGATCTGAAATTCTCACCCAAGGTTCAACAATATTTCTAATCTAATGGGTTTTAATTTTAGCTTCTGAAACACCGTAGAAATTTTTTTAGCGAAAATTCCACGATGACCTGTTTGAAGTAGGAAAACCCTAGAATCCAAAGCTCTGATACCAATTCTTATGCAACCAGATCACAAAATAGAAGAAAAGATAGAGCAACGACTTCAAAATTAGCCTCTTCGAGGGGGAAACCTCCTTTACATTACACAAATGAACAATTCTTGGATGATACAAATGACAAAACCTCCTTTCTATATATAGGAGTCTAAGGGTTCACAACATAGTCAAAGCCGACATAACAATAATAATATAAGGGCACAACAATAACAATAGTGGGCTTCTATGGGGCACAATAATAACAATATGGGGACAATAGGGGCACAACAATAACAATAAGGGCTACAATGACAATATTAATGGGGGAATCACTAGTATTATAGGAACCTAACAACAAATATGTGAGTGGTGCATGTTCATTTCAACGAGAAAGAGGATATTTTATGAAAATATTGGGTGGATATGCAAATATGAATGAGAAGGAGGAAACAAGAGATGATCTTCATTTGGATTTATTTTTCTCCTTATTCCATTACTACATCTCATAAAGAGGAAATACAAATTGTCATTATATATATTAAATTGATAAAGCATAACACCATCTTCATCAAATGAAATATTTATAAATTTTACAAATATTAAAATTCACAATGTGTGAATAATATTAAGCTAGCTCATCTTGGGTTTGATCTACATGGGTTGGATTGGGTTGGCTTGTAGGGTTAGGTATTTTAACCCAAAAAATGTTAAGTTTGAACTTGGGTGGTTTGGATTAGGTTGGCTTGTAGGGTTAAGCAATTCATCAATCAATTAAAACCAAGTTTATATAACCTTCTCTTTTCAATAATTATAAGTCATCTCCTTAGAAAGTAAATGGAATTCAAGGCCTTTCGATTGTTTTGAATATCTTGAGCTCTCCATTTTGGTTTGCTAGGATTGTATATTCTTCTTCATTAATATGCATGGGAAAATCAAATCGAGTCTCTAATTAAATAAATAATAGCAATTTCATTTTGTTGACATGTTAACTCCATCAACTACTTTCCTAGATTTCACTAACTAATCAACATATTTAAGAGGATTTCACATTGGAGAAACATATAAGGACTTTCTTTGTTGTGAAATTCAAATCTCCTGTCCTTAATGGACCCTAATCTACAATAGAAGTGTTAGTGTTCTACTCTAGTAAAAACACATTGATAAATGGAAAGTAAATAAGTAATCATTGTAAAAAGTGATTAACTAATTGATTTTTTTGACGATAATCCATGGATAGCTTATTGTACTGAGTTTATCCAATTTTGAACACTCTATGTTAGATATTTAAGGAGTAAAAATCACTCCCATATTTTGTGAGTGTATCACACACAAGTCCAAAGTACATTTAAAATACCCAACAATATCCTTCATTAATTTTGTTTTAATTTCAAAATTCTTGAAATAAACAAAAGTAGAAAAGCATTAAATATCACATCCTTGTTTGGATCATGTTAGGCTCGATTTACAAGTCAATAGATTCTTTTTAATCTTCAAAATCAACATATATATTCAATAAAACATACCACATGAAACATATTTTTTTGTAAGTATAAAAATAAATAGATTCTTGAAACAAACAAATGTAGAAAAGCATTAAATATTCCATCCTTGTTTCCATCATGTTAGGCTTGGTTTACCTGTCAATGGATTATTTTTAATCTTGAAAATCAACATATATATTCAATAAAACATACCACATGAAACACAATTTTTTGTAAGTATAAAAATAAATAGTTAAAAAACTTTGATTCAACATTTAGAGAGAACAATTATTAGGAGAAGTGTCACTAACTATAGCTAGTATTTTTATTGCATTAACAGATTGCATAAATGATGTTAAATAATGAATATATTATGAAAAATTTACCAACATATAAAAAGTAAGAAAACAAGATTCTCCTATTACAGTTCCAATGCCGAAAACTTGAACTAATGAAGAGTACTAGGCATTATTGGAGTAGGATGGTAACAATAGATAATTACTCATCAATTAGAGATGTGATTAAGGGTACTTTACTAGCACAATTAAAAGGGACATGGAGGAGTAGATAAATGACGTTAGTGGCTAGGTGGGTAAGCTCACAGTGATGGTGCTTTTATGATAAAATAGTGAATATTGGAAATGGTGGACATGATTGCACTTGAGTACCTATGCCCCTATCATGGGAAGGGGATTGGAAATGGATGCCTTAATGAGTTTCTTATTCCCACAAAATAAATAGTTCTAACCTTTCAATAAAGTTTGTTTTCCCTTTTAAACCCAATGCTCCTTTGTAAGAAAGGAGAAAAAGAGAAAGATAGATATAGGAGAGGTAGTTATATTAATATAAATCTTTTCAAGCCTCATTAATTTTGAGGTTGATCTACATAAAATGGCTTATATTGTGTTTTTTCAATATGATCACTCAATCCAACACTTTGTTTTCTTATATAAATTTGCTTCCACCATATTGTTCCCATCTTTCTTATCTAAACGTGTTTTTTTTTTCATGTTCGTATTCTAATGGAATTCCCTCCAACCAGATCCATGAAGGTGATGTTGATGTGGTGAAAACATTAGAGGAGAGAAAATTTTTGTTTAATTTCAAGGAATAAAAGAAAAAGGATATGTAAGAGTTGGAAGTTCGATTTGAGGAAACTATCAAAGGAAATAATTCACTGAGTCTCCTTTAGTTATTAAGTCTTCCCTGTTGGAAATTAGGAAAATATTGAGATGGGGGATGAATAAGTATTTTATAAAATTTAACAAATATTTGGCTTGTTAAACACATTAAACAATACAATGGTGCACCAATCACATAGATCTTGAACACGATATATTTATGAGGATACCCACATGGGATAAAACCACTAATATTCTATTAATTATAATGTAAATTCAAGCACAAACTTAAATTTAGATAAGATTCTATAGGCACCAACCCCTATTTTTTTGCAACAACCCATTTGATGGAAGCACCCACTCCCACTGTTTGTAGGCACCAACCCCTATATCTTTGGAAGAAACTAGTTGTTGGAGGCACCAACTTCCATTGTTTCTAGGCACCAGCTTGCTAGAGGCACCTAACCCCTTTTTATTTACAGATGCCAACATGAAGGATACTCCAATCCCCTATTCTACAAGCACCTGCTTGGTATGCCTATCATATACCTCTTTCATCACATTTTCAAACTTAGATCCACAAGATTTTTAAAACAAACTTTCTCATATAACTTCTTGCTTGTTGCTCCACCTTGGTCTTTCTCAAGGGTTCCTTCTCAGATATGCTCTAGTCCTTAGTACTTTACTGAATCTTTTAGATATGAACATAACTGCATATGCAAAGATCCCATACACCAATTCTTTAACATTCTTTTGTAGTTAGACTTTATCTCTAAACTACATTTCTTCACCTCTAGCCCAGATATTATCACAACATTTAGATTTTCTCAACATCTCTTCTCCTGTGGCTTTGATCGAATTGTAGCATACATATATGCTATGCATATCTTCTTTCTCTGCAAAAAAAAATTAGTTCTCTAAATTTCTCATCCTTTCCCACTCTCTCTCATGCCCTGGATTTGATCTCAATATTCTGTTCTTTTAGCCTCTATTAGGGACTCATGTGCATAGTGTTGGAAATACCAAGAGGGGGTGAATCAATATTTCTTAATAATTTGTAAATTTTTAAATTATTCAGAGCGTTAACAACATATAAAACGTCAATACATCAAGGAACGACGCATAATAAATTTTAGGTGGAAATCCTTCTCGGAGAAAAACCACCGAATGCTTTTATAATAATTTTAAGAGTACATAATATGCTTAAGCTCCAACTAAAAAGGGAAGCCCCAACTCCATAGTACTCTAGAAAAGCGTTCAATTTTTAGCTCAAATTGGAAGGACGCTCCAACACCCCGTTTTTATCAGCTACCATTGATATGTTGCTCCAACACCCTGCAAGCTCCAACTTGCACTAGCACCACCTTGAAGTAATTTCAGGCTACAACCTGAAGGTGACTTCAAACACCTATGTTGCACCACCCAACCACCCTGAATTTAAAGAAGAAGAGATAAAACATGGGATTTTGTACCAGGGATCATGACCCACTTACAAAATATTCAATTTCTACTATTAGTGTCCCAAATCCACAAGAAGAAAAAATCTGAAAATAAAAAGAATATAAGTATAGGAGCTAAGTTAGTGATGATATAATGGGCCACAAGGAGTGTAGTTGCTACATCAACTATCCAACTATCCAAGACCATAAATTTATCATATGAAGTTTGTTTTTGGGTTCTATTTCGCTTCTGGGAAACATCTTGATAATATTTATAGAAAGGGAGAACAAAAACTAGAGGATTCCTTCAAATTCTACCCTGATTTCAATGAAAATATTAGAAATCTTGTTTATGACTTGAAATATGTGCCAAAAGTTCCAGGATGAAATTTATTTGTAAATATGGCTACAAGGTCAAATATGATTTTGATATGGTGGAAATATCAAATGATTAGTTGAATGATTATGCCTTAAACTCCTCTTGTTTTTTTACTACTCCTTCATATTATTTCCATTCTACCCATCCTTCCTCCTCCTCTTCTATTTCTTGCTTTTCTACTCATCCTTTATCGCCCTGTTCTTTTATTATCCCGCTCTTCCTATTGGTCGTCCCCTCTTTCCTACTCCTCGCCATCATCTTTTTCTCTTCCCCCTCTTCCTCTTTGTCACATTTTCCTCTTCCTATTTTCCCAAAATTATCCTTCACCTTTTCTTGATTCCTCCTTACGCCTCGTCTCCTTCTAATCCCTCCATTCCCTTTCTATTCATCCTCTTTTTCTACTCCCATTTTGAGATTCCTTGCTTCACTTCTTTTTTGATATCCCATTCTTCCTCTTCCTCTTCCCTCCTTTCTCTTTTCCTTCTATTCTTCCCCACCTTATTCCCCCTTCTTCCTTCCTTTGATTTCGTCTTCCTATTTCTCCTTCACTTCTACATTCCCTTCCCTCAGTTTCCTCTTGTCTTGTCTCCTCTACTATTTTTTCCCTCTTTCCTCCTTTCTCCACTTCCTTGAGAATTGAATAAAAGCCAAGGTTATGTTTTTCCACTTCCTCCTATTTTCCCTTCTCTGCTCCTCAATTTATACTCAACCTATTCCGAGAGTCCTCTTTCCTCCTCTTTTTCTTTGATCTCCCCTCCTTTCTCCTCCCCCCCCCCCCCTTCACCAACTTCTCATGCATCATTCCTTCTTTTTAAGTTTCGTCTTTCTTATTTCTCCTTCTCTTCCATATTACCTTCATCACTTCCCTCTTGTATTCTCTTCTCCCCCCTCCATTTCATCTCCTCCCTCCTTTCCCAATTTCCTTGAGAATGGAATACTACCCAAGGCTATATCTCCTCCTACTCCTACCTTTCCCTTTCACTTCCCCTTCATTTACTCCTCTTTTTCTACTTCTCCTATTTTTAGATTCCTCCTTCCTCCTCTTCTTTGTTTTTGAGATCCTCTTCTTCTACTTCTTATTCTCTTCTTTCTCCTTCTCCTCCCCTTCTCCCCCCTCCTTCTTTCTTCTTTAGGTTTTTCTTCCCCTTTCTCCTTCTCTTTGTTGGCTTATTGGGGCCTGACCCAGGTTCAGAGTAAGTTATCCAAACAAATCCTAGTACTACTGGCCCTTTCGGCAACAGTCCGCAGAGCGTGGACTGAGGTCTCACCCTATCCTCTTTCCCTGGTTCCTTAGACTCTCTTCCTATCTCTCTCTACTTCTTTCCTATATTTACACTTAGAGCCTCACTTTATTGATAAAATCCCATGGTTCGCGAAGCATGGGTAGGTCTATCCAGCTGACATTACATTACAAAATTAGGGTGGACAACCCTGTGACTCTATCATACATTTCGCGCTTTGCGCCCACAATTCGCGGAGCTTTACAACAAGATTGGGTCAAAACTTGGGCTTTGAGCCCCAAAACATGCCTTGGGGGGGATTCCATGCCCAACAGGCCCCCAACACAAACATCGTGACTCGCCCTCGAGTCACTCTGTTGGCGCGACGATCTTTGCACGGAGTCCCTCCAACTGTTCTCGAACTGTGCGGAGGTCAGCAACACACTAAGCTGCTGCTTGCTGGATCTGCTGCATGCGTTGTTCTGAGACCTCTGTGTCTAGAGTGCTTCTCTACATTAATGTGTGCATCCCTTGTATGTGCGCGAGCTTGCCTTTGATGTCTGCCGTGATGGTGAAGGCCTCGTCGATCCAAGGCTGGACGTGCACTTTTAGAACTGCCTCCTTATGTCGTGCCGTGTCCACCTGCTCCTTCAGTGCTTTAGCCTGCTGCATCCTCACAAGCCGCTAGGTGAGGACCACTATCTGTGTAGTTCCTCGGACATTGTCATACTGTTATTGGAGTTCTCATGCCTCTGTCTCTAAGCGCTGGATGTTGGGGTCCTCCTGTAGAGTGGTGAGGACCTCAAGTGATTCTTCGAACATGCTAGTGCAGTCGCGCACTGCACCTCCAATTTCCTCCAATCCTATTGTGATAACGCTTGCACGCAATTCTCTGACTTCCGGGGGAGTGGATGGCCACGCCTTTAACCACAGCTCGACGATCTGAAGATTCAGCTCCAGCTGAACCTTTGTCATTTCTTCCTTGGCCTCGCGGACTCCTGCTGCTAGCCTATGGATCCGCACCTCCACTGGTAGATCTGCTGGGATGGCCAACTCTAGGACACTTTGGCAAGCGTTGCTTATCACTTGCACCAGCTATTGATTTTGCGACACCAATTTGTCATGCTGCAAGCTGAGTTGTTCCATATTTATCTTCTGCTCGCTGATGACTTGGAGCGCGCGGCTCTCCCTAGCGTGCAGCTTTGCTATTATCCCATCCTGCAATAGATATAATGTCTCGCGCGGAAGGGCAACTAGATTAACACTGAGACCTTTCATCATGCTAACCGAAAACCTGTCGGCCTCATCTGATGTCACTAGAGCCCCTTCTAGCAACACGATTGTGTTTTTCATCCGCATGCGCACCATCTACTCTGCTGCCGTGGATTCGACTGCAAGGGTACCAACCTGAGGGGGGCACGCCTGTAATTCCTGCAACTGCGCTCTGAGGGCCCCCAACACAATCTGGTTCTCCTGCATGAAATCTTGGAGAGCCTCATTTGTGACATCGCGCACCATCTCGCCGATGTCATGCAGATCACCCTTGGTTAGGGTGATTGGGTCAATGGACAATTTTGACGCCTTGACCTTCTTCCTCGATCCTGCTCGCTCTGCCAGGTGTTGGTGCTTCAATTGTGTGGACGCGGTTCATGGGTCCGCGCCTCCTTCCTCTGTTTCTGCTTCCTTGGTTGCCTGCCCTTGCGAAGGCGTTGTTTTTCCCTCGGCCGTCTTCGTGGCTGCTTCCTATGTTGCTACCGTTGTTGCGGCCTTTTCCTTCTCAACTGCCTTCTGTGCCGCTTCCTATGCTGCTACTGTTGTTACGGCCTTTTCCTGCTCGGCTGCCTTCTGTGTCGCTTCCCGCACTGCCCGCAAGTCGGCTGCTGCTGTTTCCTTCCGCCTTTTCTCGGGAAACTGTGCGATGCGCAACTTGGCATCGTCTTTCTTCTTCTGCGCTGCCGACCTCTCGAGTTCTACAATGTCTTGGGTGCGCCATTCCGGAGGCCATGCCTCCAAGACAATGAAAATAACGTCGTCAGTGGCTACAAAGGGTAGCTAGTCCACTGCTTTGTCGGATCCTTACGCACCCTGATATATATGTTGTGCATGTCTGCCTTAAATTTTGCAAAACTTTGTAGACTGTTGTACACCATGGGTGACAAGCGCAGTTTATGGTTGATTCACATTCAGATGTTCATCTCCATGAGCACCCAAAAGATCTTGCTGTTGCGTATCCTTGTAGCATCCTTTGTGGCCCAGAGCGAAGCGTACTTCATGGCCTTCGATAATTCTCTGTCAATTATGGGGAATTGATTGTCCTCCGACAATTCCCCTGCTACAAGCACTATGGACAACAACAACCATGCATAGTGGAAGGTTTTACCTTGCTCCTGGGCTTCATGAAAATTCTCTAAGAATTCTGTGCAGAGGAATTCAGACTAGTTAAACTGGACCCCCTCTGTGCACTGCTCAACCAGTGCGACCACCGGCGCAGGTACCTCGTTAGCGTGGCACTTGCGCATAACTTTGCCTGCAAGGATTTGGGTTGCTACGCGTATTGCTTTATCCTTGATGCTGGAGATGGCATAGCCCCTCTTCTTCTTTTCTAGCTTGTACTTCGTCTTCATGGCCTCCGCGATGGCCAAATCACTACCCTTTTCTTCCGATATGGTTGTGGGGTCTTTTCCTTTGTATGGAAGTCGGGAAACGTGATGAATCAGGTCTGCTGTGATGGGGATGGGCTCCTCCAGTCATAAATACCCATCATGCACCAGGTAAAGCAACTGCCTGATGACAAAAATGGTTATCGGGGTGTGGTGGAATTGCGACACCCATAGTAGGTTAAGCAACCCGACCATTTCCACACCGCGCAACCACTTACATGGCTCTAATGTTGTCACCACCCCCGCGGTGTTCTGCTTCATGAGGTTGCCAGCCTCAAGGTGAGGGAACTTCTCGCGGTTAGCGAGGTCCCAATATTCAAATTTCATAGTCAGCATGTGGCCCAGATGCGTGCCTTCAAACATAATGCCATCTGGGAGGAGTGGGGTTTGGAGCGAACTCTTGGTCTCGTCCAGGTCCTTGGGCACTTTGGCCTTCCCTTTTCGCTGGGGGACATAGGCGGGAAATTTTGTCGTAGAGGGCGTAGTTTGAGTATCCACCTCTATGCCTTCGTCTTCTTCCTCTGCGATGATAAGAGCCTGCAGATCTTCTTCTTCTTCGTCTGTTTCTGTAGTGACATCTTTCCCTTTCTCCTCCATCGACAATTTGCTGCGCAGTGGGTTTCACGGAGACACACGTACATGAGCCATTGCTTGTTTATCCTTCTTGGGTCTTGGCATACGCGGTGATTTCAGGATCTCTGTCACAATCCTGACACCTTCTGGAACATCCTCCACAATTAGGGCCTTCGCGGCCTCGTTGGCGGTCACCTCTTCTATCCCCATACCATCCTTAGTTGCTATCATTGTAGTTGTGCAGCAATCTATCACTCGCGAATTCATGGGCTCAATCAACGCTCGACTCACAACACTCAGGGCTCTGCTCAATCGCTCAATTCACAAATGACCAAGTGTTGTTTGCTGGGCAACCCTTTGTGCTTGATATCACTTTTTAAATTCGAATTCGACTGTTCCCAATTCCGGTTCATTAATGCTTTCTTGGCGGTAGATTTTCCCAAATCTTTCCCATAAATCGCGTCTTAAATGCTCGCTGCCCGCTCCATTTGGCCTCAAGTCGAGCATCCCATTGTGAATAGTGACTTCAACGGTCACTTCCTGGCCAACCCTCACGACAGCGCAACCCCCCGCGCGCGGTCGCGGACCCTGTGACTCTCTGCTTCTGCACGCATCTCCAACATTGTGCAGCTCTTGGGCAGAATATTTTATAGTCCCGCACTCCCTTCCAACTGCCTAGAGCACTAATACTGTCCTTCCCTTGGCTAGACAGGTGGTTGCACCACCCATGTAGGGTTCCATCTTGTCCTTCGTCATGGTTCCTGGAGAATCCGTACCTTATTGTTACAATTGGCATCGCGTACTTCACAATTTGCAATGCGCTACCTTGGTCACTATGCTTAGCAATATGTGGTCCAAGCCAAGGTATCAGACTGATCAACTCATGGTGATAGGCCATAACTCTGTTATCGTGATCGCATGCCTCCTGTCTTACCATTCTAGTCTTTTCGCTGAGAAAATATTTCTTTATCTCGTCCTCCAGCTTCATGACTTCCATGTCCGCCAACGCGCTTTTCCTTCTTAATTGTACCCTGTCTTCTTCAAGTTCTTGGAGTCTAAGGTTTCCCTGTTGGATTTCTTCCTTGAGTGCCATGTGTTCTGTTTCTTGTGGCTATGCGATCCCTCCTGTCTGGGCTTCGCGAATGATCGTGTTTATGGGTGCTACTATGCGAGGACTAGGCTTTGTATGCTCCATAGGGATTACATCATCTGCTTCATACTTCAGCTTCAGAAGTGTTCGTGCGGTCAGGGTGTTGTGCATGGTCCTATAAGCCCATAGAACTGCTGGTATGTACAGCTCCCAGTCAGTTCGCTTCACATGGTGGGCCGAGTTCAATGCTTCACATACTTTGTCAAAGGCTTCCACGCGGATAATCTTCGGCGCGCTTGGTCTCATCATCTTTCTTAGTCATCGTTCGCGCCATCGTCTTGCCTGCTCTTGCTTGTTGTTTGTGTTTAACAATGTAAACTTTGAAACGAGAACTGATACTGTTACCCGTTTCGTAGAGATAGCAAAAAAGTGATCTGATTTTGAAAAGGGGTGATGCAGAATGAACATGTTTTTCTTAGAGCATAGTTTTTGGCACTTTAATTTTCTTATGTACATTACGCTTTAAAATCGTTTTAAAATGGTAGTGATTTTCATGCTGATTTAAAAAAGTGAGTATTCTGCATCACCCCCTTTTTTTAAAAGACCTATTTTTTGGCTTTAAATTTTCTAATGTATAAAATGTAAATAATTATTTTGTAAATTTGATCATTTTTGAAGTGGTCGTTTTCTTCACATTTTCTTGTTTTTTATTTTAATTTTAACTTTTTTTTTAGTGAGGTTTTTATTGTTTTGCATTTTTAAGTTAGGAGGTCAATATTTAGAATTTTCGATATTCTACATATTTATACATCCTTAATTAATTTTACAATCCACATGAAATAATTGTTTCTAAAAAACAATATTTTTTAACAATGGACATAAAAATAACCATTTTTAACATAAATATAACTAAAAAACTACACGTTTTGATAATTTTTTGCTAGAATTGACATGTCAAAATCACAATTTTTATACGATAATTTTAACTAAAAATGGTAAAATAATAGTTTTTTTTATGAATTTCATGTCAAAAAAATAATAATAATCATTTTTTTTCAAAAAATAATGATTAACTTAAAAATCAATGCGAAAATCACATATTACAAATATTGAATATATAACAACCCTAATTGAGTGTTTATTCTTCTCATAAAATGTCAAAGTCAAAACATTGCAAAGCTTGATTTACAAGCATAACTTAAATTTAATCAACAATGTCACGTAATCCAAACTCTTCGTCCTCTAGAGTTTCATCATTGTATTCTTCCACAATATTTTCTGTTTCATTTTGCTCATATTCCTCTTCTAATGTGTCTTTGATGTCTGCGAATCTCCCAATGTATGTCTTTCCAAACATTCCATGTAATGGTGGTTGGGGTTCCTTTGCCTTTTTTGCCACACGTGATTCACTAAAGTCCCCTTTCTTCAACCCAATTTCTTGCATTGCATCTGGAAGAAATTGAAGAGCATTAATTCTTTGCTGAATGAAATTGCACTGTACTAGATCTTTTTCAATTGCAATGCAATTTCTTCCTTTTTGAAGGCAACATGCTAGTGTTGTACCTAATTATCAAGCACAAAAGAAATAATGAACTAAATTAGTACAATGACATATTAATTAAAAATAACATATTGAAATTCAATTCCATATAATAAAACTTACCTGAGCCAGAAAATAAATCCAGAACCCAATCTCCTTCATCCGAACAAATGTCTATAAGATAGTTAATCAATAATTGTGGTTTTTGATAAATGTTAACTATCTCTCCTTTTGCTTCTTTGTCTTCATACGTTAGTTTTCTCACAACAGCATCATAAGTCAGTGTTTGGCTATGACTCTTTCCATCTACCCGATTAAAAATCATAGACATATGGCTATCATATTTTGCCCAACTATCAATATGAATGAACTCACAATCATTTATAAATTGTTGATCTTCATTGTTAAGAAGATTTGGCTTTTTCCTGTAACATGAAATAGTAAAAGTTGAATTAACTTGTACATAAATAAAATTTTCAACATTAATCAAATATACATTTTAAACGTCTTACCATGTAAGCTGCATCCTTGAATTTGTTTTCCCCTTGAAACTTGACAATATCAATGCCAATTGTGTGTCTGAATGAAATGTCACAAATCTCCATAATGGTGATGACATGACTTCTACAAATCCCGCAACCACTTTACTAAAAGCTTGATAAGTATAAGGGTCACTATCATAGTCAATGTTTGGAACATTGAAACCATGGGGAATATCTGCAATGACTAGGGCATAATCCCTTTTAGGTATGAGTTTAGCAATGTCTTCACAGTCGCCTTGTAATACTTGATATTGAATAGTGTCTAGCCCATTCCAAATGAAATGATTAAGACTTGGATCAAGTTGAACATTCTTAATACGTTGCTTTTTGATTCTTTGGATCTTTATTTTTTCAATAAAGGTTTTGAAACTATCTGGCGCTCCATTATCATCCTTCCTCATCTTTTATAAAATAAACAAATATATGTGTAAATTATAAATTAAAAATAATACACAGGTGAATAAAAATGAATGTATAAATCAAGATACCTTTTTAAATGCAAGATAAAAAGCTTTTAATGTTGATGTAGAACTTGAATCTGGATAGTTGCGTACAACATCATCCCAACTATCTTCATTCAACAATCTAACCATTTGTTCTTGAATTTTCATATAAACTTTGTAACTGCATAGATAAAGTAACAAAAAGTTAATATAATGATATGTATAACAAGTACTACGAAGAACAACATGTTTTATTTAAAATATAATTATAATCTAGAAATAAATAAAAATAATTCAACAAACTTACTTTTGAAATTCTTCAGACATTTCCTCCAATGATAATTCCCCTGACCTCACACGAGATAATATTGTTTTGACAATTTTATCATCTTTCACTCCTTGCATCACCCTCCAAGGTGTGATAGTCATATCGTGTGGAAGCTGCTTCATTTCAGGAGCTAATTTACTATTGCCACATACCAATGGCTTAGACTTTTTGACCTTCTGTTTTTTAATGGCAATGTCTTCCCACATGGTAAAAATCTCATCAATCAACTTCCAAACATCTCCAGTTCTAAATGCCAATTGGAAAATGTTATCAACACCTCTGAATAAATCACTATGTTTGTTTCCTTTTCCACCTTTTGAATTTGTTTTCTCTTCAATTTGATATCCTATTTCCATACAACATTCCTTTCGGAAATTTGCAGTAACATTTACCCTATCCCCACCACATTTTTCTTCAAATTCACTATGAATAAATCTAACCCTTTGGATGAAAGTCATAGACATCTTATATTCATTATCTGAATTATGATCCCATGCCACTAACTTTTCTTTTGTATCTGATAAACCAGCATAAATGATACATTTCATCATTTCAAAACGTGGGTTATTAGGATATTCATCCATTAATTGTCTTTGAGCTTCTACAGAATGGTTCCCCCCAAGCACATAATAATTGTATTCAAAACATTTTGACTTATCAAATGCTTCTTTGTTGGGAACTTGAAGTGGATCAACAAGAAGCACATAACTAACCACATGAGCATATGGATTGTACCTCATCAATGTCTTCAAGTTGTGAACATGCAGATGATGTGGCTTTCTAACTTGATATTGACATTGTCCTTCACTTGCTTTATAGGTTTGCTCGACATTAAGCTGAAATGTGCGACCACCATCAATTAAGTTTCTCTTTGTCAAATTCTCTCGAATGACATTTTGTTTTGTTTTGATAATGCCATCCTCTAAATCAGCTACTGGTGTAATGATTTCTCTGCGTTCTTTTGAAGTTTCACTAGGTTCTTGATTGCTGGTAATGACTGCTTCAAAATTTTTAGCGTTACTTTTCTTGGTCATAACATTCCCAACAGATTTATTCTTGGGCATTGTTACTTTTGGTTTTTTATGGCTCTTCTCAGTTCCAATGTCATCTTCAGTAATGACAACATATGCTTCACTGTCAATTTCAACTTCATCGTTCTCAAAAGTAACTTGTTTATCCCTGCTAGATTTATCCACCAGAGGCCTTTTTTCTGATTCTTTGGATGTAGTTTTGTAGCATCATCAATTACTACATTTTGCCTATTTTCCATATCTTCTTCTGACACTGAGTAAAAACTGCTGACAACTTTCATGATATCATGCTCTATGAAATGAATGCCTCCCAACCTAATTGAACAAATTTCAACAAAATTCTGCCAAACAAAATATCATATGTCAATAAAAAATAAAGCTAAAAAATATAGCGAGACACTTTCAAGAACGCAAAATACAAATATAAATAACAATACTTACGATGTTTTGTGTCATCTCATTTACGATTTGTTTACACAACTTCGTAGATACCTCTCTCATGTCATACAATGAATATGATAGTCGGTATTTAATCCTTTCATGTGACTTGGGAGCCTTTGTAAGTATGTAAACAACTTCAGTGTCCGGTACCGAACACATATCTATGACTCTTCCCATCACCTCAAAATTTCCATTATCATTCTGTATATCAATATATAGATATATATTCACATTTGTCTTTTCTTTTTCTTTCACATACTAGATTCTTTATGGAAATTTCACTGAGTAGGAGTCGAGTTCAGATGTCAGAAGAGATGCAGAATAAGATCAAGGAAAGTGTTGAAACCGATACTTTGGCGCAGAATATAGTGAAGCAAATAAAGGAGGGGAAGACACGACAATTCTTTCTACGAGACGGGTTCTTGTTCTTTGGAAACCGACTCTATGTTCCAAAGTCATCTAGACTCAAGAGGCACCTTTTGAAGGAGTGCCACGACTCGCCATGGGCTGGCCACCCAAGGATGCGTCGTTCTTTGGCATTGTTGGAGAGAGGATTCTTTTGGGAGAAGATGTGGGAGGATGTAGAGGAGTATGTACATACGTGCATCATTTGTCAGCAGGAAAAATCGGATACTCAGAGGCAAGGAGGACTGTTGCAGCCTTTACCGATTCCTGAGAGGCCATGGATGAGTGTCTCGATGGACTTCATCACTCAGTTGCCACAGGTTCAAGGGTATAATGGGATAATGGTCGTGGTTGATCGTTTTTCCAAGTATGTTGTCTTTGTTCCTAAAAATATACCTTGTGGAGCCGAGCGGACTGCGGAGTTGTTCTTTACGAACATAGTGAAGTATTGGGGGATGCCATTGAGCATTGTGTCGGATAGAGATCCGCGTTTTACATGCAAATTTTGGACCACATTGTTCAAGCTAGTCGGGACAGAGTTGTTGATGAGTTCGAGTTACAATCCACAGACAGATGGGCAGACCGAGAGGATCAACGCATTGCTGGAGGACTACTTGCGGCATTATGTGACGGCTGATCAGAAGAATTGGCCTGAACTCTTGGATATTGCTCAGTTTAGCTACAATATTCAAAAGAGTTCTGCGACGGGGTATAGTCCATTTGAGTTGGTGAATGGACAGATGTTGGTTGCACCGCATATCGTAGTGACGGGAGGCTTCTTGAGGAGTCCTCATACGAAGAAGTTCATGAAGGCTTGGGAGGAGACCTTGGAGTTAGCATGGTTACACTTGCATGATGCTGCAAGGAGGATGAAAAAGTATGCTGATCGTGGGAGACGAGAGGCACACTTCAGTGTGGGAGATATGGTGTTTCTCAGGATTACCGGGGAGCAGTTTCAGCTAGCCAAGGGGACTGCAAGCAAACTAACACAGAAGTATGAGGGACCATTCCGAGTGAAGAAGAGAGTGGGGGAAGTTGCTTATGAGCTGGAGCTTCTGCACCATATGCATATGAAGCATCCATTTTTTCATGTGAGTCAGTTGAAGAGATGTAGACTTGATTCAGACCATCCAGAGAGAGCTGAACCGCTGAGAGAACCAGCCGGGATTGTGGACAAACCAGGACTGGAGTTGGAGAATATTTTGAGCTATCGAACTACAGGGATTGGTTGCCACATGAAACGGGAGTATCTTGTCAGATGGAAGAATGCACCGGAGGAGGAAAGCTAGGAATCGGAGGACTCACTTTGGAGATGGAAGAAGAAGATTGCAAAGTATGAACGAAAGATACTGAGGCAGTCGGGATTGTCAAGGGCGACAATGATTTCTAGTGGGGGAGGATGTAACGCCCTGCGGTTGCATACCCGGGCGCACGCGCTCCTCCCATCGCAAAAATGACTAGGGCATGAAATGTGCGAGCGTTCCAATAGCAAGGCGCAGTTACATTAATGCGCACGGGCAAGGAGAGAGCTCACACATATATAGGGCGAGTTGGGCAGCTCGCCACACATGAAGCCGACTAAGACAGATTAAACGTTGGGCAAAGCCGATGATGAAAACGTTTGAAGACATGATGGTTGGGTGGAAGTGTTAATGTTTGGAGGGTCGACCGAAAGGGAGATCACCAAGCGTGGACCGTATATACACGAGGAGACATGCGCTCATTTCATCATCGCACTTCGCACTCTCTCATCGCATATGAGGTAGAGTGGTAGCGCAGTTCAAGCCGCAACGCGTTATGGTGGATACGCCCGCCGAGTCGGGCAAGGGAACATCGTGCAGCGCGGTTGAGTGCGGGTGGAGGGTGTAGTAAGGTGCCCGCCCGTCGGTTATCTAAACAGTCTTTGGTTGTAGCGGGCGCGGGTGTGCATGGGTGCGCCCGCCCGTCGGCAAAGGGATTGTGTGTAGTGTGGGTCGTGCATGGGCGCACCCACCCGGTTGACAATACTTGGTGTATATTGTATTGTGTTTTCGATTGGAGGTTGCGGTGAGCCCGCCATGTGCTCTTGCAGGGGCGACGCCCAACCTTGTTTATAAACGCCAGTGGAGCATTCGCTCTCGATCATTGTAATATTTCTTCATATATAATAAAAGAAGATTTCCTCTTGCATATTGTTGGGTTATTATTGCTGTTCATGTATTATTAATGGATTCCGCACATTAATAATGTTAATTCATGGTTATTATGAATTGTTGAAGGCGTAGTTCGTAAAGTTAATCTAACTATGGAAAGAGTTGGTAACTTAGGCGGTGCCGCACCCGGCCAATTTAAGGAAAAAAGAATTGGGGGCGTGACAACGCCATCTGGGCGGCCCTTGCCCCTGCTCGACAGGCGGCAGGGCGATTCCCGGAATCACCCTGCTGCCTGCCGGGCGAGGGTGAGGGTGGCCCGTGTGGCGTGGCCGAGGGAGGGTGGGTCAGGCCGCTAGGGAGGGCGGGGGGGGGGGGGGGGGTGAGGGCGCTTGGGCGGGGAGGCAGGTGGGTCAGGGCACCGGGCGGGCAGGCAGGCGGGGCGGGTGAGGGTGCCGGGCAGGTGAGGCGAGCGAGGGCGCCGGGCGCGTGAGGGCGCTGGGCGCGCGGGCGGGCGAGGGCGCTGGGTGGGCGGGCAAGGGCGCCGGGCGGGCGGGAGGCCGAGGGCGCCCGTGCGGGTGAGGGCGCTCGGGCGGGGAGGCAGGCGGGTCAGGGCGCCGGGTGAGCATGCGGGCGGGCGGGGCGGGTGAGGGCGCCGGGAGGGTGAGGCGGGCGAGGGCGCCGGGCGCGTGAGGGCGCTGGGTGTGCGGGTGGGCGAGGGCGCCCGGGAGGGTGAGGCAGGTGAGGGCGCCCGGGCCTGGCGGGAGCGCGGTTGAGGCAGGCGGGTGGGCGGGTGAGGGCGCCCATGCGGGTGAGGCGGGTGAGGGCGCTTGGGCCGGGTGGGGGTGCGGTTGAGGCAGGTGGGCGGGCGGGTGAGGGCGCCCGGGCCGGGTGGGGGCGCGGTTAACGGTGGGTGAGGGCACCCGGGCGGGGGGGCGGGTGAGGGCGCCCGACCGGGTGGGGTGGCGGGTAAGGATGGGTGAGGGCGCCCATGCCGGGGGGCGGGTGAGGGTGCCCGGGCCGGGGGGGTGGGGTGGTTGAGAGGGTTGGGGCGCGGGGGGTTGTGTGGGCGCCCGGGTGGGGGGGTTAGCAGGGCGCCCGGGCCAGCAGGGGGGTAGGGAGGGTTGCGGTGCGGGGGGTTGTGAGGGCGCCCAGGCCGGGCAAGGGGAAGGGTGAGGGCGCTCGGGCGGACATTGGGTTGGGTTGGTAGGGATTAAGGGGGCAGGGGCGCGGGGTGTGGGTGAAGGTAGTGAGGGTGTCGGGAAGGGGGTTGGAGGTAGGGGACGAGTCGGGCTGTGGCGCCCACCCTAGCAGCTCACCCGCCCGCCGCGGGGATTGGGCGATTCTGAGAATCGCCCAACCCCACGACAGGCGTGCGAGCTGCTGGGCCGCCCCCGTGACACCACGACGGTCCACCCACGAGTATTGGGCGATTGAGTTTGATCGGGCCCACCATGCTTACGACGGATGTAATTGTTATTTTGGCTCAGAAAAATTATTAATTTAAAAAAAAATCTTTGAGGAAAAAAATTTAACTTACCTTTAAATTGCGAGAATTCTTCGTTGAATATGTTGTTGATAGCGATGTAGCTGCTCCACAAATTCACGAGTCTTTCAACGTTTTTCAGAAAGCTTGGATGTGATGTGAGTAATAGTGATAATGAAATTTTAATATATAAGTGTTTTAACATATTATAAAGCGAATATTGTAAAATTGTTTTACAACGGGTTGAATGTGGGATAATTTGTTTTAGAATATATTATAAAAATCTAAAAGATAAAAATTCAATTGTTTGGTAAATATTATATACTTTAACTATTAAAATAATTAATGTAGAAGTTGTAGTATACAATTTTAATTTTAATGATTTATTTCATAAAAAAATTTAGTTTACATTTTTCAATAAATTGTAGAACAAAATAATGAAGGTAAATAAATCTAACAAACTTTTTGGAGGGAAATATTTTCGTGAAAATTTTTGGAGGGAAATATTTTTGCGAAACTTTTTGGAGGGAAAATTTCATTCTTTAAGCTATATAATATCTTTAGGGGACTCTCCATTTGTATCATTCAACATCTTCTATTTGAAAGGGATGGATTGTTCTGATAGTGAAGTTTCGATTTATACACCATCAACATCTTCATCGCGTAACAACTCTATTCATATCGATGAATATAGCGGGAATTCTTCCACTATGAATAGAAAGTCAATTCTTCCACTTAGTCCTGATTCTAAGGACTATGAGAGCAACACTGATGAAAGAGGGGATTAAAAATTTCAAATAAATAAAGAGTCACAGATTCCACTTAGTCCTAATTCTGAGGACTATGAAAGCCGTAGTGATGAAGAGCATGATGGTGAAGTTCAAAAGAACGGAGTGTCACGATGTCCACTTAGTTCTAATTCTGAGGACTATGAGAGCAGCAGTTTTGAAGAGCATGATGGTGAAGTTCAAAAGAACGAAGTGTCACGATGTCCACTTAGTCCTAATTCTGAGGACTATGAGAGCAACAATTTTGAAGAGCATGATGGTGAAGTTCAAAAGAACGGAGTGTCACGGTGTCCACTTAGTCCTAATTCTGAGGACTATGAGAGCAGCAGTTTTGAAGAGCATGATGGTGAAGTTCAAAAGAACGGAGTGTCACGGTGTCCACTTAGTCCTAATTCTGAGGACTATGAAAGCAACAGTTTTGAAGAGCATGATGGTGAAGTTCAAAAGAACGGAGTGTCACGGTGTCCACTTAGTCCTAATTCTGAGGACTATGAGAGCAGCAGTTTTGAAGAGCATGATGGCAAATTTCAAAAGAATGGAGTGTCACAGTGTCCACTTAGTCCTAATTCTAAGGACTATGAGAGCAGTAGCGATGAAGAGCGTGATAACGATTTTCAAAAGAATGGAGTGTCAAAGTGTCCACTTAGTCCTAATTCTAAGGACTATGAGAGAAGTAGTGATGAAAAGCATGATGTTGAATTTCAAAAGTATGGAGTGTCACGGTGTCCAGTTAGTCCTAATTCTAAGGACTATGAGAGCAGCAGTGATGAAGAGTCAGATGATGAATTTCAAAAGATTGGAGCGTCACAGTATCCACTTAGTCCTAATTCTCTGGACTATGAGAGCAATAGTTATGAAGAGTGTGATGATGAATTTCAAAAGAATGGAGTGTCACTATGTCCTCTTAGTCCAAATTCTAAGGACTATGAGAGCAGCAGTGATGAAGGACAGGATGATGCACTTAGTCCTAATTGTAATGAGTATAAAGGTAGCAGTGACAAAGGATAGGATGTAGCATCTTCAATAAGTAAACAGTTACATTTTCGACATAGTCCTAATTCTATGGACTATGAGAGTAGCATTGACAATGCACATGAGGAAGAATATCCATTAAACATCGAGTCAGATTTTCCATTCAGTCCGAATTCTAAGGACTACAATAGTAGCACTGAAGAAGCAGAAGATGAATAATATCCTCCAAGTCAATATTTGAAAAGCAGAGCTGATCATAGTGTGGATAACATTCCTCTTAATGATGATGAAAAGCCTTATACAAATGATGATCCAATGATGGAGATGTTGCCAAGAAATATTGTATCGAGGAGTAGGAGCAGACCTTTTCATATCATTGCAAGTTGTTCTAGTTATACAAGGGGTAGAGCAGAATATCTGACGAGAAGAAGTTCTATCAGTGCTCTCATTTCAAGTGAATGTTGCCAAAAATATTGCTTGAAACATATGGATTTCAAATTTGCATTAGAAGGAAGGAAGAGATATTTGTCAATGAATAAAAGCATGCAAAATTCATATTTAGTTGGGTGCATGCAATCTACATTGTCAGGGTATGATTATCATATTGGGACTTTATTTATCTGTAGAAAAGGTTTCAAAATGTTTCATTCCATTAGGAATTTTCGTCTCTCGAGAATTCAAGAAAATTTGGAAAAGGATCCCACATTTTATTTAGAAGTACGTCATAAAAGACAGTTTGGGCCATTATCAAATATTGCAATGTCATGGATGAAAGATTTCTTTTCAAAGCATGGAGAGTGTATGCCAAATAGAGAGACAATACATATTCCAGATAATTTTTCAAGACAGGAAATCTACAACTTATACAAAGAATATGCAGAAGGTGCTGAGGGACATGGCTAGTTTATTACATATCAATATTTTGTGAAGGTATGGAAGAAATAATTCAACAATGTCCGTATTCCTAAGAAGACAAGGATGGGGATTTGCAGTACATGTGCTTCTCTTAAATCAAAATGGGAAAAATGTGAAGGCTCAGAAAGAGGTAAGTGTTCATAACTTTAACTTTTAAAATTGTATAGTCATCAACTATGAAAACATATTTCTTAATGAATTTCTTTTATGTTGTGTAGATTTAATTGTCAAATAACTTCAGGAGCATCGTGAACAACAAACAAACGAAAGGAAGAAGTTGTACAAGCACCGAAAGAAGTGTTATGATAATCCGAATAAATATTTGGGTTTGATAATTGATGGTATGGACCAGAAGAAAACACTTTTACCACATTTTGTTCGCACATCCAAAAATTTACAGGAGGAAAATTTTATTCAGTTTCACTTGGTTGGTTGTATGGTCTTCAATGGGGAAATGTTGCCAAGGGTGTACTTCATAGCTACAAATATTCATAATGATGCAAATCTGACCATAACCATAATTCATGATGTGATTTCTCATTGGTTTGGTAATGTTCTTGAAGTTTTGTATCTACAATTGGAAAACACTTGCCGTGAAAACAAAAATCAGGTTGTTTTTGGATATCTAAACATGCTTGTTGAATTGATAATTTTTCAAAAGGTAAAGGTTGGTTTCCTTCTTGTTGGGCACACTCATGACCATATTGATCAGATGTTCAGTCGTTTTTCAGTCACATTGAGGGGGAAGGAAGTTGGGAGCTTGCCATCACTATTTGAATGTATTAAGAAATCATACATGCCGGAGCCTACTTTTGATGTGTTGGAAGAAACTGTTGACATGCGAAGGTTTATTCTAGGATCATATGGTGAGGGGAAATGCATTGAACAACTTAATGACATTAGCTTCCAACATCAATTTTGTATCAAAAAAATTGATGGGAAAACACTAATATGGGGCAAGAAGTATTCAACTACTGCAGAATGGGCACCGTCATCAGGTTTGCAATTTTTGAAGTTCATTCTAGATCATCCAATATTTGCATCAAAAATATTTTTATTACAATCAGTTGGTGAAGTTCAGAATGCATGCAGACAGAACAGAGATATAAATTATTCTGATTGCCTGGAAGAAATTAAAAAATGTATTAGATATACATATGAGTACTTTGACATTGCTGATTCAGTTTGGTGGGAGTCATTTTTCAATAATCAAAGTGATCTCATTTCAACAACAACAAATGAAGATATACCTTTGAAAAATCCATTTATTTGGCCACAAAATGTGTCGAATGAACATGAGGAAGTAAACATTGTTGAACAGCAACAATCTCAAGGTATTATTAATTCTTCACAGGCAGCGGAAAGAGAGATGTATATTGGTTATCTCTGTGCATATGTGTTTTATGGGTTATGCTCTCGCATTGTTTATTTTCTTTGTTTAAGAATTCGTATGCAGGTAATTTCTGTACATGGTTAAAACCTACATAGGATATTAAGGAGGGTTGCATGATTGCAGTGCTAGCAGATGGAGATCCCAATGGCTATCCATTTTGGGTTGCTAAAGTTATAAAGGTATTTACAGAAAATGAGGATGTTACAAGTGTTGAAGTACATTGGTATGCCACAAATACACACCCATTCAATGGTGTGTATAAGCCAGAGATGGTAGTTGACAAAAAAATGGTGGAAAAAAGAAAAAGAAAGGGTACAAATGTAAATCGCCGCCGCACAGACATATTAAAATTGGAGGATGTTGACATACTTGTTTATGACTTCCATTTAACAAAGAGAGGAACTCTTCGCTTCAAGACGATAGAGATTCTAAAAAGTTTGTTACCAGAAGGAACAATGTTGACATGGGAGTCTGCTGAAACCAGTCGTAGATCTAGAAGAATTTTGAAACCTGAAATGTTGGGCATGCATGTGGACTCAGATGGGGCACTAGTTGATGAAAGAGAAGAATATGGAACGTCTTCGTTAGCATCCAGTCAGTCATCTGAAGATGTGAACTCTGATGGTGTGAGAGAAAATATGAGTGATTTTGAATAATTGTTTAAGACAATTTATATCAGTGATGTATGCATCGTATCTTTTTCCATATGGTGTTAAATGAGAATTTTTGAGGCATTTTATGTTGTTGGATTATATGTCTTAATTATGATAAATTTTATTTTTTAAAATATCTACAATGCAATATTAAATTAGAGATATAATGTATGTTTTATTCAATATACAAATAATGACTTTTGAATTCATTTAGTGATGTAATTTGTTCATAATGTCATGGTTTTTTAATTTTATAGTTGAAAAAATTTCAGTTTCTTTTGTATCTAGCATGTTATGGTTGAAAACATGTTAAATTTATACTTAGGAAAGAAAAATGATATTCTACCAAAAACATTAATGTGTTTTTTTCCTCATAAACAACTTTGTTTGACACATAAAAATTTGGTTTTATTAGCATTTTTAAATTTTTTTGAAAATTGACCCTAAAAAAAAAATCATTATTCCAGTATCATCACTTTTATTTTGAAGATATATTTTGCACGAAAATTTCATAGTAAATTTCATGGTCACTGCCATTTTTAAAACATGTTCAAAATTAACGCCTAAAAAATAAAAACATCGTTCCAGTATACACACTTTTCGGTTTTAGCACTGTTTTTGATGTTTTTTTGGGGTTTTTTGGCCAGAGTTCCCGTTTTGAGTTTATAGTTCCCGTTTCAAAGTTTACATTGTTGTTTCCTATCGCGAGGATGGTGTGCGTCCATGTAGGTTGCGCACCATACGCCTGTACCCATCTAGAGAGGTGGGTGCGTGGGCTATTTCATCCATCATACATGGCTTTCATCCGCATCTGAGGCTTTCCAAACTGTATGAGCATCATCCTTCTACATTCGGGCTAGTCCTCAAAACTTCTTTGATGCGCACCTGACCACCTTGCGGGCGTAGCGCACAGTACCCATTTCAGAGCATCGAACCGCTGTTGTTTCGGCACTTCTTTTTAAAATTTGTTCAGGAAATCATCCACCTCGCTCAACCCGTTATATATAGGCAAATCTCTTACCTCTGTTGTCACGCAGTGCAGCGACCTTGTAATCATGTTACAATTGAGTGTGGTTACCTCGTGTAACCAGTTTTGCCATCGCTTTATTTCCTCATCCGAATATGAGGCGTAGGAGCTTTCACACTCCCACGAAATCCCACCATCCACTATTGGATTCACCCAGTCCTGCTCCTGCGCGGTTATCTTGTAGATACAGTCTAGAGAGTCGTCTCTCTCGTAGTCGCGCACCGGCTCTGTGTAGCACGATCCTTCCATAGGGTCTAAAGATACCACTATGCGCAGTGAATTTTTCTCAAAAATCATCTTGTGCTTCTTTAGATTTATCACTCCATTCATGTCAGTGGCCCAATCTATTCCTAGTAGTGCAAGATAGGGATTGCTGTCGTCAAAAATCTCTATCACTTTGAAATCTGCAAGCGCGTCCGCACCTTCGATATCTACCGTTATTCCCTGCAATTTTCCCATAGGTGGGATATTTTGCTGGTTCACCATTCGAAATTGAATAGGAGACCATTGCAGCGTAGGCCTGCCCATGCGCTCCCATGTCTGCTTTGGCAGGACGTTTGTGTTCGATCCTAGATCCAAAATCACTTTATCCATTTCATATTCCCCGATCTGCGTGGTCAATCTCATCTCTCTTCTTGTTTGCATTGTGTGCTTCTCGAGCTTCCAAAATACGCGTGGTTCTCCTGGCACGGTCCCAACACATCTAGTTATGAGTTCTTGCAGCCCCTTCACAGCCTTGCTGTCGTGCAGCAAATTGATGCATGTCTCCAAAAAGGTAGTGAGCATTGATGGGTCCATTTCTGGTTCTAGTTTGTCTTTACTACTTGAAGTGGAGGCCTCCATGAAGCTCTTCTTGGCTTCCATGAATGTCTCCTTAGCGTGCTCCAAATCAAATTCTAGTTCCTTTGTTGGAGGCTTGTGAACCCAGGCACTCTCGTCGGGCTGCTTGCCTTTGTCATCTCCTGTCGTAATACCACTTTGGAGCACAATGTTTACATTCGGGTCTTCCTCGTGTGGCTCAGACCTCATCATTAGTAGGTTCTGAGTCGGGGGATGTTGGAGTGCTCCTTTATTACGCAACCTCGCTATCAGCGTGGGATAGTCCTCCATCTCATGATCAAACTAGATACAATATAAGCATGATGGTCTTGTCAGATTTGTACAATCGCAAGCATAATGCCCTAGCCCTCCGCAATTGTAACAGATCAGCTGTCCGTAACCTCTTCCTGGTCCCATTCCACCTCGACCTCGTCTGCGCCCCTGAAATCCAGTGCACGCATCGAGGGCCCATGTTTCGGTCTGAACTCTGTAGGTAGGAGTCTGATCCATCATCAGTTCATAACTTCTATAGGTGCGCTCATCGTGGCCTACTGACCTGTAGAAATTACAGAACAACTGCTGGGAAGTCTGTGTATACTTCTGTAATAGATGGCAGTTATCTGTAGCATGCTTTCCTCCCATCTGAAAAATCGTGCACCATAATGCAGGCATCGCGCTCGGTCCTGCTTGTGCCTCCGGTCTCAATGGCATTGGTCCTCCTCTCGCCAGGTAGTTCGCGAATACTGGACAATGGTCCTTGTCATGTCCCAGGCCTTTGCACTTTACGCACCATACCTCCTCGCATGCTTCTAGGCGAGCCGTCCTGTCTTGTTTCAAGCTCTGCATCTTAAGGCACAAGTTTTTGAACTGCGCGTGGATCTGTTGGACTCCCAGGTTAGGATCTTGTATCGGGGTCTCATTGGGTCTCATTGCGATCTCCAAGGCCTTGGCCTGAGTGGATAGCTTCTGCTGTGACAACGCGTTCCTTAGATGCGGTGTTAGTGATGCTACAAACCATGCGTGGTGTTGCCCATCTGTCAAGGTCATATTGGCTTCACGAATCATACACTTCAGTCTTTGATCTAGCTCCTAGGGGGTCTCGCCTGGAAGCATCACGATTTCCTTAAATCCAATAATCGACTGTCTCTAATTTTGGCCTGCTAAATTCCCTGTTTAGCACAACTTGGATATCCACGATTCCTGCGTTTGGATTGTCATTAGAATGCTTAATGTACCACGTCAGTGCGTGATCTTGCAAGGCGCTGACCAGCGTTGCTTTCTTTATATTGTCATCTGTGACTCCCTACACTTCCCATACAGATTTTACCACGAACCAAAAATGGTCCGGATCTTCGTTCCCTACTCCTTCGAACACCGAAAACTTTATCGCGCTTGCCATATTGCACTGTGGTGGTGGCGGAGGTGGTGTGGGCGAAGACGGGGGTGAAGATGATGAAACTGGTGGAGGTGTAGGTGGGGGTGGTATGCACGGAATTTGCTACTTTATCACACTGATTGTACTTCTTGGTGAAACTTTTGCGAGCTCTTCCTCGCTTTCCCGCAGAGGTGAAATCAAAGGGCTAGTTTCTAGTTCTGTGCTACCTTGTTTTCTCTAGATCCTCCCACTTCGCGTAGCCCCAAACATCAATTTATTTGCATAACCCGCTTTTCACACAGTAGCATTTTAATCCAAGTGTTCAAAGATTTAACGTACTTACCTCGCGGTCCTTTGAGGAAGTGTCGTTTAGCCTCGCTATAGCTGACAAAAGTATCTACCGTGAAATCGGTGATAAACCCTCCTATAATTCGATCGAGCCAATGGTCCACAACGCGCGCGATCTTATATTTCGATGCTTCCAGTCTGCACACCAACTCTAGAGTCCACACAATAGGTTTGTCGAGCCTACACCTTCCTTGATTGTTTGCTAGCTTCACGATCCACTCGTACAACTCAGAGGGGAAGGATGCAAAGAAAAATTCATGGATTTCCATATATAAGTAACAACCTAACCACTCTTCCTTTGATAACTGCGGATTCCTATTTTCTTGTGCTGTGAACTCGTGAATCTTTCTGTCCAACCACTCTTCAATTCCTTTCTTTGTCAGATTCTAGTGATACGACACCAGACATCTCTTATGCAGATCCTGGTCCCAGCAATGGAACCATTTGTTGGCTTATTGGGGCCTGACCCATGTTTAGAGTAAGTTAGCCAAACAAATCTTGTACTACTGGCCCTTTTGGCAACAGTCCGCGAAGCGCGGAATGAGGTCTCACCTAAAATAGTATTAGAGGGTGCTAGAACTAGGTTTCTACACCGTGGAGATGTCTAATGGGTTCAAGTGGTCCGCGGTTCGACCTTGCACGCAAGTCACTTCGTGCACTTTTCTATACCTCGCAGCCTGATATACTGCCTTCGCGCAACCCTACTCGGGGGCCGAACGCTGCGCTTCTGCGTTATTACCCAAGTCCTTACTGGTATTCCAATGTTAGTTGATTATTTTAGCCTACTTGCGTGCTTTAAGTTATACTTAACAACATAAACCATTCATACAGGTGCGCGCAGTAAATAAATAGCATATTTGAAAATTATATCAATCATTCATTAACTTGAGAACAGATATGCAAAATGATAACAAAATTCTCTTTATTAATTCCTTCCTCGGTTACAGACTCGACTCCGCCTAGCGCACTCAGCTACAGGGGTTCGCGCACTCAGCTGCAGACTACTAGGCCTCTGCGCACTCAGCTGCAGAGCCTTCTCCTACTCTATGACCCAAAGACACACTTCACTTCATTCCTTAGACTCTCTTCCTATCTCTCTCTACTTCTTTCCTATCTTTACACTTAGTGCCTTGCTCTATTTATACAATCCCATGGTTTACGGACCATGGGTAGGTCTATCCAGCCGACATTACATTACAAAACTGGGGTGGACAACCCTGTGACTCTATCATAAATTTCACGCTCCGTGCCCGCAATTCGCTGAGCTTTACAACAATATTGGGTCAAAACTTGGGCTTTAAGCCCCAAAACATGCCTTGGGGGGGATTCCATGCCCAAAACTCTTCCATATTCCATTCCCTCACTTCCCTCTTCTCTTCCATTCTTTCCTCACTTCCTTTAGAATTGCAGAACATCCAACGCTATGCCTTTTCATATGGCTAAGTTATATTTTGAAGGTAATAATGTTGGAACAAAGATCTATCTTGAATATATTTGTGTATTGTGGATTGTGTTGTTGTAGTTTATTTTGAATATTTCATTTCCCAAGTCCCTAATTATGTACTTTATTCTTTGCCAAGTCCCTAATTATTTACTTCCATGGTTATAGATATGAATTCAAGTGGATTTGAATCTAGAGGTCGTGATAATGAAAACAAGAGAAAGGGCAGGGAAAAATAATAAGGGAAACAAATTTGCTGTAGACACCAAGGAAGGAAAAACAAAAGGTGAATAATGATCACCTATGAGATATATTTTTTTATTCACAAGTGTGGAATCACTATAAATGAAAATCCTTCGAATTTTCAATGAAGAATTAAAATATGCCTTCAAGAATGTTTATAAAACAATTATGGAATATTACAACCCTTGTATGAGGTGATTAAGTGTTTTCTAAAACTTGTATATACTTAGACTTAATCATATATTGATTGTGATATCAGTGAGAATGAGGGTTTATAAGGTGAGGAGGGAATTGGCACCAGTTCAACCAAGTTATGATGTTAGATTCATTTCTTTACTTTAAGTGTGCGTATATATATTTTTATTCAATGTTGTAGACAAAGTCAAAATTTCCCCTGGGGTGGTGGCTTACTAGTGGTAGGGTATTAGTTATATACAAGTGTTATATGGTTATTTTATTATTTGATAAAATATGTCTTCATTTTCAGTATGTATGTTTGAGTTTTTTTGGCTCACATGGTGTGAAGTTGATTGAATGTTAGCGTGTTCAAATTTCAAAATTGCATTTATGAATACTTATTTTGTTTCTCTCATGGTAACGTGAGAAATCACTTACCAACTAGTCATATAATTGTGTGGGTATGCTAATTCATATATGAACCTTTAAAAGTAAATAACTAAGTTAGCATCAACAAAGTTAGATCCGTTATAAAATTTTACAATTTTGAATTAAAAAACTTTAGAAAGATTCAAAGTTTGAATATCATAACTTAAAATTGGATCCTAAACCTATCTATTGATGAAATATTGAGCGTTTTCCCACAAATATCTCAAAGTTGGACATTCTTGACATTTTACCACACACCATTTTGATTATTATAACAAATATCTATTTTTAATTTGTTACACTTGAAAATTCTCAACATTGAGTGGACAATTGGCTCTACAACCAGGATAGGGTAAACATGTTTACATGTCTGCTTAATATGTTGAATTTATATTAATATGTCCAATTAAATTAATAAACAGTTACATGTGTTTAAATTAATATAGAGCCCAAGGGAGATGTTGTAGTATCCTTAAAAAGTTAAAAGTAATAAAAATAATAAAATTCAAATTTGTTACATTGTGATTTTGTTTTTATTAATAAAATACTAATAACATTTTATATTAAAAATGGAAGAGGGTAGATGGCCTAAAGTTGTCTTTAATGACAGATTGTGCAAGAGAAAAAATACTTATGCACCAAAATAAAAAATGGTTTAGTAAATGGGGTAGTTGCTTGAGGTGTGTCCCATAAACAACAAAGAGATAATAGCTTTTGTTATGGAAAAGTTCCACAAGCATACTTTGGATAAGGAGCTAGGAAGAAAGAAAAGGTACTATATTGAAGTGTTTAATCCCACTCATAGTCATCAACCAAAAGCATACATAGAGGCCAATATCTCTTGGAGAGCCAAAATTCTTATTGCTAAGTTAAGGACTAATTCTCATCAACTCTGTTGTGAAAAAGTTCCACAAGCGTACTTTGGATAAGGAGCTAGGAAGAAAGAAATAGTACAATATTGAAGTGTTTAATCCCACTCATAGTCATCAACCACAAGAATACATAGAGGTCAATATCTCTTGGAGAGCCAAAATTCTTATTGCTAAGTTAAGGACTAATTCTCATCAACTCCGTTGTGAAAAAGGGCACTAGAAAAGGCCAAAATAAGTGTCGGAGGAAAGAGTATGCATTTTTTGTTCTTTCGTAAAAGTGGAAACAGAAAAACATTTCATTTTATAATGTGAGGCCTTCAAAGACAACAGGGAAAATTATGCAGATATGATGGTAGCTAGCTCATGGGATAATCTATTTAGTGAGGGGTTTGTCGAGAAGTTGGGAGCATTTATTTTGAAGATTCACAAAAAAAGGGCTGAATACATCAACCAAATGAAGAAGAAATATGTCCCATAGGCTAAAGAAGATGAAGAAGAAATATGTCCCATAGGCTATCTTTAGCCTCGTTTCTTCTTTCTTTCTATACATATTACATTAAAATATAGAAGTAACAACAATAAGTTAACATATATTTTACCTTATAAAATATAACATTGATTATGTAACCATATTTAAATTTACGCATAAACTTACAATATAACAATATCTTTAACCATGGATATTCACGCCCACTTTTCCATAGATATTAGTAACTTTTAAATAGGCTTTGTTACAATAACATGGGCCAATACCATGGCTCATCAATACAATATGATGAAAAATCATTTCTCATTCATACTCAAAATATTTTATAAATGTTTTATTTGAATTTAATTTTATAATATTTTTTTATTAAATTTAAAAAATATGTATTATAATTACTTTTGAGATATATCTACACCTCTATGAGACTAAAATATATAAGATATAAATAGTAGCTATAAATTAAGATCTATTTCATCATATAAATTAAAATAATAATTTTGTAACCATATTTAAGTTTCATAAACAAACACCAAAAAACTTAATATTGACCAGGGCTTTTTAATTTTGATAAAATGAATTGCAGGGAGGGAGCGGATGTGCGAGGTTATGTGGTTTGGTCGTTTCTGGACAACTTTGAGTGGGCGAGTGGATATGACTATCGATTTGGTTTATATTATATTGATTACAACGACAACTTAAAGCGATATGCCAGGGAATCTGCCCATTGGTTTAGAAACCTCCTCAAATCATAGAAAGAACAAGATTCTGCCCATTCGTTTTACAAACCTCCTCAATTCAATTCAATTCTGTGTAAGGTAATGCCCCTCTAATGGATATAGATATCTCAGCATATTGTGGATGTTTTCACTTTGCTTCGCTGAGTCCTTTGTAAATACTATTTTCGCTCACCATTACTATTTAATCAATCATATTGCCACTGGTTTCCTTAACTATTATTATTATTTAATCAATGGCCACTGTTTTTGTTAATTATTATTATTATCATTTAATCAATTGTGTTTCAATTTTCTGTGGAAATGCTTTGAGTGATTCAAATGGAAATTAGTTGTTATTAAGTTTATGTAAATTTTGTATATTATTTTTATTAAAAATTTTGTTCTTAAATTTCTAATATGTATTTTCATAAAATTTCAGTGTATGATGATGTAAATTGTTTTTATAATTATAATTGAATTACTTTTTATAAAAGAAAAAGTTTGAAATTAAATTAATATTTTTTATACAGGAAAATGTTTGAAATCAAATCTATATTAGGCTTATTTTTCTTTTCAACTTTTGGAATTACTAGTCTCCATTATCAAAAAACAATTCTAAGTTTCACATCAATTTATGGTAATTTTATTGTTTTTTTATATAAAAGTTTGTAAATTAAAATCATTTCATTGCTTTCTATATAAAAGGTTGTAAATCAATTCATATAAAATTATTACACTACTTTCATTAAATTATCTATTTGAATACATGATATAAAAATAAATATAGTTCATATTACTTCCAAACAACTTCTATAATCTCAATTCCAAAATATCTAACATATTTATAAGTGGAATCACATTGTTTATTATATGTAAATATATTTTTTAAATGACGTGTATATATTTATAAAATAACAAATAAATAAATAATGTGCAAAATTTTAAGCTTAGTAAAATTAAATTCCACCAAAAATAAATAATATAACAATTACATTATTCTATATTGTATATAATTTAACTTATCATTTCATAATATTACTTTCTTATAGTATACTTAAATTATTATAATTTTCGATTACAATTTTCACAAATTTCAAAACAAGAAAATTGATCATTATCCAATTAATATCTCATTATCTGAAAGCCAAATAAGAGGTAGAAACCATATATTCGTCGTGCCAAAAGATAATTTGTGCAACTGGTATAGGCTAAATGTTATTTTCTTTTTTTTGTTATTGGACAAAGAAAAAATCCCATGTTGGGAAAAATAAAGGATTTCGATGGTCACTTGAGTAGGGTTGCTTTATATCAACTTTAATTCTTTCTAATTAATAGTTTCTTTCTACTTTATCATATGAATATGAGAGATATTTAGGCCCTCAATAGAATATCCCAACATCTGTATTGATTTAAATATTTCAATTCAAATGTTTGAACATGCATAGGTTTGTGTGTTTGTATTTATTCAATGGAGATTGGTTTCAACGATATAGGTTTGTAGTCAAATGATGGCAATATAAACATGTTTAAAAGAGATGACACATATGAGAAATATTTCATCTCCTTAATACAATTAAGTGAAAAAAACTTCTATCAAATACTTTTTCAATTAAGTTTTCAACAGTTTCTTTGTTTCCCAAATCTAGCAAAGTGCATGGTATGCGACACTAGATGTAAAAATTCTTAAATATCACTGTTAAAGATTCATCTTAACCACATATCTAGCATGCACCAAGAAGGACCAAATCTCTTCATGTGAAAACTTCTTTAAGAGTGCAAAATTTGATTTAAAAAATGGCATCCCCCTCATCCCTTCATAGATCCCAATGAATCTATAGTGGTTCTCTCTCTGCACATATATATACAATATGTAAATTTTCATTATTTAAATTGTATTTTTGAATGCTATATAGAGTACATAACTGAAACCTGACTTGTAAGTCCAAAATATCTTTGTTCAATATGATGGGAAAATTGGCATACACATATATAGCGGAAAAAGGGCCAAAATGTAAAATAGTGAGACTACTTCAACCATTTTAACCATAGAAACTTTTTTTTTTTTCAAATTCTCTATATGATGGATGCAGAATTTCTTTTTAAAACAATATTGATATATACATATTTGACATGTACTCATTGAGATTTCTAAATTAAAATGATTTTTTTTTGTTATTAATATATATTTGAGTATAAGTTAATATTACTTAATCTTGTCGTATATATTTTATTGAACACCCACATTGAAAACTTTTGTTATTGGAATATTTTTAAATATTACATATTACTTTTATTTTGAGAATTAAATGAATTACCAATCTTCCTTTTATTATTCTTATTACGAAGTACTTGATATTTTTTATTTAATTTTCATTTTTCAATTACTTTTTTTCTTTGCCCATTGAATATTTTATTATAAACTAATTAGAATATTTGATTTTGACATAAATTATTGACATAGATGGTCAAATAGTTTATTTAAATCTCGTGTTGAAATATTTTTGAAAATTATAACGTTTAAACATCTTAAACATACTTCTTTTTTACCTCGTGATTATTTCTTTAAAGTTGATATAAAATTATATTAAGTTATGAAGACATCGAAATATTTTATTTATGACTAAGACTGTGTGGAAAATTATCATCCACATTGGATTGTAGTATCAACAACAAATTTACTGAACGTTATTAATCATGCTTTTAATTAAAACTAAATAAACATGCATATTCATTTTTTTTTATCATGCTTTTAATTAAAACTAACTAAACACACATATTCATTTTTGTTTTTTATGATACCGGCATTGCTTTTCTATTTAGAGAATATTTTAATTGTATTTTAATACCTGGACATGTATCAATTCCATGTTGCACATGGACTGAATCACAAATCCAATCTCAACTCAATCAAACATTGTTGTATATTGATGTGAATTTTATCTAATATTTCCATTATTGGACAATGCTCTTTGTTGTTCACTCATCATCTTTTTTTCACATGCAACATATATTGTGAAATACATTGGAATTTTCTCTTTGCCATTGATACATGGATCATTTTACACTCTCAAATAACAAGTTTTATTATTTGGAGCCTCTCATGAATTTATAAATAACATTTTGGCTGCAATTAATGAAAGATGGGTAGGAGAAAATTTATGGCTTCAGGAATTCTTATAAGTGAGTAAATTTTCAATAGGTTCATTGTTTATTACTTTAAGTTGATTAGAAATATCAATTCCAACATTTGTGCTTTTGGTTGTCTCGGCTACTTAATTAGAAATATTCCGAAACAAATTAAATAATTTATAATTTGAAATTATCATTAAATGTGTTATTCAAGTCATAGTGCATAGTTTGTGTCTTGTAGGTTTTGGCTCTTTATTGGGTATATTCTTCAATCAAATTTTATATAAATCCAACAAGGATTTGTTGATTCACAAGTTTTAGTTATGTAGTCTACATAACCTAAGTGGCTTGAGCTTTTTTAGCTATGTAGTATAATTTTAAAAAGAGCATTTTTTACAATAAAATGTCACAATCTTAAGAAAATGGTATTGCTATATTTTGGCTATAAAAATCCAAAACATGGGATAATTAGAGTGTTCCAAATCATAGTCCATTGCAATTATGGTGAAATGCATAAAAATTTGATTTGTCCTTCTATCTCAAATAATGATATTTGATTTTCCTATGAACGTTCATTTAGCATTTTCCTAACAAAATTTCATTTGATGATATACTAAAGTATTATAATTAACGAGAATTAAGTAATCTTAGTTATGTTCACTCTACTGCATTTTTACAATGAAATGGCTTGCAAACGATTTGCTGTGAACAATCATTTGTAAGTTTTCGATTAATTCTCATATCAAGAACTAAAAAAAATTAAGTAGATATATAAGAGGATGTTGGGAGCGAGAAGGAGATATAGAATAGATCGTGTATATTGTTTTTCATCCACATTGACGCTTTTAGAGCAGAAAAGGTGGAGGAATCAACTCAGAGGACCATCTTTCCTAGTGGGTCCTAGTTTGGTGAATTGGGGTCCAAGACCTTCCGAAAGAAATCTGAGGCATCAAACAATGTTTTCAAGGATAAAAAATTATCGCGTAAGTTCGACACTAAATAGAGCTATTTTTCACAAAAATACCTTTCAAATGGTGCAATACTTTCCTCAATCAAAGTGTATGCAAAATTTATTCCACCTAGAGGTTGACCTTTATGTTTTGACCACCATGATTTGAGAGGATAACACATCAACCCCCATCATCCATGGAAACAGGGTTAGGAATGTGATCATGGTGAAGAAGACTCTAGAAGAGTGTATATTATAGCTATAGTTAAGAGTTGAAGGAGTCAAACTTACCATCTAGGAGGCTATCGAGTTGTGTTATAACTAGGACACTAGGAGGAAAGGAGATTCCATTCTATTTGAGTGCATTTTGTTCCATAGATGAGTGGGGTAGCCAAGAGTTGATAGGGAGAGAACAAATAGAGATGGTTTGTGCACTATAGAAACACACAAGCCAATAGATCAAAGTTAGTTGTACTTGCATCCATTTGAATTCAAAGAAAGAGAGAGAAAAACATCCTCCACTTCCAGTTGTGTTTTCTCTCGAAAAGGTTTCCTTGGTCATATATTTTTCTATTATGGTTGTCAGTAATTTTACTTTCATATGTTCTCTATTTTCTACATTTTCAAACTTAATTAACCCATAATTCTAAGGAAAATAACCCTCATAGCATAGATTTTAGATTTTGAGTGTAAATTTATCAAATCTGTTAGGACGAATTGTCCACTAGAATATCCATGGAAGTTTATGGATCAGGAGGGGTTGGAGGAGGATTGTAGTTCAAATGCCATGCTTATGATTTCATGCCTTACAATTAGAGAGATCATGGTGTTGGGATAAATTTCAATATATTAGCATAAAACTAAGGTCTGCTTTATCTAGTCACTAAGTCAGGGAAGGAGCCATTAGGGGCTTCTTAGATGTGAATCAATGGTTCCTCTAAATTTGTACAAGTAGTATCAAAATAGTACAATCAAGTGGTTGAAAGGTGGAATGCAAATCTTTGTAAGCAATATGCTTGTACAATGTTGGTGATAGGAAATTTTCATGGTCAATTGTGGAAGACCCTCGAGAAGCCAACATATGATATCAAATACCAGTATCCTTGGGTGGATGAGTGCAAAAAGGTTCATTTTAAGGGGTAATTTGAAATATAGCATTGTATGGAAGCATCACAAGAAAAGCATGACTTCATCCCGAAGGACATGCTGGAGGATTTCCACTGTGCTCACACTTATGGAACAACTATTAGCATATCAAAGAAGAAACAAATAATTGAAATGTCTTTTCATGTTTTTGAAAATTTGAACTTCGTTGTATAAAAAAATTATAGTAAGAAATATCCCAATAACCGAGATAAATAAAAGAGGAGGACGAAAATTTATTATGCCTAAGACAAAGGAAAGAAAAAAAAGCCAGTAATGATGGAGGATGATCTGGTTGCAGGCATTTGGGTATTGCATCTCCTTAGAAATGGTATTGAGTATTTCTATATTTTAATACGGCTATATTGTTATTTGCTTTAGATAATTTCATTTCTTGATTTACATATTGAATTCACCTCACAACATCATAACATTATTCAGTTTTACCACATTATTCAACAACATATGCAATTATATAGAAATAACAATATCATCGTCATTGCAGCGGAACATAAAGAAATAATAGAAGAAAAGCATTTGCACATAGAGACAACATGATTGGTTGGAGACTAAGGCAAAACCCACTACGGGGAAAACCCTTTCAAATTCTTCTTCTTATTAGATTGTCATTGAATGTTTCAACAAAGAGAGTAAAATGATCCATATCTTTAACCGCAAAACTATCCAGCAAGATCAACTGAACAACATCCAAGAGATGAACCAAACAATGCTAATAATCAAAACCTTGAATCAGAAGCATGTGATTAACCATCAAACTCTATGGTCAATAGACGAAATCTTTGGTCAACTGTAAAACTCAAAACCTAGTTTCCAACTGCATAGAGGGAGTGATGTGCATGCAGCTAAAAGCCTCCAACCGCACTTGAATGAGCCTGCATGCCTGTAGTTGCAACTGAAATTTCATGAAGTATGCCTGCGGCTAGAAACCAGAACCCTAAACATAGGTGCGAGCTTCAGACCCTACAATCTCGGGCCTGTACGAACGAATCTCCACGACCCAACCTTAGAACTGTTCAAGCCAACCCCAAATAAAGAATGATCATAATGATGATGTCGAAATGAGGGTCACTGGAATCGTATTTATAGCCATCCATGGGTGTCCAATTTCTCTTTTTGACCAACTTGTCCTCATTAGGGGAATTTTGAGGTCTAAAATGGGCCTCCTAAGGAAATTGTAAAATAATAGTGGAAACGATAAAATAAGATTAGATTACATCATCAAATTTTATAGGGAAAAAAGAAAAAAATAATTTTCAACTTATCTCCCTATGGGATTGCTCAAATTTTGAGTGACAATACTCATTGGATGCAGAATTTGATTCTTAATCCAAGGAGTACCCGTCTTACATGCTTTCAATGGACCCAACTACACGGAAAATGAGAAATACATGAAAAATGTGATTGCAATCACGTTTTTTCATGTATTTCTCATATTTTGTGTAGCAGGGTCCATCTGAAGTATGAAACATGGGTAATACTTGGACAAAAATTTAAATTTTACATCCAATGAGTACTCAGGCTCGAAGTTTGAGTAAAAACTTAGGGAGATAAGTTGAAAAAATAGTTTAATATTTATTATTTTTTAATCTTTTTACTTTTTTACTCCAAAAATGGTGAATCATCCCCCATGGTTGACGTCATCATCTTGAATCCTATTGGTTCTTATAAAGTTTATTTTGGTTGTACATTTTTCTTGGGAGGCCCATTTTAGACCTCAAAATTCCCCTAACGTTTGTTCACATGTGGGCTTTAATTCAGAAAAACACTTTCTCTTGTCTAGATTGAGCACTTCAATAGTCAAAATCTGTCCTCTCGAAAAGAGGAATCTCGTCCCATGTTTGGAATTTATCACTAGGCTTCCAAATTAACACTCCCTCTCGGCTAGGGAGAAATTCCAACTACATCACATAATCATCGCAAGAATCCTGTCATCAAATCATGTCCTATTTCAATTAACTCGTCATCAGATGTCATCACTTCTTCGCTCCGCTCATCTCTGCTTATCTATTGGTTGTCCCTGCTCATATGCTTAACATTATAGAGTCTAAAAGAAGAATAATTCAATGTTATAGGGGAGCTTACGCTACCACCCTCAATCCATCGAGGAGCCACTTCTACCACCCGAAATCAATTCCAGCGGGGTTCCAAATGCTACTGCACAGGAAACATTAGAGAGCGTATCACTAGGGAGCCCAGCTCAACCTAGAGCCACATTAGGGAGCACATCTCAATCAGGAATACAACGACAATGAGGAGGTCCTATAGGACACTCTCACCTCATGTATATGACAGTGGGGAAGGTCGTATGGGACACTCTCACGCCAATTCATCTCATTAAGTAATAGGCGAGATACAACTTACCAATCAAGGATCACAACCATCTCAATGTAAAGAAAGTTTTAGCCTTGTAAAAATGACATTCCACTTATGTTCCTTAGGGACTTTCTTCCTTTGACACCATAACTCTTCGGGCCAAGGTTTATTGATACTATGACTTTTTCATCTTAGGGATTATGAAATTAGGATAAATTATCGTTTCCGCCTCTTTTTAAAGGATTTTTGTAGATTAGTATAGTAGACATGTCTCTTCACATAGGAAGATATCAACATTATAGCCATTATTTGCCTGTAATATTTTCACTAATATATGAGTAAAAGTATTGAAATTAGTTTTCAATATATCTTGTGTACATTTTGGAATATTATGGTTTCTTTCATCTCCTTATCAAACTAATGTGGAACAATGGTATTGAAACAATATGGTATCTACTATTTTTTTATCGTTATTTTCTATGATGATGTTAGGGTATATACACCTAGGCCTTGAGACAATTGAGTCTTTAGAAGAAATTCTTCACCGACTATCTGGCCCCAGACAACAAGTGAAAAGAAACATGTGAGGTGGGATATTTTATCAATTTGTTCATCTAGGAATCTATTTAGACATAAGGTAGATGATGCATCATTTCATCATGATCCTTCAACAACTCCCATAAATGATGGGATAATATTTTTTGAAAGGGAAGTGAAAAATTTAAAGGTATATGTTAGTTCTAATACCCTTAACTTTGAAGAAATAGTAGATGAAAACTATTTGAAAATATTGTTAGACGAAGAAAAGGGTTATTTTCCTTATTTGTAATATTTTAAATAGGGAAAATATTACATTTAAACTACTAAAGTTTCCTTCCCACGCCAATTACTATTTGGATTTGCACTCACCATATTCCATTTAGGTAATCTTTACCAAAATTTTAAATTTGGATTGTTGAATCACAACCTTTAATTCATAAAGGGATTGATCACCTTTGAAAATCCCCACTAAATGTGGATCATGAAATTTTAAGATTCGAAATTTTCAAAATCCAAAGTGATTATTTTCATAATTAAGGTGAAAAGTAATTGTTTTGCTTCCGATTTTTATGAGTCACTAAAAGTGGTCCAATTCATATCACAACTAGACTACACACACACACACACACGTGTGCGCGCATAAACACACACACGCACACACACATGCACACACACACACACACACACACACACGTGTGCACACATAAACACACACACACACACACACACACACACACAAAGTTTTACAAATATTTATTATTTGCATTGTAGACCCAAGGACATGGAGAGAAACGTTTTTTGCATTGGTTGATTTTGATACAAAATTTATAGTATCATATAATATAATATAATATACATGCACACAAATATATATGCATTTCCAAGGAAATCATTGCAGGAGTCCCTCGTCGCCTTGGAATATATGGATGGTGGGTAGCTCAACCACCATCCACAATAGTGGTTAGTAAGCTAGCCATACTCAAGAACAAACTTTTTATCATAGTCTAATGAATCTCACTCAAGGGGACTCTAATTGGCAACTTACTTATGTATGTATATATGTAATTCTCCAGGGATAATCTTAAAAGAAAACTCAAGTGATGCTTTCCAATATCTATGGATGACATCCCTTGTAAACATTATTAGTGTAGATAGTGAGCCTTCTTCAAGGGGATTTGAACGGGGAACATGATGTGTCACATACCTCCTTGACCCAACATTAATAACCACCTACTATGCTCCCATCTCTAAAATTTAACTTTGATTAAATTTATATTCAATAGTTGTCACATGCATCAGTATTCAATAATCTCATAAACAAAGATAACACATGCAATTATACTCATATGCTTAGATATTCGACAACAAAAAGAGTAAGGAGCCAACATACAAAACATCCCATGCAATTGAATCAGACTAGAGTAGCTGAAAGAATGTCACTTAGGAAATCGAGCACCGCCACCCAACCTAGAACTAACTTCCTCTAGTTCACCCCCGAGCTGAGAGTTCTTGCCATGGATAAATTGCCTCTTGTTGATCTCTTCAATGGGTATTTAGTACCCTCTTTTACGATATGCTTTCCTTTAGCAACATCCCGCTTTTATGGATCTTTTTATCCATTCGCCTAGGCTTTTCCCATAAAAGCTTGCCTTTCTCTCCCGCGAGGCTTTTCCTCATAAAAGCTTGCCTTTCTCTTCCGCAAGGCTTTTATGTTTTTCTTAAACTTAACATATTTCTCCAGCTAAGTAACTTAATGGATATT
This sequence comes from Pinus tabuliformis, assembly GCA_031772625.1. Lineage (NCBI taxonomy): Eukaryota > Viridiplantae > Streptophyta > Pinopsida > Pinales > Pinaceae > Pinus > Pinus tabuliformis. The sequence goes on from CM062816.1 coordinate 833,277,216, forward strand.
TATCTGCCAATCCATTAAGATTATCTAGAATTGGATCTAGAAGTCTTATCATGAAAGGATTATCCATTCCCATTCAACAATGGGATTTCATTTGGCAAGTATCTCATCTATTGGTGTCTTGTTTTCCAAGTGGTTAAATTATCTTTATCTATTTAATAACAAAGTATTTACTTTCATTGCTACACCTCAGACCTAGATTTTCTATTACAACTCAGTCTTAGCTTAGGTATGGCATGATAGCAACAGAGTGTTACATATAACGGAGGGGTGTTACATGATGGCACAAAGCTTGCCAATTTCCTGGTGACATTGATAATAACTTGATGATATTAATCGTTGGGATGTATTTATTTTCATGAATATGTTAAATTTGTGCACACATAAATGTATCAAGCCATACCCCATTTGTTCTTGCTTATAGTGAGTAAGATGGCTAAGGAGTGGAATTTCTCTCTCCAATACCTATTTGATGCTTTTGATGGAAATATAAGGGAATTTACATTTCCTTATAAAAATTAGCGAGAAAGATGTTGGTACTAGTTACAGGTTTGGAAAATAGATTCCCCTTTATAATACTGCATGTATTGTGGTTATTTCCAATAAATAAGATATAGACCCAGGATAATTTTAAGAGGCAATCTTTCTATGGACCTATAATCTATATCTTATGTAATAATTTCTACTAATAAATTTAAAAGAAATGTAGGTTTAAGGATTATATCTTCCTCTCCCTCCTCAATCTCTCTCTATCTCCTTGTTCTTCCCCTATTCCCCTCTTTCTATTTCACCATCCTCCTACAAGTTTCAAAATTTCCAAAGTTATGTAATGCATATAGATTCTTAGGAAAATAGAAACTAAATAATAGTGCACGCACTATTATGAAACCAACTCAAGAAAAGATAGAAAAGATAGATCAACACCTTAGAATTCAGCCTCTTCGACGGGGCAACCTCCTTTACATTACATAAATGAACAATTCTTGGATGATTCAAATGACAAAACCTCCTTTCTATATATAGGAGTCTATGGAGTCACAATATAATCCAGCCGACCTAACAATAATAATATAAAGCCACAAAAATAACAATAGAGGGATTCTATGGGCACATTAATAACAATATAGGGGCAATGGGGGCACAACAATATAAATAAGGGGTATAACTACAATAGTAATGGGGTAATTACTAGTATTATAGGGACCCAACATGCCCCACTCCTTCAAAAAAGTGTTGTCCTCAACGCTTGAGTAGTTCTGGATACTTCTGCATAAAATTCTCATCCTCCCATGTGGAATCTTCAGCAGATAAGTTCTTCCACTTGATAAGGTACTTTGAAATTGATCGATTTCGTAGCTGTCGAGTTCTTGTTTCTATAACTGCTTCCGGTTCCAATATAATTTTTCCTTCCTCATCAAGTTCTGGCAATATTGTTTGAACTGGGAGCTTGTCGCCTATAACCTTCTTTAAGCATGAAACATGGAAAACTGGGTGCAATCGAGAAGCTGCAGGAAGCTCCAATTTGTATGCCATAGTACCAATCTTTTGCAACACCTTGTACGGACCATAATACTTTGGTGATAATTTATTATCCTTCTTAGCTTGCTTGAGGGACATTTGCTTATATGGTTGTAGCCGTAGGAATACCCAATCACCTACATCAAAACTTCTTTCACTGCGATGTTGATCTGCCTGTTGTTTCATTCTATTATGTGCCAACACGAGGTTACCCTTTAAGAGTTGGAGGACTTGTTGTTGATGTTCGATGTGATGTTCCACTGCCTGAACCTTAGAATTTTCTCTTAAATATGATGTGATGGATGGTGGTTGATACCCATAAAGTGCCATAAATGGGGTCATTTTTGTTGCTGTATGAAAGGAAGTGTTATACCACCTTTCAGCCAGAGGCAACCATTTGACCCATTGTGTCTATTTATCAAATACAAAGCAACGAAGATATCCTTCCAAACATTTGTTTACTCTCTCAGTTTGCCCATCAGATTGAGGATGATAAGATGAGCTATGAGCTAACTGAGTACCAAGACAAGAAAATAATTGTGTCCAAAAATTTCCAGTGAAAATGGGATCTCTGTCACTTACAATAATCTTTGGGTTTCCATATAGCTTTTGAATTGTTTCCATAAATGCAGTAGAAACTGTATTGGCTTTAAATGGATGTGATAATGCACAAAAGTGTGCATACTTGGTAAGTCTGTCAACTACCACCATGATGACACTCTTTCCCTCAGACTTGGGTAAACCTATGATAAAATCCATTGATACCTCCTCCCAACGTTGGCTTGGAATGGATAAAGGTTGTAATAGACCCGGTGTCTTAATTGTTTCAACTTTATTTTGTTGGCAAGCCAAACATTTTGCCACAAACTTTTGAATATCTGATTTAAGGCCATCCCAAAAAAATTCCTTCTTAACCCTGTGGTAAGTTTTTAAAAATCCTGAGTGCCCTCCTAAGGGAGAAGTGTGCAATTCCATAAGAATCTTTTGTTTTAGCTGGAACTTCTTACAGAGGTATAAGCGATCTTTGTACCATAACGAATCATTTTTCCAGTTAAATGTATCAGACGTACTGGAATCTTGTTGTAGCTTTCGAATAAGTGCCCACACTTCTTCGTCATTCTTCCATTCCTCCCTTGCTTCATTTATCCAATCTGGTTGGATGATAGAAATAGCGCACAACAATGCTTCCACATCCTCATCCTTCCTTGAGAGTGCATCTGCCACCACATTTTGCTTCCCTTTTTTGTAGATGATTTCAAAGTCATAACCCAACATCTTTGTGACCCACTTTTGTTGCTCTTCAGAGGATAATCTTTGTTCTAAAAAGTATTTAAGGCTATCATGATCCGTTTTTACCTTGAAGTGTCTTCCCATTAGGTAGGGTCGCCATTTCTTAAGTGGATGGAGTATTGCCAACATTTCCTTCTCATAAATGGCTTTGCTTAGAAACTTTCCCTTGATTGGACGACTTTCAAAAGCAATGGGTCTTTCATCTTGCATTAGAACAGCACCAATTCCATTTCCTGAAGCATCACATTCCACAATAAAGGTTTTTGTGAAGTCCGGTGTAGCTAAGACCGGTGCTTAGCACATTGCCTCTTTAAGATGTTCAAAGGCCTTTGTTGCTTCCGGAGTCCATGAAAATGCATCTTTCTTCAATAATGTCGTTAGAGGTGCTGCTATTCTCCCATAATTCTTAACAAACTTGCGATAATACCCTGTCAACCCAAGAAATCTGCGCAAATGCTTTATGGATGTGGGGATTTTCCATTCCTTAATGGCTTTAATTTTGGTAGGGTCTACCTTAACTCCTTCATGAGATACAATATGACCCAAATATTCCACCTCCTGGACTCCAAAGAAACATTTGGATCTTTTGGCATATAATTGTTTCTCCTCCAATAGTTGTAGCACCCTGTCAACATGTTCAACATGATCCTTCCAAGACTTGGTGTAGATAAGTATATCATCAAAAAATACTAACACAAATTTTCTAAGGAATGGTTTGAAAATTGAATTCATCAAACCTTGAAATGTTGAAGGTGCATTGGTAAGGCCAAAAGGCATGACCAAAAATTCATAATGACCCTCATGAGTTCTAAATGCCGTTTTCGGAATGTCTTCAATCTTCATTCTGATTTGATGATATCCTGAACGAAGATCCAACTTGGTGAAGTAAATTGATCCATGCAATTCATCCAGTAATTCATCAATGACAGGAATGGGGAACTTATCTTTAATAGTGAGCTTGTTGAGCTCCCTATAATCCGGACACATGCGCCATGATCCATCCTTCTTGTGCACCAATACTACTAGAGCAGAGAAAGAACTTTGACTCGGTTGAATTATACCAGCCTCTAGCATTTCTGCAACCATACATTCAATTTCACTTTTTTGGACATAGGGATATCTGTACGGCCTGATGTTTGGAGGCACACTTCCTGGAATCAGATGAATAGCTTGATCATGATCACGCATAGGTGGAAGACCTTTGGGAGTCTCAAATACCTTGGAATGATTGTCCAGGACTTTTTGGAGATCTGGAGAAATAGATGATTCTAATGTGGAAACATCTAGCGAACATAATTGTGCAATTACACCCCTTTGCTCCTTTTTTAGAAGCTTTGTCATACCATTAGAGATGATTATCTTTCCTGGTTTCCCTGCAATACCCCTTAATTCAACTTCCTTTCCTTCCACAGAAAATTTGATGAAAAGTTCTTGAAAATTAAAAGCTATTGTACCCAAGGATTGTAGCCATTGGACTCCTAGTACAACATCCGCACCTCCCATTGGAATGGAAAGCATTGGGCTAGTCAATACATATTCTCCCATGGATAGCTTGATATTATGGCACTTTCCAGAGCAATTTATTGTTCCCCCATTTGCAATCATCTCTTGACACTCTGGTGCTGGATATAGGAAGCAATTCAATTCTTTTGCTACCCTACAATGAATAAAATTCTGGGTGCTTCCTGAATCAATCAACACTATCACCTTTTTCTTCTTGATTTGTCCTTCTATCTTGATGGTTTGAGGAGTGGTAATTCCCGCCAATGCATTACAAGATATGGTCGGATTTATTTGTTCTTCATCTAGGCTTTGTTCCTGGAGCATATCCTGTTCTTTTGACCTTTCTTGCTCCTTTTCTTCTTCCTCTTCACAATCTATGTAGAGTAATTTCTTCTCAGCACACTTATGACCTTTAGTGTATTTGCTATCACAACTATAACAAAGCCCTTTTGCTCTTTTTTCTTCCAATTGTTGTGGTGTCAACCTTATAGGTTGTGGAAGACTAGGGGCAACTGCACTTCCGTCTTTATAGTTGTGAGTGGTATGCTTCCTGGTTGCCATAATTTTTCTTTCCATTTTTCTTGCTAACCTGAATGCCTTCTCTAATGAATCAGGTTCCCAAAGTCGAACATCATGTTGGATATTATCCTTTAAAGACCCTATGAACACATCAATCCTATGCTGCTCTGGAATATCTTTTACCCTTATGTTCAATTTTTGGAACTCCTCAATGTGCTCCATTATTGAACCCTTTTGTTTGAGACTTATCAGTTGGCTAAAAAAAGTGTTGCTTTTTGTATCCTCATAATGTGCTATCAATTCTTTTGTAAAAATTGCCCAAGTGATAAATTGTTTATGAGAGCAAAGGCATTGATACCATACAAATTGATTTGGTTCCAAATATAAAGTTTCCATACGTACCTTTTGTGTGTTTTGCACATTATTGAGATCGAAGAACTGCTCCATCTGTAATATCCATGTGGCGGGATCCTTGCCATCAAACTTCCTCATATCGATTTTTAGAATATGGTGGGTCTTCGATCCAACATTAGAGTCTATGGAATCATGATTAACATTTCTTTTGTTCACATCATGAGTTTCCTTTACAACCTTTTCACCATTAGTAAGTATTTCTTGTAGAAAATTTGTCAAATCTGTCTTCAAATCTGCCATGTCTGTCTTCAAATCTGTCCTCAAATCTGTCTTCAGATCATCCATCTTAGCTTCCATGCCCTTTATCTTAGATTCCACGCCATTTATCTTAGCATCTGTTAGCTTTTGTGAGCGTGACATTTGTTGCACTTGTTCTTGTAATTTTGATATATCATGTAGCATTTCTTCCTCTTCTTCATGAGTCATGCTAGAGCTTTCAGGTTCCTTACTAGGTGTTTGCATTTTCTTTCCTCGGGGCATCAGTTACCGATAATAATGCTTTACTATGCCCTTTGAATTCCTTCAAACCAAGCTTATGCAAAAATAAAAAATAAAAACTACACACCTTTTTTTTACTTTGTAGAAGCCTGATATTGAATCTGATGTATCTCTGTAATTTCGAATCATCCAGTTTTGAAATTGTGATCTGTAGTAGCCTTCTATGTCCTATTTCCAATGCCACTAGTCTGATCAAATTGGATTCTCCAAGAAAGAGTTATGCACAATCTCCCGCAGTGACCTGATTATAGACTAGTTCAATAGAGTGAACTTGTATGAAGTGCCACGTGTCACTGTTTCAACCTTTGACTCTGAAAAATATATAAACGAAAACTACAGTCCATCCTCTTTCTGTACCTTCTTATGAAATTTCAATCCGATGCTCAGAAAGAAAGTTATGACGATTTTCCCCAGGTCACCTGTTTTGAGTGTAATTCAGGAGTCTGCAAAAGACCAACTTCCTGAGATCATATCTCCGAAAATATCCCGCGAAAAGCTCTGAAATTCGGACCCAAGGTTCAGCGCAATTTCTTCTCAAATGGGTATTTTTTGCTACTTCTGAAACATCACAGAAAAAAAGTTATAGCGAAAATGCCACGATGACCTGTTTGGAGCAGCGAAACCCTAGAATCCAAAGCTCTCATACCAAATGTTATGAAACCAGCTCAAGAAAAGATAGAAAAGATAGATCAACGCCTTAGAATTCAACATCTTCGAGGGGGCAACCTCCTTTACATTACATAAATGAACAATTCTTGGATGATTCAAATGACAAAACCTCCTTTCTATATATAGGAGTCTATGGAGTCACAATATAATCCAGCCGACCTAACAATAATAATATAAAGCCACAAAAATAACAATAGAGGGATTCTATGGGCACATTAATAACAATATGGGGGCAATGGGGGCACAACAATATAAATAAGGGGTATAACTACAATAGTAATGGGGTAATTACTAGTATTATAGGGACCCAACACGCACTCTAAGCACACTAAGAATTACCATGGAAACCCTTTGCCAAGAATGCCAACAAAACATAAGGCCACACCTCTCTATTTTTCTATGTAGCAAATTCACCATTTTATTTGCAAAAGATCCATAAAAGGAGGATGAAACTAAATTATATCATAGTTTCCCACATCCCCATGAGGAAAAACTTCGAAAATAAAAAGAATATAAGTATAAGAGCTAAGTTGGTGATGATATAATGGGCCACAGGGAGTGTAGTTGCCACATCAACTATCCAAGACCATAACTTTATCATATGGAGTTTGTTTTTGGGTTCTATTTATCTTCTTGGAAACAACTTAATAATATTTATAGAAAGGGAGAACACAATCTAGACGATTACTTCAAATTTTACCCCGATTGCAATGAAGATATTAGAAATGTTGTTTATGACTTGAAAGATGTGCCAAAAGTTCAAGGATGAAATTTATTTGTAAATATGGATACAAGGTAAAATATGATTTTGAGATGGTGGAAATATCAAATGATTAGCTGAATTTTTATTCCTTAAACTCCTCTTGTTTTTTTACCACTCATTCTTCATATTATTTCCTTGCTACCTATCCTTCCTTCTCCTCTTCTATCTCTTGCTTTTCTACTCATCCTTTCTCGCATTGTTCTTTTATTATCCCCCTCTTCCTATTGGTCATCCCCTCTTTCCTACCCCTCGCCATCATCTTTTTCTCTTCTCCCCCTTCCACTTCGTCACTTCTTCCTCTTCCTATTTTCCCGAAATTATCCTTCACTTTTTCTTGATTCCTCCTTACGCTTCATCTCCTTCTAATCCCTCCATTCCCTTTCTATTCATCCTCTCTTTCTACTCCCATTTTGAGATTCCTCCTTGCTTCACTTCTTTTTTGATATCCCATTCTTCCTCTTCCTCTTCCCTCCTTTATCTTTTTTCCTCATGTTCTTCCCCACCTTCTTCCTTCCTTCGATTTCATCTTCCTCTTTCTCCTTCACTTCTAAGTTCCGTTCCCTCACTTTCCTCTTGTCTTGTCTCCTCTACTATTTTTACCCTCTTTCCTCCTTTCTCTGCTTCCTTGAGAATTGAATAAAACCCAAGGTTATGTTTTTCCACTTCCTCCTATTTTCTCTTCTCTTCCTCCTCAATTTATACTCAACCTATTTCGAGAGTCCTCTTTCCTCCTCTTTTTCTTTGGTCTCCCCTCCTTTCTCCTCCCCCCCCTCTTCACCAACATCTCATCCATCCTTCCTTCTTTCTCCTTATCTTCCATATTACCTTCGTCACTTCCCTCTTGTATTCTCTTCTCCCCCCTCCATTTCATCTCCTCCCTCCTTTCCCAATTTCCTTGAGAATGGAATATTACCCAGGGCTATATCTCCTCCTACTCCTACCTTTCCCTTTCACTTCCCCTTTGTTTACCCCTCTTTTTCTACTTCTCCAATTTTTAGATTCCTCCTTCCTCCTCTTCTTTGCCTTTGAGATCCTCTTCTTCTACTTCTTCTTCTCTTCTTTCTCCTTCTTCCCCATCCTTCTTTCTTCTTTAGGTTTTTCTTCCCCTTTCTCCTTCTCTTCCATATTCCATTCCTTCACTTCCCTCTTCTCTTCCATTCTTTCCTCACTTCCTTTAGAATTGCAGAACATCCAACACTATGCCTTTTCATATGGCTGAGTTATATTTTGAAGGTAATAATGTTGGAACACAGATCTATCTTGAATATATTTGTGTATTGTGGATTGTGTTACTTGTTGTAGTTTATTTTGAATATCTCATTTCCCAAGTCCCTAATTATGTACTTTATCCTTTGCCAAGTCCCTAATTATTTACTTCCATGGTTATAGATACGAATTCAAGTGGATTTAAATCTAGAGGTCATGATAATGAAAACAAGAGAGAGGGTAGGGAAAAATAATAAGGGGAAAAAATGATGTAGACACCAAGGAAGGAAAAATAAAAGTTGAATAATGATCACCTATGAGATATATTGTTTTATTCACAAGTGTGGAATCACCATAATTGAAAATCCTTTGAATTTCCAGTGAAGAATTAAAATATGCCTTCAAGAATGTTTGTAAAAAAATTATGGAATGTTACAACCCTTGTATGAGGTGATTAAGTGTTTTCTAAGACTATATACTTAGAATTAATCATATATTGATTTTGATATGAGTGAGAACGAGGGTTTATAAGGCGAGGAGGGAATTGGCACCAGTTCAACCAAGTTATGATGTTATATTCATTTCTTTACTTTAAGTGTGTGTATATATATTTTTATTCAATGTTGTAGACAAAGTCAAAATTTCCCCTGGGGTGGTGGCTTACTAGTGGTAGGGTATTAGTTATTTACAAGTGTTACATGGTTATTCTATTATTTGATAAAATATTTCTTCATTTTAAGTATGTATGTTTGGTTTTTTTTTTGGCTCACATGGTGTGAAATTGATTGAATGTTAGTGTGCTCAAATTTCAAAATTGCATTTATGAATACATAGTTTGTTTCTCTCATGGTAACATGCGAAATCACTTACCAACTAGTCATATAACTGTGTGGGTATGCTAATTCATTTATGAACTTTTAAAAGTAAATAACTAAGCTAGCATCAACAAAGTTAGATCCTTTATAAAATTTTACAATTTTGAATTAAAAACTTTAGAAAGATCAAAGTTTTGTGTCATATATTTTATATTTGTATTTGTAAGGCCTCTATTTGCATAATATGAATATCATAACTTAAATCTGGATCCTAAACCTATATATTGAGGAAACCTCTATTTGCATAATATGAATATCATAACTTAAATTTGGATCCTAAACCTATCTATTGACGAAATATTAACTGTTTTCCAACAAATATATCCAAGTTGGACATTATTGAAATTTTATCACACACCATTTTGATTATTATAACAAATCTTTAATTTGTTATACTTGAAAATTTTGAAATTTTCACTGAGATTTTATGATATTATTGTTCCCATAGACACTTTTTACAATCAATGGAGATGTGTAATTCTTCCCATTCTCAACATTGAGTGGACAATTGGCTCTACAACCAGCATAGGGTAAACATGTTTACATGTCTTCTTAATATGTTGAATTTATATTAATATGTCCAATTAATTGATAAACATTTACATGTGTTTAAATTAATATAGAGCCCAAGGGAGATGTTGTAGTATCCTTAAAAAGTTAAAAGTAATAAAAATAATAAAATTCAAATTTATTACATTGTGATTTTGTTTTTATTAATAAAATTACTAATAACTTTTTATATTAAAAAAGGAAGAGGATAGATGGCCTAAAGTTGTCTTTAATGACAAATTGTGCAAGAGAAAAAAATACTTATGTACCAAAATAACAAATGGTTTAGTAAATGGGGTAGTTGCTTGATGCGTGTCCCATAAACAACAAAGAGATAAAAGCTTTTGTTATGGAAAAGTTCCACAAGCGTACTTTGGATAAGGAGTTAGGAAGAAAGAAAAAGTACTATATTGAAGTGTTTAATCCCACTCATAGTCATCAACCAAAAGCATACATAGAGGCCAATATCTCTTGGAGAGCCAAAATTCTTACTGCTAAGTTAAGGACTAATTCTCATCAACTCCGTTGTGAAAAAGTTCCACAAGTGTACTTTGGATAAGGAGCTAGGAAGAAAGAAAAAGTATGATATTGAAGTGTTTAATCCCACTCATAGTCAACCAAAAGCATACATAAAGGTCAATATCTCTTGGAGAGCCAAAATTCTTATTGCTAAGTTAAGGACTAATTCTCATCAACTCGATTGTGAAAAAGGGCGTTGGAAAAGGCCAAAATAAGTGTCGGAGGAAAGAGTATGCATTTTTTGCTCTTCCGTAAAAGTGGAAACAGAAAAATATTTCATTTTAGAATGTGAGGCCTTCAAAGACAATAGGGAAAATTATGCAGATATGTCAGCTAGCTCTTGGGATAATCTATTTAGTGAGGGGTTTGTCAAGAAGTTGGGAGCATTTATTTTGAAGCTTCGCAGAAAAAGGGCCGAATACATCAAGAAGATGAAGAAGAAATATGTCCCATAGGCTAAAGCAGATGAAGAAGAAATATGTCCCATAGGCTATCTTTAGCCTCGTGGACGTTAAAATAATTTCTTTCTTCTTTCTTTCTATACATATTACATTAAAATATAGAAGTAACAACAATAATTTAACATCTATTTTACCGTATAAAATATCATAATGATTATGTAACCATATTTAAATTTACACATAAACTTACAATATAACAATATCTTTAACCATGGATATTCATGTCCACTTTTGCATAGATGTTATTAACTTTTAAATAGGATTAGTTACAATAACATGGGACAATACCATGGCTCATCAATACAATATGCTGAAAAATCATCTCTCATTCATACTCAAAATATTTTATAAATGTTTTATTTGAATTTAATTTTATTATATTTTTTTATTAAATTTAAAAAATATATATTATAATTGCTTTTGAGATATATCTACAGCTCTATGAGACAAAAATATATAAGATATAAATAGTAGCTATAAATTAAGATCTATTTCACCATATAAATTAAAATAATAATTTTGTAACCAAATTTAAGTTTCATAAACAAACACAAAAAACTTAATACTTACAATATAACCAGATTTTTAACCATGGATATTCACCACCACTTTACCATGCATATTTTAACCATACCTTACTATGGGCCAATAGGATGGCTCGTCCATACCACATGCCCAAAAACCATCCCTCATTTCACAATCAAAATAATACTTACAATTAACAAGAATTTTAACCATGGATACTCACCCCACTTTACCATGGATATTATTAACCACACCATACCATGGGCCAATACCATGGATCATCAATACCACATGCCCAAAATGCATCTCTCATATCACAATCAAAATATTTTATAAATAAAAAATTTAAATTAATTTTATTACGTTTTTGGGCCAAGAGACACTCTCCATCCTAGTATGGAAGTGTTTTTGTAATGTCCAATTATATTATGTTATGCTCAAATTAAATAACAATAAAAAGAAAACCTATTAATTAAAATATTTTGACTCAGTGAAATTATATAAAAATTAAAATTAATAATTAAAACTATCTAGATCCATCTTAACTCCCAATCTCTAAGCTATGAGAGGGATCGAATTTCTACAGTTGCAAACCTTTCTTCAAGTTTTGCACTCAGAAAAGAGGTTTTCACCTTCAGAGATTTGATCCCTCACTCGGATTTAAGATGGATCTAGAGTGGTACTAGATCATTTCATAATGAAGATAACATATTAATGTTTTTCATATGCACTAGTATGACACGTGGGAAACTAGACTAGACGAATTGAAAAAATGATGATTTAGTCCACTGAAAATTTCTAAGTTTAAAATAAAAACGTATAAAAGAATGTTTGCTTAATCCCTTCAAGTCTAAATTATCTACTATAGGTGAATTCTTATCTATCTAGAATTCAAAAACATGAAAATCATATCAACATATGATGAAGAAAACAACTCCTCGAATCCAACTAAATTGTGGGAGGTGGATTGATGTCTTCCTTAGAGTCGAAGAACTCTAAATTTGCCAATTTCTTTGACAACTTTGTCACTTTAGTATCCGATTTCCTCTTGCTCCTCCAATATTTCCACAAGAACTTTTCCCATTATTTTCCTTAAATGGTAGTAGATGTCCATTATTTGCATGTAGTTCTTGTATCTAGAATCAAATTTCCCACCTACTCCAAAACACCTTCATTGGAGAAGAATCTAGGTTTTATTCTAGTTGTTCTCTGTACATTTACTATTTCGTTTTGCATAGCTGGAGCAACATTTCTGTGATAGATTCTATTTGAATTCTTTTTTGCACTCTAAGCTTTGGAGCTAGAGGCTCTCAAGCTGTTGTGTGTACCTCTCCTGTTTCAGAATCCTCTACCTTTTGTCATGGTGAAGGTCAAAATGAAGAGCAACCCAAAGCGAGAAGAGGATAAAACGAGTCCAACATACCGAAAGGAGGAAGAGAGAGTGGAAGGAAAACAAAAAAATCCTTACCATGTCGAGTCTTTTTCTTTCGGAAGCAAAGTCTTGGAAAGATATGATCCATTCAAGAGGTTGAAATAAGACTTGAAAGGGAACTTGAGAGTCCAAGGGGAAAAGGGTACAAGAGAATGAAAAGAATCTAATAGGGTCGAACTAGACCAACATAAATAACACTTGTTGGATTCAATAAACACATATGAGAGACACAACAAGGATAAAGACCCACCTTGAAGAAGGAGAGATTTAGGGGATCCCTGAACAAAAGGCTGACACAAAACAAAACATAGCAAGGCCTAGGAAATTCCTTTGTGGTGCCATGATAGGGGCAGGGTGAGAGTGTTGAATAGAATCGATTGAAAAGGACAGCATAGGCAAATTTATAAAGGAAAACTCAGTGACATGTTGAAAGGAAAGATTAAATCTAGAAAGAGAAATGAGAGAACGTAGCCCAAGCATTCTTTCATGGACACATTGATAAAGGGGAGGACATCCTCATTATTACCCTGCGAGGTTAAGCTACAATTCAAATCTTCTTTTTGGAGACCAAGCTTATTAATGATAAGACCATATTCTGTGGATAAACTATAGCAAATTTGGTACCCTACCCTCCTTTACGTCCTCTGCGAAGACCACTATCGGAGCTGGATAATGCTTGTTTGAGCTTTGATGAATGCCCATTAATGACATGTAGGTCGTGGTGGTGCCATAAAAGTCACGCATGCTACATTTAGGCAGTTCCTATTTCCACCTCCATAGCAAATTTAATGCTATGTCCTTACACCCTCTGATAGTGGCAGACAGCCTCCATGACGTCATGGGGCTCTTACATGCTTGACCATGGATCATGGCAGTTACATGCAGGCATCCCTCTCTGGCGATTACAGGTCACGCAGCTCCGGCGACTCTGCCGTCTGCCGTGCTCCTTCCCATCGACCCTGCCCAACTATGCCGTCCACATCTCCATTGGTCGCCATCGTCTTGTCCAGACCGTGCTGCAATTAAAGCATGGATGGACCAGCTACGATCTGAAATCTAAATTTTGAATTTTAAATCTGCCACGCCACTGGCCTATCGTCCCTTAGCGTCTCTATTTGATATTTGAAATTTGAAATTTAAAATTTGAATTTGAGTTTTGTGCGCGCCTACAGGAATGCCCATGCCTGGGAGGTTGGCTTCCTAGTGTCTTTCTTCCTCTTTTGGGGTGGGTGCTGCTGGGGCATTGCTTGGCTTGTGCAAATCCACATCTCATTGAAATTTTTAGCGAGATAGAATTGGCAACCATCAACAAGAATGATCCTATCAAGGATGGGATCGCATGAGTGGTATTTTCCATTTGGCATGTTTCAAACTCACAAGAATCAAGCAATGAAAGAGAGTTTAAAGCTCTGTTTACTCTCCTTAATGTGGAATGAAAAAAAAAATCAAAATTTCTTGACTTGCAGGTTTCGAAAGACTTATATCCCACTATCCACCGGATGAACGATCAAATCCAGGTGACAAACTTTGGCCCTTCTACAAATTGCTCATCAATTAAAACTGGTACCAAATCAATTTTACTCATTTAAATTTTCTCCCTCATTTTCCTATAATAATCCTATTCACTAATATTTTGTTTTCCAGTAAAATATTTTGATAGGGCAGCAAACACAATTAGCAAGATATTTTGATAGAGCAGCAAACCCAATCGGCTGTGGATATGGGGCGCACATCATCCTACAGGGTCACATACATATTTTCCAAAGAGTTAATTTCAGGCAATTGCGATAGAGCCAGATCTGTGCTCGTGAACCAATTCCGGTTCCCGAATCAAAGTTAGCCAGTTAGAACCCACTCCGAAGTGAAGCATCAGTAACATATGGAACTAATTAGACAGCGTCTGAGAGGAAGCGAGAGGCAATTGGAATAAATTATATTTTTGGTTATTAGACTAATTAATTAATGGATAAGGCACTGGTCTACGAACCTGAGATTCTAGGTTCAATCCGCAGTATGGTCATTTGTTCCAATTTCACCTTTCCTACCTTTTAATGGTTTCCAAACTTTTATCAATTGGTAATTCTTATAGTTCCAAATTTACCTTGGAACAACAACTAATACAAAATACCATTCTGGGTAATCAGTTTCAAGACTTTTGAAACATTCGGATGATGAGAGCAGAGTCACATTCAAGGAACAAGAAGTTGAGATAAACCAACTATAATTAGTCTTTTATATTGTGAATTTTCTCCTCATATTTGGTCACATTGTCTTTACTTGAGTAAATGGTGAAACCCAAAATTCCAATTAGTCTTTTTTTTATTAGATTAAATAGCTTTTTTATGGTGAACTTTCTCTTTTCTCATAATATTTAGTTACATTATTTTTACTTGACTAGATGGTGAACTACATATTGAAATTTAGTTATATAGTTATTTTTATTTTGTATATATAATTAGTTTTCTTATAAACTAGTGAAAAAAATTTGCTATTCCAATATTTAGTTACATTATTTTTACTTGAGTAAATGTTACATTATTTTTACTTGAGTAGATGGTGAACGACATATTGAAATTTAGTTATATAATTATTTTTGTTTTAAGATTTTACTACACCGTATATATATAATTAGTTTTCTGATAAACTAGTTAAAAAAGAATATATATAATTAGTTTTCTGATAAACTAGTTAAAAAAGAATTTGCTACTTGAATATTTAGTTTCATTATTTTTACTTGAGTAGATGGTGAACCACATATTGAAATTTAGTTACATAGCTATTTTTGTCTTAAGATTTTTTTACACTGTATATATAATTAGTTTTCTTATAAACTAGTTAGAAAAGAATTTGCTACTCGAATGATCTATGGAAGAGAATGCAACTAAACTTTTTAGAAATATAATGGGCTACCTTAGCCTCTACTCTTGTTTAGCTCGTTCATTTTTTTTATAGCTTTGACAATCCTTGGTTGATCGAGTGATGGATATAGTGTGCATATTGGTTTTTAAGGTAAAGAATGTATTTCATTTTCAACTAAGATAGTGATACGAGCGCAATACACCTAACACGTTTATTTTTCAACTAAAATAGTGAGTATATTTTTAGGTGAAAAAATATTATGAACATTTGTAAAAATAAATATTTGAAATAGATAATGTCAACATTATGTATATGTGAAAGAAATATCAAAAATCCATCATCAAATGTCGTAATGAGCATATTCAATGTGATTTTCTTTTTTTCTCAAAATAAAAATTCTCATTCTTTTTTTTCCAAAAAAAAGTAGTTGATGTAGAATTTCAATCCCTAAATCCTAAATATTCTTGAAGTTGTTACATATAAGTTGTAGAATATAAGATTATGATTGATTTTGTGTGACATTAGAATGCAAAAGTATTATGATGTAGATTTTCTTTTAACAAAATCATTATTAAAAAATTACACTTTAAAAATTTAACCATAAAAGTGCAAGGATAGTAGAGATCACAATGCACAAAGAAAACACAACATTTACCTTAAAACAACTCACTTGGGGAAAAACACAACAACTTTTTCCTTCTAGAAAATTTTTAATTCAACAAAAGATACATTTAATGTAGCTAGTCAACTATGAGATTAAATTGTCCAACAAGTTATGGTCAAACTTTGTCAAAGAACTCTCTACTCAAGTCAAAATTTTGCCCTTCAATATTTGACCCTTTTTAATCTGCTTAGGCCGAACTTTGGCCTCCCATAATATGCCTAGAATTTGGGCATACCCAGAATATGCCACTTGAAAACTTCCTCGAATTCTTGCTTATGTGTGGTTGAGTGGTGTCTTATGAGGTTGAATTCTCTTTATATATTGTTCTGCATTTGCGAATGGGTGTGTCTCTACACTAGGAATGACTTGAATTGAGGGAGGGTCAACTTGACTAGTTTGAAGCTAAAAATTCAAAATTAGAATTTTGAAATTCTTTTTTAAATCTAACATGAAGAACATGTCTCATATTAATTCTTCCAAGGACTAATCAATGAAAATGAATATTTTCAATTCAATATTCAAAATTTAAGTGACCATAGCTAAAAAAGTTCATATATATATATATATATATATATATATATATATATATATATATATATACCTTCATATTAATAACACCATTCTCTAGAGAAGACCTTGTGAACAATATAGTCCATGTATCCCATGTAGCATGTCATATAGGCATTCCAAAACAATAGAAATTACATATATGTCCACTACAAGTTAAAGAGAAATATGCTAGTTTTGATTATGGAAATAAAAACAAAAAAGTCTGCATTTTGCAAAAACGTATTCATGTAAACTGGATTTTCCTGGTCCCATGATAACTGTCATTGATGAAGACAGAGTAGATGATCTTCTCAGGATGATATCTATGGCCAACTTTAGATAGAGCATCAAAAATTCCATTATGTTCTTGGAAAATATGGGTGAATGTCAACCCATAAAACAATCCAATCATCTTCCTAATCCTTTTCATCTAATAGGAAAATATAGGAGGATCAAAGAAAATATTCTTTGCAACCCATTCAATAATCACTTTGGCGTCACTAAATACATTGATCAACTTAATGGATAACCATTTAGTGAAATATAATACACCCCAGAGTGCCATGATCTTCGCCCTAGTGTTGTAGCCTGCCCCACTATTCCAACAAAAATAAAATTATTGACTAGACTTTAAAACAATGTATGCCCCACTGCGACATATATTGATATTTGCAGTGCTATCAAAAAACCCTTATGAGTATTTTCACTAGATGTACACAAGTTTGATGCATCTCATTGGTCCCTTGTTGGCCACAAGTCCAATCTCGTTGAAGTATGAACAAATCATAATGCATATATATGCTTTATGTCCAATGAAATATTTTAAAAATGCGAGCATTTCTACACCTCCAAATGGCCAACATAATATAGAAAGGGAGAGATAGGTGGTAATTGTAGCCCATCTTAAGTCCTAAATACAAGCATCCACAAATGTTGTATTCCAATCAACAAATATCTTTAAAGTGTTCAATACTGCAATACATATGGATACCACAAATAGACAATTTAGCATAATATGTGTCATGCCCTTAAGTGCAACCCTACATAATACACATCTGCCCAGTCCAATAAAACCCCGTGACATAAATTATCCTAGGTTAATATTTTATTTGACCAGCCAACCAAAACATTTTAGCTTTAGAGGAATTGTCCGATCCAAACTTTTTCTAAACCACCCCCGACCTATATGACACTATTGAACATGTGTGATGTACCTATAAGCCTCCTTTACAAATATAAACCCCTCTTCAATCTTGCTATCCCACGTGAAAATGTCTTCATTATCCCTTAATATGGTACCTGCCATAGATAAGTTTTGTATGTACATGTCCCAACACAACCATTTCGCCAAAAAGACCCAAATATCGCGAGCATAACTAGGATGGATATTGAAAATAGGATCATATGCCACTTGGATTTGATTTAAATAATATATTTCCATATTATGGATATGTCTAATGGGTGTTATAGGTATTGTATGATCACCATTGAATCCTCAAACAGGTATTCTAGCCCAATCTCCAGCAGTTTGCCCGATTCAATCTCCCATCTTAAGTTCCCAATTAACCAATGTTTAATTTTCATCAAAACATTCCATATGTATGAAACTGAGCAAGGTGCTCGAGCCTCTTCCTTTATCCACTCATTTATCGACATATTCCTTTGATATATCTCCTTTATAATATTTCGTCATATGCAATTTTTGCATAATGCATGCCATAGGCTCTTCACCCTCAAATCCCAACTAAACTTCTCAATATTCATTATACCCCATCCACCATCCACTTTCATCTTGGATATATCTTCCAACCGAACCATATGATTTTTTTTTACGATGTTGGAACCAAACTAGATGAAATTAGAAATAATAAAATCAATTCACTTGATGATATTGTGAGGCAATAAATATAGATGCATCTAATAAGCAATGATGCTCTACAAGACTGACTGAACCAAAATCAACTTGCCACTTAGTGTCCACCACTTTAGAGACCAATTTGATAATCTCCAATCAAACAATTCAATCAGCCAACTTCAGTCTCTATTGCCTTAATTATTTGATTTCAGATGGAAACTGGTGTATTTGAATCCAAAATCCATTGGGACTACCTCGACAAGAAATATATCAATAATGTTTAGCTCCAATGTTGCATCAATTAACATAGATTTTACATGGATTGTATAAAAGACAAAGGCATGACCAAAAGAAGAGATAATATGGTATAAATATTTTCATTCCCTAGCAGAAGCCTTCCTAAGAAATAAGATATCATCCACAAATATTAAGTGTGTGATGGAAATGTTTTTGGTGATCTTAAACCCTGAGAAATAACCCTGGAGATGAGCCTCAGAAATCATTATGCTCATCCCATCGATAACTAGTAAAAATAAAAGAGGTGATAGAGAACATCCTTGTCTCAAACCCCTAAAGGCCTTGAAAATCCGAGAACGCACCCCATTAATCAATACTGCAAAGTTTACAAAGGTGATACAAGCCATAATCCAATAGACTATCTCCACCGAGAGACTAATCTTGTGTAGGATCATTTGTAGAAAACAGAAGTCACCACATTCATAAGCTTTAATCAGGTCTAATTTTAATAATAAGGCATTCTTCTTTTTCACCTAAATGGAGTGCATAGATTTATGTGCAATCACCACTGCATCTTGTATTTGTCGATTTTTTAAGAACCCAAATTGTTCTGGTGCAATATATTTTGACAGTGTATCCTTTAGAAACATTGCAATAATATTCGAGATCATTTTGTAGGCAATATTGCACATTGAAATTGGCCTATAATCCATAAAGGATTTTTCAAATTATGCTTTAGAAATCAAAGCAATAAACATGGAGTTTATAACACCAGATATCTTATAGGAGATCCTTGAATCATATATATCTTTTGAAGGGAGATTGAGTGTAGTTTATGCCTACCCCTTCATATTGCTCTATGAGTTGAGATTCAAGGCATAATCGCCTCTCCCTCAAAGACTTACTGTTCCCCATTTCCTCCTATAGTTAATCATGGAGTTGAGTCAGTTGATGGAAGGAAAGAACCAACACTTAGCTCACCATGGCCTCATCAAGTTAATTGTGATGGATGTTTTGAGCCACTTAAGGAACCCTATCCTATGGACTAAATTTGTGGACATGGATAGGGAAAATTTCATAAAAACCCAAGCCATCACACCTTGAGAAAGACCAACCTCTAACACTAGAGGTAAAGAAGGAAAACCAGAGGAATGAGAAGCAGAAAAATAGAGGAAGAGGCAGCAAAAATAGAAGAAGAGGAAAGAAAAAAAGAGGAAGAGGAGGAAAGAGAAGCATAAATTAAACGAGAAGATGGGAAGAAACAAGTAGCAGGACTAGTAAGCCCTAAGGATATTTCTAAACACCAAGAATCATAGAAACAACCACATCAAACAAGTTTATCTCCAGGGGATACTCGACAAGAAGTAGCTGCAACATTGGCTACATTGGGCGCACCTATCAAGCGCAAGAGGAGCAAACCAAGACAAGGTCCCCTATAATTCGAAACTAGGAAAATCATCATAATTAGACAAGGGAAATCACAAACTCCCACAAGGGTCCGTATCATTATTGATGATTCACCGAGTAAAAAAGAAGAAGTAGGACCCAGTGAGGGAAAGATTGAGGAGGTCACTTCTCCTAAAACCAAAACCAAGTCATTGTTAACATCTATGGGTAGGCCCACCACTAGGTCAGTGACCTTCAAGAAACCCAAGATACAAGTTGCCTTTGAGCAAGCATAAGAAGAGAAGCTACAAGAGAGATAGGGTCTGCTACAGGAGAGGCAGAGTTTGCTACAGCAGGAACAAGGGAAGCTATAGGAGTAGAAAAATGAGCTACAGAAAGAAGAAGCCACCTCAAAGCCAGTTGGAAAGGACCTCCAAGAGCTCCAAGACCTTGATCCACAACCTAGCTTGGTGTCCTACTACAAATTTATTGGAGGAGGGATTATCCCTGAAAAAATTGTAGTCCCACTCCTCTATGGGCTGGAGACAGAGAGAGGTAGAACCCACAGGTGGATGAAAATTGCCAAATCCAAGAATGTGGAATATGTGGGCCTCATGGAGGAGAAATCCATTGAAATGGGCAAGGAATTGAGTGATTTGAGACAAAGGGAGTCTATTATGAAGGAGGAGCTACAGGCATAAAACACAATGATGAGAGAGAGGTTGCATGAGAAATAAACACAACTTGTCACCATGGAAAGTTTCTCTATGGAAGCCCAACAATGCAGGATGTATATTTTTACTTGTAGATTCAACACCTTATGTGATATGCTAAAACAAAAAATAATAATCTACTCTACTCATCAGCGGAAACCAAAAGTGATCAATGAAAACAATAAGAGGGAAGAATTTCAATCGCACATAACAAAATATTTTTCTAGGGAAAGCAACTGCTGAAAACCCCGACTATTTATATTGCATTTACTAGAATATATGAGACCCAAATACAATGTTTGTTCAACCCAAACAATCCTTACACAAGTACAATCTATCTCTTTGCTTCATAAACCATCTCAAGCCAACACTTAGCCAATTTTGCTGCCTACCAAGCCCCTACTTCCTTGTGAAATTCTTGAGATAATTAGCTCATATTTAATTGGGAAAATGCCTCACCACAACTGTGCAATCCTTCATAGCCCTTCTACTGATTGCATGAACCATCTATACAACTCAGAAAATTATATAACTGATAGTACATTGTCCCTGAACTCTAATCTAACCTGGGTCTTCTTCTGAACTGACATGCATGAGTTTTTTATGAGAGAATTTTCAGTTAACTTATGGAGCGATGAAGCTGCACTAAAGTTGATCCCCACTACTAGACCTCCTACTAGTTCCTCCAACTATTTGAACTAGTTTAACTGAATTTGACTCAATTAAACTGAATTAAATAATTACAACTCAAAAGAACTGAACCTGGGCCCCTAAAATTTAGGAATCAGTCTACATGACTCTATATAGACTTCCAACCCAAATTTATTGAGCCAACTAAGTCAAATTAACTTAGTTAACTATTACAAGTTGCTACGAAAATAGAATTTCGATTTAATTCCTAATTTAATTCAAGGACAAATTAAATTAGGATTTCTTGTTGCTATTTTTAACACTCCCTGTCAACAAGAAATGGATTATCTGCTACCTTGATCCTTCCTCTGTGAAATGCGAATTTACATCTTCACAATGCCTTTGCCAAAATATCTACATCCTGCTCCTCTGCAGGAATGTACTCCAGCAACATGATTCTCCTCTGCACACAATCTCGAAGGTGATGATACTGGATATCAATATGTTTGGACCGATCATGAAAAATTGGATTCTTAGAGAGTTTGATACAACTCTGATTGTCAAAGTAAATCACTGTTGGATCAATTTGCTGACCAAACAAACCAACCAGAATCTTTCTCACCCAGATAGCCTCACAAGTGACTTGATGGGTAGCCATGTACTCTGCTTTTGCTTAACTGTGTGCAACTGATCTTTGTTTCATGTTGTACAAAGAAATAGTTGTTGACCCAATACGGAAGATCCCACCTTATGTGATCTTCCTGTCGGATGGACTTCCTACCCAATTAGCATCGGTGAAGCCTTGAAGCTTCACTACCTTTGTCCGTCTATACCAAATACAAAACTGAGTGGTGCCTCTGAGGTATCTCAAAACATGTTTGGCTACCTTCCAATACAATTTTGTAGGCTTAACCATAGCTTGACTAAGCTGGTTAACTGCATATTACATGTTTGGTCATGTGTTCACCAATTGACTTTTTGAAATTGACATGACCTCCTTATGGATGGTGATACATGCATTCCATAACATGTATCCAACATCACATCTGATATCTCTGACGTGTTTACCTAATTTTCCGATGACTGCCGAAACAGGCCCTATACCGTCCATATCTCCATTTGTTGCCATTGTCCTATCCAGACCGTGCATGCAATTAAATCATGGATGGACCAGCTACCTTCTGAAATTTAAATTTTGAATTTTCAACCTGCTGCGCCATTGGCCTATTGTCAGTCGCTCTATTTGAAATTTGAATTTGAATTTGAATTTTCTGTCCGCCTACATGGTCATTAGGTTACCTTCTTGGTGTGTTTCTTCCTTTTTTGGCTGGGTGTTGCGGGACGATGGCCTTGCTTGGCTTCCTGGTGTGTTTCTTCCTCTTTTGGGCTGTGTGCTGCTGGACGATGGTCTTGCTTGAAATTTTTAGTGAGATAAAATTGGCAAGCATCAACAAGAATGTTTCCTCGGGTTATTTCAATAGCACTTATCAACGATGGGATCACATGAGTGGTAGGATTCATTTGGCATGTTTCAAACTCACAAGAATCAAACAATGAAAAAGAGTTTAAAGGTTTGTTTACTCTCCTTAAATGTGCAACGAATTTTTTTTTAAATTTTTTTGACTTGCAGGTTTCAAAAGACTTATATCTCACTATCCAATGGATGAATGATCAAATCCAGGTGACAAATTTTGAACCTTCTACAAATTTATCATCAATTAAAAGTGGTAGCAAATTAGTTTTACTCATTTATATTTTTGGAATTATATGTTGCTAACTCTCTCTCTCATTTTCCTATAATAATCCTATTCACTAATATTTTTGTCTTCCAGCATCTGCGCATATACGATGCAGATACATGAATGACGTGCATATACGGAAGATATGCACATACAGGAAAATTAGGGATATACGGAAGACATGCGCATATCTTCCGTATATGCGCAATTTCCGTATATGCGCACATCTTCCGTATATGCACAGTTTCCGTATATGCGCAATTTATGTATATTGAATTTGCGCATATACGATGCAGATACATAAACGAAGATATGTACAATTTCCGTATACAAAAATTGCGCATATACGGAAACTGTGCATATACGGAAGATGTGCGCATATACGGAAATTGGGAATATACGGAAGATGTGCGCATATACGGAAATTGAGAATATACGGAAGATATGCGCATGTCTTCCGTATATCCCTAACTTTCTTGTATGTGCATATCTTCCGTATATGCACGTCGTTCATGTATCTGCATCGTATATGTGCAGATTCCATATACAAAAATTGAGCATATACGGAAATTGGGCACATACGGAACATATGCACATATCCGTATATGCGCATATCTTCCGTATATGCACAGTTTCCGTATATGCACATACAAGAAAGTTAGGGATATACGGAAAACATGCGCATATCTTCCGTATATGCCCAATTTCCGTATATAGGCATATCTTCCGTTTATGCACAGTTTTCGTATATGCACAATTTCTGTATATGGAATTTGCACGTATACGACTTAGATACATAAACGAAGATATGTACAAATTCCGTATACAGAAATTGCGCATATACGGAAACTGTGCATATACAGAAGATGTGTGCATATACGGAAATTGGGCATATACGGAAGATATGCGCATGTCTTCCGTATATCCCTAACTTTCTTGTATGTGCATATCTTCCGTATATGCACGTCGTTCATGTATTTGCATCGTATATGCGCAGATTCCATATACAGAAATTGTGCATATACGGAAATTGGGCATATATGGAAGATATGCGCATATCTTCCGTATATGCCCAATTTCTGTATATGCGCACATCTTCCGTATATATGGAAATTGCGCATATACGGAAATTGTGCATATATGGAAGATATGCGCATATACGGAAATTGGACATATATGGAAGATATGCGCATATCTTCCGTATATCCCTAACTTTCCTGTATGTGCATACCTTCCATATATGCATATCGTTTATGTATCTGCATCGTATATGCGCAAATTCAATATATGGAAATTGCGCATATATGGAAGATATGCGCATATACGGAAATTGGACATATACGGAAAATATGCGCATATCTTCCGTATATTCCTAACTTTCCTGTATGTGCATATCTTCCGTATATGCACGTCATTTATGTATCTACATCGTATATGCGCAAATTCAATATACAGAAATTTCGCATATACGGAAATTGTGCATATACGAAAGATGTGCGCATATACGGAAATTGGGCATATACGGAAGATATGCCCATACAGGAAAGTTAGGGATATATGGAAGACATGCGCATATCTTCCGTATAGGGATATACGGAATATATGTGCATATCTTCCGTATATGCACGTCGTTCATGTATCTGCATCGCAGATACGCAGATCCCATATACAGAAATTGCGCATATACGGAAATTGTGCATATACGGAAAATATGCGCATATACGGAAATTGGACATATACGGAAGATATGCTCATATCTTCCGTATATCCTTAACTTTCCTGTATGTGCATATCTTCCGTATATGCACGTCGTTTATGTATTTGCATCGTATATGCACAAATTCAATATACAGAAATTGCGCATATACGGAAACTGTGCATATACGGAAGATGTGGGCATATACGGAAGATGTGCACATACAGGAAAGTTAGGGATATACGGAAGACATGCGCATATCTTCCATATATGTGCATATCTTCCGTATATGCACAATTTCCATATATGCGCATATCTTCTGTATATGCACAATTTCCGTATATGCGCAATTTTTGCATATGGAATTTGCACATATACGACGTAGATACATAAACGAAGATATGTACAAATTCCATATACAGAAATTGCGCATATACAGATATTGGGCATATACAGAAGATATGCGCATGTCTTCTGTATATCCCTAACTTTCCTGTATGTGCGTATCTTCCGTATATGCACGTCGTTCATGTATCTGCATCGTATATGCGCAGATTCCATATACAAAAATTGTGCATATACGGAAATTGGGCATATACGGAAGATATGCGCATATCTTCCGTATATGCCCAATTTCCGTATATGCGCACATCTTCTGTATATGCACAGCTTCTATATATGCGCAATTTCTGTATACGGAAGATATGCGCATGTCTTCCATATATCCCTAACTTTCCTGTATGTGCATATCTTCCATATATGCATGTCGTTCATATATCTGCGTCGTAGATGTATAGATTCCATATACAGAAATCGCGGATATACGGAAACTGTGCATATACGCAACATATGTGTCATATCTTGCGTATATGCACAATTTCTATATACGCGCAAATTCCATATACAAGAATTGCGCATATACGGAAATTGTGCATATATAGAAGATATGCGCATATACGAAAATTGGGCATATATGTAAGATATGTGCATATATAGAAATTGGGCATATATGGAAGATATGCACATGTCTTTCGTATATCCCTAACTTTCCTGTATGTGCATATCTCCCGTATATGCACGTCATTTATGTATCTCGATATACGATGCAGATACATAAACGAAGATATATACAATTTCCATATATATAAATTGCGCATATACAGAAACTGTGCATATACGAAGATGTGCGCATATACGGAAATTGGGCATATACGGAAGATATGCGCATGTCTTCCATATATCCCTAACTTTCCTGTATATGCATATCTCCCGTATATGCACGTCGTTTATGTATCTGCGTATGCACAAATTCCATATACAGAAATTGCGCATATATGGAAACTGTGCATATACGCAAGATATGGCACATATGTTGCGTATATGCACAGTTTCCGTATACGCGCAAATTCCATATACCGGAATTACGCTTCTACGACGCAGATACATAAACGACGTGCATATACGGGAGATATGCACATACAAGAAAGTTAGGGATATACGGAAGACATGCGCATATCTTCCGTATATGTTCAATTTCCGTATATGCGCATATCTTCTGTATATGCACAATTTCCATATATGCGCAATCCCTGCATATGGAATTTGGCATATACGGAAACTATGCATATATGCAAGATATGACACATGTTGCGTATATGCACAGTTTCCGTATATCCGCAATTTCTGTATATGGAATCTGCGCATCTATGACATAGATACATGAACGACGTGCATATATGGAAGATATGCACATACAGGAAAGTTAGAGATATACGGAAGACATGCGCATATCTTCCGTATATGCACGTCGTTCATGTATCTGCATCACAGATGTGCAGATCCCATATACAAAAATTGCGCATATACGCAAGATATGCGCATATACGGAAATTGGGCATATAGGGAAGATATGTGCATATATTCCGTATATCCCTAACTTTCCTGTATGTGCATATCTTCCGTATATGCACGTCGTTTATGTATCTACATCGTATATGCGCAAATTCAATATACAGAAATTGCGCATATACGAAAACTATGCATATACGGAAGATGTGCGCATATACGGAAATTGGGCATA
Source organism: Pinus tabuliformis (assembly GCA_031772625.1). Classification (NCBI taxonomy): domain Eukaryota; kingdom Viridiplantae; phylum Streptophyta; class Pinopsida; order Pinales; family Pinaceae; genus Pinus; species Pinus tabuliformis. The sequence continues at coordinate 833,304,362 of CM062816.1, forward strand.
TATGAAAGATACGCGCATGTCTTCTTATATCTCTAACTTTCCTGTATGTGCATATCTTCCGTATATGCATGTCGTTCATGTATCTGCATCGCAGATGTGCAAATTCCATATACAGAAATTGCGCATATATGGAAACTGTGCATATACGGAAGATGTGCGCATATACGGAAAGTGGGCATATACGGAAGATATGCGCATATCTTTTGTATATGCCCAATTTTCGTATATGCACAATTTCTGTATATGAAATTTGCGCATATATGATGCAGATACATGAATGATGTGCATATACGTAAGATATGCACATACAAGAAAGTTAGGAATATAAGGAAGACTTGCGCGTATCTTCCGTATATGCGCACATCTTCTGTATATGCACAGTTTCCATATATGCGCAATTTCTGTATATGGAATTTGTACATATCTTCGTTTATGTATCTACGTCATAAACGTGCAAATTCCATATACAGAAATTGCGCATATACGGAAATTGTGCATATACGGAAGATATGCGCATATACGGAAATTGCACATATACAGAAGATATGCGCATGTCTTCTGTATATCTCTAACTTTCCTGTATGTGCATATCTTCCGTATATGCACGTCGTTCATGTATCGGCATCGTATATGCGCAGATTCAATGTACAAAAATTGTGCATATACGGAAATTGGTCATATACGGAAGATATGCCCATATCTTCCATATATGTCCAATTTCCGTATATGCGCACATCTTCCGTATATGCACAGTTTCCGTATATGCACAATTTCTGTATATTGAATTTGCACATATACGATGCAGATACATGAATGACGTGCATATACGGAAGATATGCACATACAGGAAAGTTAGGGATATACGGAAGACATGCGCATATCTTCCGTATATGCCCAATTTCCGTATATGCGCACATCTTCCGTATATACACAGTTTCCGTATATGCGCAATTTCTGTATATGGAATTTGTAAATATCTTCGTTTATGTATCTACGCGTATACGTGCAAATTCCATATACAGAAATTGCGCATATACAAAAATTGTGCATATACGGAAGATATGCACATATACGGAAATTGCGCATATATGGAAGATATCCGCATGTCTTCCGTATATCTCTAACTTTCCTGTATGTGCATATACGGAAACTGTGCATATACGGAAGATATGCGCATATCCGTATATGCACATATCTTCTGTATATGCACAGTTTCCGTATATGCACATACAGTATATGCGCATATCTTCCATATATGCCCAATTTCCATATATGCACAATTTCTGTATATGGAATCTACGCATATACGAAGCAGATACATGAACGACGTGCATATATGGAAGATATGCACATACAGAAAAGTTAGGGATATACAGAAGACATGTGCATATCTTCAGTATATGCCCAATTTCCGTATATGCGTACATCTTCCGTATATGCACAATTTCCGTATATGTGCAATTTCTGTATATGGAAATTGTACATATCTTCGTTTATATATCTGCATCGTATATGCGCAAATTCAATATACAGAAGTTGTGCATATACGGAAACTGTGCATATACGTAAGATGTGCGCATATACGGAAATTGGGCATATACAGAAGATATGCGCATGTCTTCCGTATATCCCTAACTTTCCTGTATGTGCATATCTTCTGTATATGCACGTCGTTCATGTATCTACATCGTATATGCACAGATTCCATATACGAAAATTAGTTATATACGGAAGATATGCGCATATCTTTCGTATATGCCCAATTTTCGTATATGCACAGTTTCCGTATATCCACATACAGGAAAGTTAGGGATATACGAAAGACATGCGCATATCTTCCGTATATGCGCATACGGAAGACATGTGCATATCTTCCGTATATGCACAATTTCCGTAGATGCGCAATTTCTGTATATGGAATTTTCACGTATACGACGCAGATACATAAACGAAGATATGTACAAATTCCATATACAGAAATTGCACATATACGGAAACTGTGCATATACAGAAGATGTGCGCATATACGGAAATTGGGCATATACGGAAGATGTGCGCATACAGAAGATGTGCATATACAGAAGATGTGCGCGTATACAGAAATTTTGCATATATCTTCCGTATATGCACAATTTCTGTATATGCGCAATTTCTGTATATGGAATTTCCGTATATGCACAATTTCTGTATATGTGCAATTTCTGTATATGATGATGATGATGATAGTGGTTAACGTCCATTGAGACCAAATTTGTCTGTCAGACCTATAATTTTCTTACTTTTTAATTGTCTGGCTCCTCGTCTTTCTTGGAGAGATTGGTGTTGTAGCCTTTTTTTTTTTTTTTCACTCTACGGTCTTCCAACTTCCTTTGTCTTGCATCTCCTTCATCTCTTCTGGTTCTTGGAACATTGGTGTCTTAGCTTCGTGATCTATTGTGTTCATCCTTTTGAAGATAGTCGAAGAAGAAGTTTGGTCTAGGAGATCTGCTTTGCCGTTAAATGAAGATTTATTTTGTGTGGTATTCGAATCCTCATAACTGTTGATGCTTGAGGGGTTGTCGAGTTCACTTTTTTATTGTTGGGCGGGGCTTTTTCCCTGCTTGTCTTGAGAGTTGTTTATTTCTTGCCCGATTTCTTGTGATTCAGAGTTTTCTCTAGAGTATTCTTCCACTACTTCAATCCTACAAAGAATGTAATTAAAAAACCATTGACTCTCACCATGGATGCTAATATTGTTGAACGTAATTATTTTGCACATAGAAACTATTGTGAAAAAGTAATGATCTTACTCGCATGCTATTAAAGAGAAAGCACATAATGTTGACATTATCTATTCTAGATATTTATTTTTAGGAATGTTCATAATACTTTTCCCCAAAAAAATATACTCACTATTTTAGTTGAAAAATGAACCCCTTAGGTGTATTGCGATTGCATTACTATCTTAATTGAAAATGGAATACATTCTTTACATAAAAAAGCTAATATGCACACTATATCCATCACTGAAGGGATTGTCAAAACTATATAAAAAAATTGAAAGAGCAAAACAAGAATAGAGGCCCAAGTGGATCATTATATTTTTAGAAAAGTGAATCATTATATTTTTAGAAAGTTTTTCAGATATCATTCCTATGATAACAAATTCTTTTCTAACTAATTTATAAAAAACTAATTACATATACCATGTACTAAAATCTTAAAACAAAAATGACTATATAACTAAATTTCAATATGTGTTCACCATCTACTCAAGTAGAAATAATGTAATTAAATATTAAGAGAAAATTCCCAATAGAAAAATATTTAATCTAATAACCAAAAAACTGAATTAGAAATTTGCGCTTCACCATCTACTAAAGTAAAGACAATGAGACTAAATATGAGAAAATTCAGAATGGAAAAGACTAATTATAGCTTGTTTATCTCAACTTCTAGTTCCTTGAATGAGACTATGCTCTAATCATCAGGAATCTTTCAAAAGTCCTGAAACTGATTATACCCAGAATGATATTTTGTATCAGTCATTATTCCAAGGTCAATTTGGAACTATAAACATTACCAATCGATGAAATTTCAAAAATAATTAAAAGACAAGAAAGGTAAAGATTGTTAAAGGTTCAGAAGCCATTAAAAGGCAAGGAAAGCTAAAACTGGAACAAATAACCATATTGAGGATCGAACCCATAATTTCTATTCATTAATTAATTAGTCTAATAACCAAAAATTATAATTGAGCCGAGAGGCTCATTTACTAATTCGTTTCATCTGTTGCTGATGTTTCACTTTGATTTCGGAACCGGAATTGGTTCATGACTCTCTTCCGTATATGCCCAATTTCTGTATATGCGCACATCTTCCGTATATGCACAGTTTCCGTATATGCGCAATTTTTGTATATGGAATTTGCGCATCTGCGATGCAGATACATGAACAATGTGCATATACGGAAGGTATGCACATACAAGAAAGTTAGGGATATATGGAAGACATGCGCATATCTTCCGTATATCCCCAATTTCCGTATATGCGCACATCTTCCATATATGCACAATTTTCGTATATGCGCAATTTCTGTATATTGAATTTGCGCATATACAATGCAGATACATAAACGACATGCATATATGGAAGATATGCACATACAGGAAAGTTAGGGATATATGGAATATATGCACATATCTTCCGTATATGCCAATTTCTGTATATGGGCATATCTTGCGTATATGCGCAATTTCTGTATATGGGATCTGCGCATCTGCGATGCAGATACATGAACGACGTGCATATACGGAAGATATGCGCATGTCTTCCGTATATCCCTAACTTTCCTGTATGTGCATATCTTCCATATATGCACGTCGTTCATGTATCTGTGTCGTAGATGCGCAGATTCCATATACAGAAATTGCGGATATATGAAAACTGTGCATATACGCAACATATGTGTCATATCTTGCGTATATGCACAGTTTCCGTATACGCGCAAATTCCATATACAAGAATTACGCATATATGGAATTTGTGCATATACAGAAGATATGCGCATATACAGAAATTGGGCATATACGGAAGATATGCACATATACGGAAATTGGGCATATACGGAAGATATGCGCATTTCTTCCGTATATCCCTAACTTTCCTGTATGTGCATATCTCCCGTATATGCACGTCGTTCATATATCTGCATCGCTGATGTGCAAATTCCATATACAGAAATTGCGCATATACAAAAACTGTGCATATACGGAAGATGTGCGCATATACGGAAATTGGGCATATACGGAAGATATGCGCATATCTTCCGTATATGCCCAATTTCCGTATATGCACAATTTCTGTATATGGAATCTGCGCATATACGATGCAGATACATGAACGACGTGCATATACAGAAGATATGCACATACAGGAAAGTTAGGGATATACGGAAGACATGCACATATCTTCCGTATATGCCCAATTTCCGTATATGCGCACATCTTTTGTATATGCACAGTTTCCATATATGCGCAATTTCTGTATATGGAATTTGTACATATCTTCGTTTATGTATCTACGTCGTATACGTGCAAATTCCATATACAGAAATTGCACATATATGGAAATTGTGCATATATGGAAGATATGTGCATATACGGAAATTGCGCATATACGGAAGATATGCGCATGTCTTCCGTATATCCCTAACTTTCTTGTATGTGCATATACGGAAGATATGCGCATATACGGATATGTGCCCAATTTCCGTATATGCCCAATTTCTGTATATAGAATCTGCACATATACGATGTAGATACATGAACGACGTGCATATACGAAAGATATGCACATACAGGAAAGTTAGGGATATACGGAAGACATGCGCATATATTCCGTATATGCCCAATTTCCGTATATGCGCACATCTTCCGTATATGCACAGTTTCCGTATATGCGCAATTTCTATATATGGAAATTGTACATATCTTCGTTTATGTATCTGCATCGTATATGCGCGAATTCAATATATAGAAATTGCGCATATACGGAAACTGTGCATATATGGAAGATATGTGCATATACGGAAATTGGGCATATACGGAAGATATGCGCATGTCTTCCGTATATCCCTAATTTTCCTGTATGTGCATATCTCCCGTATATGCACGTCGTTCATGTATCTGCATCGTATATGCGCAGATGCTGGAAGACAAAAATATTAGTGAATAGGATTATTATAGGAAAATGAGAGAGAGAGTTAGCAACATATAATTCCAAAAATATAAATGAGTAAAACTAATTTGCTACCACTTTCAATTGATGATAAATTTGTAGAAGGGCCAAAATTAGTCACCTGGATTTGATCATTCATCCATTGGATAGTGAGATATAAGTCTTTTGAAACCTGCAAGTCAAAAAAATTTAAATTTTTTTTCGTTGCACATTTAAGGAGAGTAAACAAACCTTTAAACTCTTTTTCATTGTTTGATTCTTGTGAGTTTGAAACATGCCAAATGAATCCTACCACTCATATGATCCCATCGTTGATAGGTGCTATTGAAATAACCCGAGGAAACATTCTTGTTGATGCTTGCCAATTTTATCTCACTAGAAATTTCAAGCAAGACCATCGTCCAGCAGCACACAACCCAAAAGAGGAAGAAACACACCAGGAAGCCAAGCAAGGCCATCGTCCCTCAACACCCAGCCAAAAAAGGAAGAAACACACCAAGAAGGTAACCTAATGACCATGTAGGTGGACAGAAAATTCAAATTCAAATTCAAATTTCAAATAGAGCGACTGACGATAGGCCAATGGCGCAGCAGGTTGAAAATTCAAAATTTAAATTTCAGAAGGTAGCTGGTCCATCCATGCTTTAATTGCATGCACGGTCTGGATAGGACGATGGCAACAAATGGAGATGTGGACGGTATAGGGCCTGTTTCGGCAGTCATCGGAAAATTAGGTAAACACGTCAGAGATATCAGATGTGATGTTGGATACATGTTATGGAATGCATGTATCACCATCCATAAGGAGGTCATGTCAATTTCAAAAAGTCAATTGGTGAACACATGACCGAACATGTAATATGCAGTTAACCAGCTTAGTCAAGCTATGGTTAAGCCTACAAAATTGTATTGGAAGGTAGCCAAACATGTTTTGAGATACCTCAGAGGCACCACTCAGTTTTGTATTTGGTATAGACAGACAAAGGTAGTGAAGCTTCAAGGCTTCACCGATGCTAATTGGGTAGGAAGTCCATCCGACAGGAAGATCACATAAGGTGGGATCTTCTGTATTGGGTCAACAACTATTTCTTTGTACAACATGAAACAAAGATCAGTTGCACACAGTTAAGCAAAAGCAGAGTACATGGCTACCCGTCAAGTCACTTGTGAGGCTATCTGGGTGAGGAAGATTCTGGTTGGTTTGTTTGGTTAGCAAATGGATCCAACAGTGATTTACTTTGAAAATCAGAGTTTTATCAAACTCTCTAAGAATCCAATTTTTCATGATTGGTCCAAACATATTGATATCCAGTATCATCACCTTCGAGATTGTGTGCAGAGGAGAATCATGTTGCTGGAGTACATTCCTGCAGAGGAGCAGGATGTAGATATTTTGGCAAAGGCATTGTGAAGATGTAAATTCGCATTTCACAGAGGAAGGATCAGGATAGCAGATAATCCATTTCTTGTTGACAGGGAGTGTTAAAAATAGCAACAAGAAATACTAATTTAATTTGTCCTTGAATTAAATTAGGAATTAAATCAAAATTCTATTTTCGTAGCAACTTGTAATAGTTAACTAAGTTAATTTTACTTAGTTGGCTCAATAAATTTGGGTTGGAAGTCTATATAGAGTCATGTAGAGTGATTCCTAATTTTAGGTGCCCAGGTTCAGTTCTTTTGAGTTGTAATTATTTAATTCAGTTTAACTGAGTCAAATTCAGTTAAACTAGTTCAAATAGTTGGAGGAACTAGTAGGAGGTCTAGTAGTGGGGATCAACTTTAGTGCAGCTTCATCGCTCCACGAGTTAATTGAAAATTCTCTCATAAAAAACTCATGCATGTCAGTTCAGAAGAAGACCCAGTTGAGATTAGAGTTCAGGGACATTGTACTATCAGTTATATAATTTTCTGAGTTGCATAGATGGTTCATGCAATCAGTATAAGGGCTATGAAGGATTGCACAGTTGTGGTGAGGCATTTTCCCAATTAAATATGAGCTAATTATCTCAAGAATTGCATAAGGAAGTAGGGGCTTGGTAGGCAGCAAAATTGGCTAAATGTTGGCTTGAGATGGTTTATGAAGCAAAGAGATGGATTGTACTTGTGTAAGGATTGTTTGGGTTGAACAGTCATTGTATTTGGGTCTCATATATTCTAGTAAATGCAATATAAATAGTCGGGGTTTTCAGCAGTTGCTTTCCCTAGAAAAATATTGTGTTATGTGCGATTGAAATTCTTCCTTCTTAGTGTTTTCATTGATCACTTTTGGTTTCCGCTGATGAGTAGAGTAGATTATTGTTTTTTGTTTTAGCATATCACATAAGGTGTTGAATCTACAAGTAAAAATATACATCCTGCATTGCTGGGCTTCCATAGAGAGACTTTCCATGGTGGCAAGTTGTGTTTATTTCTCATGCAACCTCTCTCTCATCGTTGTGTTTTATGCCTGTAGCTCCTCCTTCATAATAGAATCCCTTTGTCTCAAATCACTCAATTCCTTGCCAATTTCAATGGCTTTCTCCTCCATGAGGCCCACATATTCCACATTCTTGGATTTGGCAATTTTCATCCACCTGTGGGTTCTGCCTCTCTCTGTCTCCAGCCCATAGAGGAGTGGGACTACAATTTTTTTAGGGATAATCCCTCCTCTAATTAATTTGTAGTAGGACACCAAGCTGGGTTGTGGATCAGGGTCTTGGAGCTCTTGGAGGTCCTTTCCAACTGGCTTTGAGGTGGCTTCTTCTTTCTGTAGCTCATTTTTCTACTCCTATAGCTTCCCTTGTTCCTGCTGTAGCAAACTCTGCCTCTCCTGTAGCAGACCCTATCTCTCTTGTAGCTTCTCTTCTTATGCTTGCTCAAAGGCAACTTGTATCTTGGGTTTCTTTGAAGGTCACTGACCTAGTGGTGGGCCTACCCATAGATGTTAACAATGACTTGGTTTTGGTTTTAGGAGAAGTGACCTTCTCAATCTTTCCCTCAATGGGTCCTACTTCTTCTTTTTTACTCGGTGAATCATCAATAATGATACGGACCCTTGTGGGAGTTTGTGATTTCCCTTGTCTAATTATGATGATTTTCCTGGTTTCGAATTATAGGGGACCTTGTCTTGGTTTGCTCCTCTTGGGCTTGATAGGTGTGCCCAATGTAGCCAATGTTGCAGCTACTTCTTTTCCAGTATCCCCTGGAGATAAACTTATTTGATGTGGTTGTTTCTATGATTCTTGGTGTTTAGAAATATCTTTAGGGCTTACTATTCCTTCTACTTGTTTCTTCCCATCTTCTCGTTTAATTTATGCTTCTCTTTCCTCCTCTTTCTCTTTTTTTCTTTCCTCTTCTTCTATTTTTGCTGCCTCTTCCTCTATTTTTATGCTTCTCATTCCTCTGGTTTTCCTTCTTTACCTCTAGTGTTAGAGGTTGGTCTTTCTCAAGGTGTGATGGCTTGGGTTTCTATGAAATTTTCCCTATCCATGTCCACAAATTTAGTCCATAAGATAGGGTTCCTTAAGTGGCTCAAAACATCCATCACAATTAACTTGATGAGGCCATGGTGAGCTAAGTGTTGGTTCTTTCCTTCCATCAACTGACTCAACTCCATGATTAACTATACGAGGAAATGGGGAACAGTAAGTCTTTGAGGGAGAGGCGATTATGCCCTGAATCTCAACTCATGGAGCAATATGAAGGGGTAGGCATAAACTACACTCAATCTCCCTTCACAAGATATATATGATTCAAGGATGTCCTATAAGATATCTGGTGTTATAAACTCCATGTTTATTGCTTTGATTTCTAAAGTATCATTGGAAAAATCCTTTATGGATTATAGGCCAATTTTAATGTGCAATATTGCCTACAAAATGATCTCGAATATTATTGCAATGTTTCTAAAGGATACACTGTCAAAATATATTGCACCAGAACAATTTGGGTTCTTAAAAAATCGACAAATACAAGATGCAGTGGTGATTGCACACAAATCTATGCACTCCATTTAGGTGAAAAAGAAGAATGCCTTATTATTAAAATTAGACCTGATTAAAGCTTATGAATGTGGTGACTTCTGTTTTCTACCGATGATCCTACACAAGATTAGTCTCTCAGTGGAGATAGTCAATTGGATTATGGCTTGTATCACCTTTGTAAACTTTGCAGTATTGATTAATGGGGTGCGTTCTCGGATTTTCAAGGCCTTTAGGGGTTTGAGACAAGGATGTTCTCTATCACCTCTTTTATTTTTACTAGTTATCGATGGGATGAGCATAATGATTTCTGAGGCTCATCTCCAGGGTTATTTCTCAGGGTTTCAGATCACCAAAAACATTTCCATCACACACTTAATATTTGTGGATGATATCTTATTTCTTGGGAAGGATTCTGCTAGGGAATGGAAATATTTATACCATATTATCTCTTCTTTTGGTCATGCCTTTGTCTTTTATACAATCCATGTAAAATCTATGTTAATTGATGCAACATTGGAGCTGAACATTATTGATATATTTCTTGTCGAGGTAGTCCCAATGGATTTGGGATTCAAAGACACCAGTTTCCATTTAAAATCAAATAATTAAGGCAATAGAGACTGAAGTTGGCTAATTGAATTGTTTGATTGGAGATTATCAAATTGGTCTCTAAAGTGGTGGACACTAAGTGGCAAGTTGATTTTGGTTCAGTCAGTCTTTTAGAGCATCATTGCTTATTAGATGCATCTATATTTATTGCCTCACAATATCATCAAGTGAATTGATTTTATTATTTCTAATTTCATCTAGTTTGGTTCCAACATCGTAAAAAAAAATCATATGGTTCGGTTGGAAGATATATCCAAGATGAAAGTGGATGGTGGATGGGGTATAATGAATATTGAGAAGTTTAGTTGGGCTTTGAGGGTGAAGAGCCTATGGCATGCATTATGCAAAAATTGCATATGACGACATATTATAAAGGAGATATATCAAAGGAATATGTCGATAAATGAGTGGATAAAGGAAGAGGCTCGAGCACCTTGCTCAGTTTCATACATATGGAATGTTTTGATGAAAATTAAACATTGGTTAATTGGGAACTTAAGATGGGAGATTGAATCGGGCACACTACTGGAGATTGGGCTAGAATACCTGTTTGAGGATTCAATGGTGATCATACATTGCCTATAACACTCATTAGACATATCCATAATATGGAAATATATTATTTAAATCAGATCCAAGTGGCATATGATCCTATTTTCAATATCCATCCTAGTTATGCTCGCGATATTTGGGTCTTTTTCGCGAAATGGTTGTGTTAGGACATGTACATACAAAACTTATCTATGGCGGGTACCATATTAAGGGATAATGAAGACATTTTCACGTGGGATAGCAAGATTGAAGAGGGGTTTATATTTGTAAAGGAGGCTTATAGGTATATCACACATGTTCAATAGTGTCCTATAGGTCGGGGGTGGTTTAGAAAAAGTTTGGATCGGACAATTCCTCTAAAGCTAAAATGTTTTGGTTGGCTGGTCAAATAAAATATTAACCTAGGATAATTTATGTCACGGGGTTTTATTGGTCTGGGTAGATGTGTATTATGTAGGGTTGCACTTAAGGGCGTGACAGATCTTATGCTAAATTGTCTATTTGTGGTATCCATATGTATTGTAGTGTTGAACACTTTAAAGATATTTGGGATTGGAATACAACATTTGTGGATGCTTGTATTTAGGACTTAAGATGGGCTACAATTACCACCTATCTCTTTCTTTCTATATTATGTTGGCCATTTGGAGGTGTAGAAATGCTCGCATTTTTAAAATATTTCATTGGACATAAAGCATATATGCATTATGATTTGTTCATACTTCAACGAGATTGGACCCGTGGCCAACAAGGGACCAATGAGATGCATCAAACTTGTGGACATCTAGTGAAAATACTCATAAGGGTTTTTCGATAGCACTGCAAATATCAATATATGTCGCAGTGGGGCATACATTGTTTTAAAGTCTAGTCAATACTTTTATTTTTGTTGGAATAGTGGGGCAGGCTCCAACACTAGGGCGAAGATCATGGCACTCTGGGGTGTATTATATTTCACTAAATGGTTATCCATTAAGTTGATCAATGTATTTAGTGACGCCAAAGTGATTATTGAATGGGTTGCAAAGAATATTTTCTTTGATCCTCCTATATTTTCCTATTAGATGAAAAGGATTAGGAAGATGATTGGACTGTTTTATGGGTTGACATTCACCCATATTTTCCAAGAACATAATGGAATTTTTGATGCTCTATTTAAAGTTGGCCATAGATATCATCCTGAGAAGATCATCTACTCTGTCTTCATCAATGACAGTTATCATGGGATCAGGAAAATCTAGTATACATGAATACTTTTTTGCAAAATGCGGACTTTTTTGTTTTTATTTCCATAATCAAAACTAGCATATTTCTCTTTAACTTGTAGTGGACATATATGTAATTTCTATTGTTTTGGAATGCCTATATGACATGCTACATGGGATACATGGACTATATTGTTCACAAGGTCTTCTCTAGAGAATGGTGTTATTAATATGAAGGTATATATATATATATATATATATATATATATATATATTGAACTTTTTTAGCTATGGTCACTTAAATTTTGAATATTGAATTGAAAATATTCATTTTCATTGATTAGTCCTTGGAAGAATTAATATGAGACATGTTCTTCATGTTAGATTTATTAGAGAATTTCAAAATTCTAACTTTGAATTTTTAGCTTCAAACTAGTCAAGTCGACCCTCCCTCAATTCAAGTCGGTCCTAGTGTAGAGACACACCCATTCGAAAATGCAGAACAATATATAAAGAGCATTCGACCTCATAAGACACCACTCAACCACACATAAGCAAGAATTCGAGGAAGTTTTCAAGTGGCATATTCTGGGCATGCCCAAATTCTAGGCATATTATGGGAGGCCAAAGTTCAGCCTAAGCAGATTAAAAAGGGTCAAATATTGAAGGGCAAAATTTTGACTTGAGTAGAGAGTTCTTTGACAAAGTTTGACCATAACTTGTTGGACAATTTAATCTCATAGTTGACTAGCTACATTAAATGTATCTTTTGTTGAATTAAAAATTTTCTAGAAGGAAAAAGTTGTTGTGTTTTTCCCCAAGTGAGTTGTTTTAAGGTAAACGTTGTGTTTTCTTTGTGCATTGTGATCTCTACTATCCTTGCGCTTTTATGGTTAAATTTTTAAAGTGTAATTTTTTAATAATGATTTTGTTGAAAGAAAATCTACATCATAATACTTTTGCATTCTAATGTCACACAAAAATCAATCATAGTCTTATATTCTACAACTTATATGTAACAACTTCAAGAATATTTTGGATTTAGGGATTGAAATTCTACATCAACTACTTTTTTTTGGAAAAAAAAGAATGAGAATTTTTATTTTGAGAAAAAAAGAAAATCACATTGAATATACTCATTACGACATTTGATGATGGATTTTTGATATTTCTTTCACATATACATAATGTTGACATTATCTATTTCAAATATTTATTTTTACAAATGTTCATAATATTTTTTCACCTAAAAATATACTCACTATTTTAGTTGAAAAATAAACGTGTTAGGTGTATTGCGCTCGTATCACTATCTTAGTTGAAAATGAAATACATTCTTTACCTTAAAAACCAATATGCACACTATATCCATCACTCAATCAACCAAGGATTGTCAAAGCTATAAAAAAAAATGAACTAGCTAAACAAGAGTAGAGGCTAAGGTAGCCCATTATATTTCTAAAAAGTTTAGTTGCATTCTCTTCCATAGATCATTTGTCGAGTAGCAAATTCTTTTCTAACTAGTTTATAAGAAAACTAATTATATATACAGTGTAATAAAATCTTAAGACAAAAATAGCTATGTAACTAAATTTCAATATGTGGTTCACCATCTACTCAAGTAAAAATAATGAAACTAAATATTCAAGTAGCAAATTCTTTTTTAACTAGTTTATCAGAAAACTAATTATATATATTCTTTTTTAACTAGTTTATGAGAAAACTAATTATATATATACGGTGTAGTAAAATATTAAAACAAAAATAATTATATAACTAAATTTCAATATGTCGTTCACCATCTACTCAAGTAAAAATAATGTAACATCTACTCAAGTAAAAATAATGTAACTAAATATTGGAATAGCGAATTTTTTTCACTAGCTTATAAGAAAACTAATTATATATACAATATAGTAAAACCTTAAAACAAAAATAACTATATAACTAAATTTCAATATGTAGTTCACCATCTAGTCAAGTAAAAATAATGTAACTAAACATTATGAGAAAAGAGAAAGTTCACCATAAAAAAGCTATTTAATCTAATAAAAAAAAGACTAATTAGAATTTTGGGCTTCACCATTTACTCAAGTAAAGACAATGTGACCAAATATGAGGAGAAAATTCACAATATAAAAGACTAATTATAGTTTGTTTATCTCAACTTCTTGTTCCTTGAATGTGACTCTGCTCTCATCATCCGAATGTTTCAAAAGTCTTGAAACTGATTACCCAGAATGATATTTTGTATTAGCTGTTGTTCCAAGGTAAATTTGGAACTGTAAGAATTACCAATTGATAAAAGTTTGGAAACCATTAAAAGGTAGGAAAGGTGAAATTGGAACAAATGACCATACTGCGGATTGAACCCAGAATCTCAGGTTCGCAGACCAGCGCCTTATCCATTAATTAATTAGTCTAACAACCAAAAATATAATTTATTCCATTTGCCTCTCACTTCCTCTCAGACGCTGTCTAATTAGTTCCATATGTTACTGATGCTTCACTTCGGAGTGGGTTCTAACTGGCTAACTTTGATTCGGGAACCGGAATTGGTTCACGAGCACAGATCTGGCTCTATCACAATTGCCTGAACTTAACTCTTTGGAAAATATGTATGTGACCCTGTAGGATGATGTGCGCCCCATATCCACAGCCGATTGGGTTTGCTGCTCTATCAAAATATCTTGCTAATTGTGTTTGCTGCCCTATCAAAATATTTTACTGGAAAACAAAATATTAGTGAATAGGATTATTATAGGAAAATGAGAGAGAAAATTTAAATGAGTAAAATTGATTTGGTACTAGTTTTAATTGATGAGCAATTTGTAGAAGGGCCAAAGTTTGTCACCTGGATTTGATCGTTCATCCGGTGGATAGTGGATATAAGTCTTTCGAAACCTGCAAGTCAAGAAATTTTGATTTTTTTTTTCATTGCACATTAAGGAGAGTAAACAGAGCTTTAAACTCTCTTTCATTGCTTGATTCTTGTGAGTTTGAAACATGCCAAATGGAAAATACCACTCATGCGATCCCATCCTTGATAGGATCATTCTTGTTGATGGTTGCCAATTCTATCTCGCTAAAAATTTCAATGAGATGTGGATTTGCACAAGCCAAGCAATGCCCCAGCAGCACCCAGCCCAAAAGAGGAAGAAAGACACTAGGAATCCAACCTCCCAGGCATGGGCATTCCTGTAGGCGCGCACAAAACTCAAATTCAAATTTTAAATTTCAAATTTCAAATATCAAATAGAGACGCTAAGGGACGATAGGCCAGTGGCGCGGCAGATTTAAAATTCAAAATTTAGATTTCAGATCGTAGCTGGTCCATCCATGCTTTAATTGCATGCACGGTCTGGACAGGACGATGGCGACAAATGGAGATGTGGACGGCATAGGCGGGCAGGGTCGATGGGCAGGAGCACGGTAGACTGCAGAGTCGCCGGAGCTGCGTGACCTGTAATCACCCGAGAGGGATGCTTGCATGTAACTGCCATGATCCATGGTCAAGCATGTAAGAGCCCCATGACGTCAAGGAGGCTGTCTGTCGCTGTCAGAGGGTGTAAGGACATAGCATTAACTTTGCTATGGAGGTGGAAATAGGAACTGCCCTACATTTAGGCCAAGTGGAAGTGACATTCAATCTTGGATGCCCGATCATGTGAGAAAATGAACGCACCATTTGATGCTGCATTTAATTCGTCCCATTTGAACGCACTATTGGGAAAATGTGCGCTTTTCTGTATTTCCCAAAATGAGGGACACATTAATTGCATTAAAATGGAGTTGACTCATGAAATGTCGAATAACAAAAGCAGTGTTTTATTGTGAGTCATAAATAATGTATTACAATGTCCCCCCTCTCTTTTTCTCTATGTGGATTTGTCCCTTGGTTGAGAGGGAATCTCCAAAATTTTACTTTGAATTATATTAGGCAATTCAAGGTAAATTTTTTCTCATTGCTTCTTAAAACTTAAAATTAGGAAGATTTAGTTCCTCACATGATGAACATGGACCTCGAATTTAAAAAGAGATATTAAATACTAAGAAAAAAGAAACTAATATTTCATGTTGTATATAAAATAATATGGTATCAATTTTAAGTATATACTCATTAAACTTGAAAATTTTCTTTTTAACTGTAAAATGTCCTTTATATAAGATATATTTTGAAAAAAACCTAGTAAAAAAAACTACAATATTTTTGATGGAATTGAAATATTACAAGATAAAAACTTGATAACAAAAAAGATTAAATATAAATTATAAATAAAATATTTTAATAAGCATTCCCACTAAAATAATTATATATATTATATAAATAAATTAAATAATTTATTTTAAGTCATTCAAAGTAATGTAATATTCATAATTAAAATAAATTTATAAAACTTGGTAATTTCAATCAAATAAATGTAAGATGTTAAAAATTCCAAAATGTTATTGGAATTATAAGAAATAACGGTTTTTTTTAATCCTCCACAATGCACCACCCACCCATGTTAAAAATGTTGACGGGCTGCGAAGTCGTCAACGTGTTCATATCAATAAGGTTAAGCCGTCGGGGATTCGTACGTTGCCAAAATATTATCATGTTCTTATCTCTGATCAGATCAGTGAACCAGAAAATAATCGTTGGGAAAAAGGAGGAGGATTTTGGCGTGATATATATCACTGTCTTGATATATATCAGTGTCTTGTCTCAGGGAGAATTTTGGCGTGTTCGCAGAAGAATGTTTCCGAGCTTTCGGAGACCGTGTGAAGTATTGGACAACTATAAACGAACCGCTCACCTTCTCATTATATGGATACGATCTAGGGCTTCACGCACCGGGTCGCTGTTCACCCGGATTTGGAAACTGTATAGCGGGGAACTCTGCAACAGAGCCTTACATAGTAACCCATAATATGCTTCTAGCACATAGTGCCACCGTAAAATTATATAGGACTAAATAGCGGGTGAGGTTATAGGACTAAATTCAATAACAAGACATACGATCGTCTCTTGAATATTTAGATTCAAATGTCGGAAAATAAACTGCAGGGGAAGCATAAGGGTTCCATAGGCATAGCACTTGTGGTGAACTGGATGGTGCCATACTCAAACTCTTTGCTCGATCAGGAGGCTACTCAGAAAGCAATCGACTTCAGAATAGGATGGTATGTACACACGTGTTACCTTTAACGTAACGTGGGCGTGGGCACAAATATCAAAAAGAAAATCCATAGAATGAATTTTGTAATGTTCTGGATGAATAATTTCAGATTAAATTTTGAGATGCAAAACATTTTGTGCTTTTGAGGCGCATTTGGATTCATTCCTGAAAGACGCGGTCTCCCCTGGCCTAACTCTAGGTTCGGCCTTTTAGGATGGATTTATATTGAACCTTGAAGTTTTGTTATTAGCACAGATTTATACATTTCCTCATAAAGGAATCATTTTAGGAGAAAATACTAATGCAGCCAAAGCCATTCCTCTGGTCCAAAAGGATGACAATGCTTTAGGTATTGATGGAAGAATCCAAAAAGCCAGTGAACAATTAAATTGGACCAATACTGCTATCAAAGGCCTGGAGATGACTGTAGCAAAAACAGAAGATGTAAAGAAGCAGCAGTCTTCATTGAATAGTGTAAATAGTTGTTTAAATAATTTGCAGTTTGATTCCAGCATGACTCGCTCTTATACCAGAGAATCAATAAGTAAGATAGAAGAAGTAGGAGAAAATTTAGCTGGACACATAAGTGTGACTAAGACTCTCCTTACTGGCTTAACAACAAAAATTGAAAGGATACAATTGTTAAAAATTGAAAAGCCAGTTCCAAATTCTTTTATGGTAAAGAGAAATATTAAGATTGAAAATCCTGTGAGAAATGTCTAGAAATTTCCTCTATTGTTTCCTAAAGAAATTACCTCATCATCAGGAGATGATGAATCATAACATATTAGTATTGCTTCCTTATTTAAGGAAACAGAGGCAGAATCAGAAACAAAAGAAAGAAGGTAGGAATTACCAGAAACACAGATTCTTCCAATCTATGAGCCTCTGGAACATAGATTTACTAGATATTTTACTCCTGATATTGAAGGAAAAGGGAAAATGCCTGAAGCTCATACTTTCTTCCCTGATTCTCACAGAGAATGGAACATGGATAACATGAGCATTGGCCAAATACGCCAAATGATAGATTTGATGTATACTGAATATAAGCTCATGTGTCTCAGAGGCAAATCTAAAATAAATGCTTGTAGAACCATCATTCAATGTTTCACAGGTACTCTCCTCAGGTGGTGGGAGACTGAATGCTCTCTTAAACTCATTGAAACAATGGAAGCTGAAGTTCTCAAAGATGAGAAAGGAGATGTTATTCACAATTCAGATGGCACTGTCATTAGTAACATGATTGGTGCATTGACATCAATGATTCTAGAGCATTGGTGCGGCAGTGAGACAGAGATAGCCAATAAACATGAGGTTATTATGATGAACCTCAAGTGCCATAAAATGTCGCAATTTGATGATTTCCATAGAGACTGGATGCAGTGGATCTATGAGGTAAAAGACTCCAAAAACTTGTTATGGAAACAGGTATACCTTGCTGCTTTACCCTCTAGATTTGTTGATTATATCAGAATGCAAGAGATTTTTCAGTTACCTTTTGAATCTTAGACATGGGGTGAGATATATTCTCATATTACAAAGACATTGGTGAGTCTTTGTGCTAGTTCAAAGGTTAACAAGTCTCTGGAAAAATTATCAAGATTACCAGATAAAAATTCCATCTGCAGCAAGTATGGACTCACAGTAGATGATCCTTTGGTGAAGAAAAGAAAGTCCAGAAAGAGAGCCAAAAGAGAATTTAAAGAGACTTTCTATAGAAATAAAAAGAATTATCCAAAGGACAAGAGAAGGTATCTTGCAAAAGATAAAAATCAGAGATATAAGAAGAAGGGTTATTACAGATATGTTCCAAAGACTCATTACTACAACCCCTCTGATATCCATTTGCATTCAACCAAACAAGAAAAATGGAATAAAATCACTTGTTGGTTGTTGATGAAAAGAGATCTTGGGGTATTGCCAAAATCCCTTTCCATGTAAAAAAACTTGAACCTGGTCCTGTGGGTTATGCCCACGAAGCCTCGACGGAAGCGTTCAAAAAATTTTAAACATAGATATTCTTTAACTATTGAACCATCCCTTTAAACATCGTTTGAATGCATTTAAAAAAAGCGATTCTATACATACGACTGCACCCCCGATCTGATTGATCTGATCGTTCACGGCGATCTCCAACAATCAGAAGTTTCAACAAACCGATGTGATATCATTCCACAGTCCTGGGCGCCTCTATATACGTCGACAGATCCGCAGCTACGTCCAACTCCGATTCAACACGTTCTCCGCTGCTCCGATGCGATGACTGTCACTTTTCTAACAGTCGAACTCCCACCTTCAATCGGCGCCGATGTGATATTAATCAGCGTTCCCAAATACGATTTGCAACCCACTACAACTGTCCATTGCTACGCCGTCTCATACTTCTCACAACAACACGCAGGATCAGTTTAAGAATTGACATACTTGTATACATAATGAAAGAAACTTATAACCACAAAACACATGACTTTTATTAATTCTGAATTCAGATTACAATACGTTTTTATGAGCCAGGTTGCCATGGCAGCGCTGGATATACATGGGCCTGGCTAGCCTACGAATGCACGAAGACTAGTTTATAAGAATGGATGGAAATAGATTGGATCATTCCAGATCCGCTATTCCTTCATAAGATCCCTAAACTCACTCAACCGAGTCACAACAAACGCTATTTCCTCCAACAGAACGCTCCATAATTGATGCACGGCTGTTAATAATAGTAAGTCTTCTTGAGACATATCCGCTTTAATCCACTTCAAATATGTTTTAAGCAGATTTTCCTCCCATCGCTCAGCTTTGCTGTCCACGTCAACTTCTAGAAGGCATGAAAAATAAATTTGATTTTCGTGGGTTGATGCTCCTGCATCAGACTCCCGAGGCACAAAAATTTATGACCTTCTGGTCATATGCTTCCGCTTGTCGTTAGCAATTTTACCCACTGCATATCTTCAGTGGAACTACTTTTATGATCTTTGTCATTGAAGATCATTGATATTGAAGAAAGCCAGAGTGTAGGAGGATTAAAGACAAATATTGCGAACAACGCAGTTAGTAAAGATGATACAGAACTTTTGAGAGAACTTCCAGATGAGATAGCAGATTTGTATAAGTCGAATCTTTTGATAAGGAAGCCAACAAGGAATGAAGAATTGCAAATTAAAGTGAGCAAAAAAGCAGCAAGGTATGTGAAAAAGACAACAGCAGATAGTGAGGCATTACCACATAGTGGACAGAGACTTGAGGGACCAACAACAGCAACAATAATCAAGAACAGACTATCAAATCAAGTATGGGATCCAGGAGGACGCAAACCAGAAATGCATGATCAGGAGATCATGGTTAATTTAAACTTTGGGAGTCTGATGCAGGAGCATCTAGACCCAGCCAGCAATGTGATGGAATGGTCACATGTTGTGGCTAATACAAGTTTGAAGGAAGATTTGGTTGTTAATCTTGTATTAATTTCAATTAAATGTAATTAGTTAAGGGTGGCTTGATTCTGAATTGAAATTGGATAAATGGCAAGTGGTCTTCCCTGCGTGGAGATTAAGCCAAGTAATCCAGTTTTTTTAGAATAGGATAAGGTAGGAATTCTAAATATATATTTTAGATCTCCAAATATGGAGGAGATGGTTAAGTGAGTATATACACAATCTCTTTTGTGTTAAAAAAGAGGAGAGCGAGAAGCATTATAGAGGGAATTAGTTAGGATTGAGTGTGAAGTGTTGGTGTGTGAGGAGGTGGAGCGAAAGCTCATATTAGAGGACTGTGTATATTAAACAAAGAAATACAGATTTCATTATTTGTAGGATTAGCATGGTGATACCCTGTCTTTTACTCTGTTTTGAATAAAATTCGGGTATTCATTTTGTGTGATGCACATGGGTTTTGAACTGTGATTTATTTGAATTGGGTTGAATTCGTAATAGTTTGACATGATTTTGATTTAAATCATAAAAAAAATCAGTGATCGATTGAAGTTGGACGTGTTAAATTAGCGCTGAAGGTTGGCAATTTCCGATCCCAACTTGGATCGGATCGAAACTTTGGAGCGGAGGAAAGAACGAGACTCTGTTCTGGACAAATGGAATGTTGATTGATGCGTTCTGAATTGAGTTTCATTTGTGTTTTTAAATTGAGAATTATGTGTTGCAATCCGGCGTTAACAATTTGGTAAACGCTTTTACACAGGAAAACAATTTGAAAAGACCTTGCGGATCTTTGAAGTGAAGATGAACTAACATATGAGACAGTTTGAAGTGCATCGGATCGCTCTGATACCACTTGATGAAAAGAGATCTTGGGGTATTGCCAAAATCCCTTTCCATGTAAAAAAACTTGAACCTGGTCCTGTGGGTTATGCCCACGAAGCCTCGACGGAAGTGTTCTAAAACTTTTAAACATAGATCTTCTTTAACTATTGAACCATCCCTTTAAACATCGTTTGAATGCGTTTAAAAAAAGCGATTCTATACATACGACTGCACCCCCGATCTGATTGATCTGATCATTCACGGCGATCTCCAACAATCAGTAGTTTCAACAAACCGATGTGATATCATTCCACAGTCCTGGGCGCCTCTATATACGTCGACAGATCCGCAGCTACGTCCAACTCCGATTCAACACGTTCTCCGTTGCTCCGATGCGATGACTATCACTTTTCTAACAGTCGAAATCCCACCTTCAATCGGCGCCAATGTGATATTAATCAGCGTTCCCAAATACGATTTGCAACCCACTACAACTGTCCATTGCTACGCCGTCTCATACTTCTCACAACAACACGCGGGATCAGTTTAAGAATTGACATACTTGTAAACATAATGAAAGAAACTTATAACCACAAAACCATGACTTTTATTAATTCTGAATTCAGATTACAATACGTTTTTATGAGCCAGGTTGCCATGGCAGCGCTGGATATACATGCGCCTAGCTCGCCTACGAATGCACGAAGACTAATTTATAAGAATGGATGGAAATAGATTGGATCATTCCAGATCCGCTATTCCTTCATAAGATCCCTAAACTCACTCAACCGAGTCACAACAAACACTATTTCCTCCAACAGAACGCTCCATAATTGATGCACGACTGTTAATAATAGTAATTCTTCTTGAGACATATCCGCTTTAATCCACTTCAAATATGTTTTAAGCAGATTTTCCTCCCATCGCTCAGCTTTGCTGTCCACATCAACTTCTAGAAGGCATGAAAAATAAATTTGATTTTCGTGGGTTGATGCTCCTGCTTCAGTTGTGCGGCCAGAATGGGCATACAACTTCCAGATGTCCCCAAGGAGAAGAATCAAAGCTCAATAAAGGAAAGAAAATAGTTGTTTATGCTCAGAAGTCCAAGCAAGTCCAGCAAGAACATTCAGGACCTACTTTTTGTCTGAGATGCAAATGTCACAGAAAGATGCCCAAATCTTTCCATCAGAGATACAGCCCAGCAACATCAACTAGAAGAATCTTCTCTCGATTCTTTTAGCACTACATCAGAAGAAGAAATCTAGGTCTATATGGGCCAGTATTCTAAATCAGACTCATCAAAATGCCCATGCTCAGATTCAGATGAGTGTGCTTGTCATGCTATATACAGAAGTGATCTTGAGTATTACACCAGCTCCAGTGAGGAAGAAGAAAAGTTTAAGCCGCCAAAAGAAAATGTTCTTATGGCATCTACTGAAGAAGAAGAAGAAATGAATATTTTATCCCAAAAAAGGGTAATGGAAGAAGGAGATATGAAGAATCGCCTGATTGAAGCATTCACTGACCAGCTCAAGAACAAAGCTTCCAAAGAATCAGGTAAGAAGCCTTTATTTATTGATGCATCTTATGAAAGAAATACTAAATCATTTCAAATGCATCATCAAAAGCCAGGAAAAGTGAGATCACTTACTCTTGGGGAAGTAAGTGGTGAAATCCACCATCTCAAAACAGAAATCTCTGCAATCAAAGCTCAAATTGCAGAAATACAGAAAGGAAAACAATCTACAGAAGAAAAAGAAGATGATTCCTGGAATCCTACTGCATATCACCAAGAAGTACAGATTGCTGAAGGAATGCAAGATCCACATTTTGGATTTAAAGATATGAGGTTGTTCACGATCACCTATCAGCAACATCATGTTAAGGTAAAAATTTGCATCCAAGGAAAAATTTTTCAAATGATTGCATTATTGGATTCTGGTGCAGATATTAACATCCTTAATATCAAAAATATTCCAGCCAAGTACTGGGTTTCAGCTGAAAGGGAGGTGGTAGGCCTTGGGAACAAGAAACTCCAATATGAAATTCCCAAAGCTTCATTGTGTTTTGATACTCATTGTGTGCACATGAAGTTTGTTATTGCAGACATTCCTGTTGACTGTATATTAGGAAATGTCTTTCTAGTTGCAGTAGAGCCTCATGGCTCAGCCAGGCTAAAAGGAGGGAGATCCGATTATTTCATTTTTGTTCCTACATCAAAAGGTAGGAGAAAGAAAATTGAACTCCCCTATGTTTCAAGTCCAAGGATTTTCAACAATGGTCCAAGCCATGCAAAAACTGGAAAAAGAAGAATCTCAATTAGCAGATCTCAAAGATCTGAAAAGCACACTAAGGGTTGAGGAACAACTAAAATTACCCCAAGTCAAAAGAAAAATCCAAGAGCTGAAAGAAAAATTGGAGGAAACTTGCTGCTCAGAAGAGCCAAATGCCTTCTGGCATAGGAAGCAGTATACTATCAAGCTGCCATATAAAGAGGGATACACTGGAAAACCCTGTAAAAGTAGAGCTATCCCGATGAGAAAAGAATATAGGGATCTCTGCCAAAAAGAAATCCAGCAATTGCTTGATAGAAGACTGATCAGAGAATCAAATAGCCCCCGGAATTGCTATGGATTGTATTTGAATAAGAGGGCTGAACAAACTAGAGGAATTCCCAGGCTTGTTATAAATTATAAACCTCTAAATTCAGTTCTAGACGATGACACTTATCTGATTCCACACAAGGGAGACTTGATCAGAAGGATTGCAGGCACCAAGGTATTTTCAAAATTTGATCTCAAAGCAGGATTCTGGCAGGTTGCCATTGATGAAGATGATAAATTCAAGACTGCTTTTAGTATTCCAGCAGGGCATTATGAATGGAATGTCATGCCATTCGGCCTAAAAAATGGTCCCTCAAAGTTCCAGAAAGTCATGGATGATATCTTCAAGCCATACTTTGATTGGCTAATAGTTTATATTGATGATGTTTTACTTTTTTCCAAGAATATTGATGACCATTTCAAACATGTAAATATTTTCTTGAAATTGGTTCAAAAGAATGGATGGTGCTGAGCAAGAAGAAGATAGAAGTATTCCAGACTTTTATAAAATTCTTGGGACACACAATTAGCAATGGACAAATTTCTCTGCAACAACATGCCATCGAATTTGCAGATAAATTCCTAGATGTGCTTAAAGGCAAAACACAACTGCAACGATTTCTTGGTTGCCTAAACTATGTCAGCCATTTCTACCAGGATTGTGCCAGCGACAGGAAGGTGCTCAATAAACGACTTGGAAAGAACCCCCCTAAATGGCCAGATCTTCACACCAGAGCAGTCCAAGAAATCAAAGCCAAGGTAAAATATTTCCCTATTTTATATGTAGCCGATGATCAAGCTTTTAAAATAGTTGAATCTGATGCAAGCAATGTTGGATGGGGAGGAATCTTGAAACAAAGAATTGGAAAAGAAGAATAGGTTGTTCAATTTGCTTCGGGAGTCTGGAACCCAGCGGAGCAAAACTATTCTGTCATTGAAAGAGAGGTAAAAGCAGCATGGAATTGTATTAGCAAATTTGAAGTCTATTTGATAAACGAGCCTTTTCTTCTCAGAATAGATGCCTCAGCTATGCAGAAAGTTTTATCTAAAGATATCAAGAAAGCTGGAGAAGCAAAGTTTGCTAGATGGCAAGCACTCTTTGCAAATTTTGATTTTACAGTAGAGCACATCAAGGGAAAAGATAACAGCCTTCCTGACTTCCTCAGCCGGGAATATATTGAGCAAAAGGAAGCACATGTTATGATGATTATCACTGAATGGGATAATAACCAGAGACAAGAAGTTTTGAAAACTGTGCCAGATGAATTGGAGTGGGAAACCTACAAAAGAGACTGGAAGCCGACTTGGCAGCTTCGTAATACCAAAGTTTTGGATGCGAATTTGCAGCCTCATACAGATCTGCAGTATTATGTACCAGAGAGAAAAGTCTACCCAAAGGGAAGACAATGGATACATGACATGGTCTATGATAAGGCAAGAAGAGATGCTGAAGTGGCAAGAATAGCACTAGAACAAAATTTTCATGATATTGCTACCATCTGGTATCATGGAGGAAGAGACACAGGAATATATGAAAGACATGTCTGTATCTATAGAGCCAGAGATTTATGGAGAGAATCTGGTCATGGCAAATTTCACCCAGCAACCCGATGGCCCAGAAATGATCCTCATATCATGTTTTCTGACAGTGTTTATGATTTTACAGACTACAGAAAAGTTTGGTGGAAATTTTTAAATATTGATGATCAAACAGAGACTCGTTATACCAGAATCAAGTTCAGCACAGTTGGGCATTATCAAGGTTACCAGCAATGTGAATGGTGCAGGGATTGGTGGAAAGACTACGGGATAAATAGGACAACCATGGATCCTGTAGAGCATGAAAAATATTGTAAAAATATGGGTAAAACCTGTATTATGCAATGTAACAAAGAATGCAATCACCTAGTGTATCATACTATGAAGGAAATGGCCAGCACTGAATGGACAACTTATCAATCCTCTTCGTACAATAATTCGCTTGAAGAATATATGAGAGAGCACATGGAATGGCTCATCCTTACCAAAGTACAACATCAAATCATGCTGGGGAAACCTATCATTGTTCGAAGAATCTACACCAAAGCATGGGACATTATGCCATAGAAGCTAAATCGTTTTCCAAATCTCAAGATATTTTGATGTGAACCAGTCAGAAGGACTAAATTGTGACCCGTTTTCCCGTGGGCTTCACTGTTCAAAAGCCTTCGCAGTGTAATATTCTCCATTAAAGTCTTTTCTCGTGGGCTTTAGTACAAAAGAATCCACTGTGTAGAAGAATCATGATATCTGTCATATTTACTTTTAGTACAAGAATCCACTTTACAGATAATATCTTAGCGTTGCCCGAAAGCAATTATTCGGTCCATCTTTTAGACCTGAGTGTTTGTGCGGAAATCGCTTTGATAAAAGCTGGAAAGCAATGATTCCTTTAGCTTTAAGTCTTCTCTTTGTACCGACCAACAGGATGCTTGTCCCCCCTTCTCTTCCTATATAAGAAGGGTAAGGCTCATTTGTTTGGCATCGGAGTTTGGAGAGTCTAAGAGTCTTGAGTCTTGTGAGTTTTGAGTCGAGTGTATTTCCTGCTCTGCATCTATGGACCCAAGGGTCTGATTTGCTTGCACCACGAAAGATTCACTCAAGTCCTTAGGTGGTTTGGAAGCCTGCGCATCAGTGTGCTCAGCACTAGTGAGAACCCTAAGTGGCTGAACCATTAGTAAGAGTCTTTTAGTCTGTATATGTTTGCCATAAATTTCTGAGGCAGAGTCTGTCTATCGCTAGGAAGCCTCCGATATTACTTGTTCTTTATGAACGGTATACAGTTCGGTAAAAGCAATGACAGTCAATCTCTGTAAAGAAATTCTCTCTTTGTAATACTTTGAGTTTCTGCAATAAAATGAGTACATTATATTTCTGTAATCCGAGTATCTCTATGATTTAAAAAGTCTGCTGTGATAGTAGTTCTATTGAGCTTTCGTCCGAAGTTCGCAAGAAGTTCACCAAAAGATCGAAGGGACACCAAGGCTGTTGAGAGGCGTGGAAGCCGTTGGGTAAGCCAAAACAGTGTGAA
This sequence comes from Pinus tabuliformis, assembly GCA_031772625.1. Taxonomy (NCBI): domain Eukaryota; kingdom Viridiplantae; phylum Streptophyta; class Pinopsida; order Pinales; family Pinaceae; genus Pinus; species Pinus tabuliformis. The sequence goes on from CM062816.1 coordinate 833,331,502, forward strand.
AGATCTGAGTAGGTTCACCACTGGTTCACCAGGAGTTGGCCATCAACACTAACGAAGAGGCACAACAAGTTGCAAGCTCGTGATAGGAGCCCCATCAGAAGCATAACTGAAGATTTTATCCCAAATAAGGGCAATGGAAGAAGGAGATATGAAGAATTGCCTGATTGAAGCATTCATTGACTAGCTCAAGAACAAAGCTTCCAAAGAATCAGGTAAGAAGCCTTTATTTATTGATGCATCTTATGAAAGAAATACTAAATCATTTCAAATGCATCATCAAAAGCCAGGAAAAGTGAGATCACTTACTCTTGGGGAAGTAAGTGGTGAAATCCACCATCTTAAAATAGAAATCTCTGCAATCAGAGCTCAAATTGCAGAAATACAGAAAGGAAAATAATCTGCAGAAGAAAAAGAAGATGATTCCTGGAATCCTACTGCATATCACTAAGAAGTACAGATTGCTGAAGGAATGGAAGATCCACATTTTGGATTTAAAGATATGAGGTTGTTCACGATCACCTATCAGCAACATCATGTTAAGGTAAAAATTTGCATCCAAGGAAAAATCTTTCAAATGATTGCATTATTGGATTTTGGTGTAGATATTAACATCCTTAATATCAAAAATATTCCAGCCAAGTACTGGGTTTCAGCTGAAAGGGAGGTGGTAGGCCTTGGGAATAAGAAACTCCAATATGAAATTCCCCAAGCTTCATTGTGTTTTTATACTCATTGTGTGCACATGAAGTTTGCTATTGTAGACATTCCTGTTGACTGTATATTAGGAAATGTCTTTCTAGCTGCAGTAGAGCCTCATGGCTCAGCTAGGCTAAAATGAGGGAGAGCCGGTTATTTCATTTCTGGTCCTACATCAAAAGGCAGGAGAAAGAAAATTGAACTCCCTTATGTTTCAAGTCCAAGGATTTCAACAATGGTCCAAGCCATGCAAAAACTGGAAAAAGCAGAATCTCAATTAGCAGATCTCAAAGATCTGAAAAGCACACTAAGGGTTGAGGAACAACTAAAATTACCCCAAGTCAAAAGAAAAATCCTAGAGCTGAAAGAAAAATTGGAGGAAACATGCTGCTTAGAAGAGCCAAATGCCTTCTGGCATAGGAAGTAGCATAAGCTGCCATATAAAGAGGGATACACTGGAAAACCCTGTAAAAGTAGAGCTATCCCAATGAGCAAAGAATATAGGGATCTTTGCCAAAAAGAAATCCAGCAATTGCTTGATAGAAGACTGATCAGAGAATCCAATAGCCCCTGGAATTGCTATGGATTCTATGTGAATAAGAGAGCTGAACAAATTAGAGGAATTCCCAGGCTTGTTATAAATTATAAACCTCTAAATTCAGTTCTAGCCGATGACACTTATCCGATTCCACACAAGGGAGACTTGATCAGAAGGATTGCAGGCGCCAAGGTATTTTCAAAATTTGATCTCAAAGCAGGATTTTGGCAGGTTGCCATTGATGAAGCTGATAAATTCAAGACTGCTTTTAGTATTCCAGCAGGGCATTATGAATGGAATGTCATGCCATTCGGCCTAAAAAATGCTCCCTCAAAGTTCCAGAAAGTCATGGATGATATCTTCAAGCCATACTTTGATTGGCTAATAGTTTATATTGATGATGTTTTAATTTTTTCCAAGAATATTGATGACCATTTCAAACATGTAAATATTTTCTTGAAATTGGTTCAAAAGAATGGATTAGTGCTGAGCAAGAAGAAGATAGAAGTATTCCAGACTTCTATAAAATTCTTGGGACACACAATTTGCAACGGAAAAATTTCTCTGCAACAGCATGCCATTGAATTTGCAGATAAATTCCCAGATGTGCTTAAAGACAAAACACAAATGCAGCGATTTCTCGATTGCCTAAACTATGTCAGCAATTTCTACCAGGATTGTGCCAGCGACAGGAAGGTGCTCAATAAATGACTTAGAAAGAACCCCCCTGAATGGTCAGATCTCCACACCAGAGCAGTCCAAGAAATCAAAGCCAAGGTAAAATCTTTACCTATTTTATATGTAGCTGATGATCAAGCTTTTAAAATAGTTGAATCTGATGCAAGCAATGTTGGATGGGGAGGAATATTGAAACAAAGAATTGGAAAAGAAGAACAGGTTGTTCAATTTGCTTCGTGAGTCTGGAACCCAGCGGAGCAAAACTATTCTGTCATTGAAAGAGAGGTAAAAGCAGCATGGAATTATATTAGCAAATTTGAAGTCTATCTGATAAACAAGAATTTTCTTCTCAGAACAGATGCCTCAGCTATGCAGAAAGTTTTATCTAAAGATATCAAGAAAGCTGGAGAAGCAAAGTTTGCTAGATGGCAAGCACTCTTTGCAAATTTTGATTTTACAGTAGAGCACATCAAGGGAAAAGATAACAGCCTTCCTGACTTCCTCAGCCGGGAATATATTAAGCAAAAGGAAGCACATGTTATGATGATTATCACTGAATGGGATAATAACCAAAGACAAGAAGTTTTGAACGCTGTGCCAGATGAATTGGAGTGGGAAACCTACAAAAGAGACTGGAAGCCAACTTGGCAGCTTCGTAATACCAAAGTTTTGGATGTGAATTTGCAGCCTCATATTAATCTGCAGTATTATGTACCAGAGGGAAAAGTCCACCCAAAGGGAAGGCAATGGATACATGACATGGTATATGATAAGGCAAGAAGAGATGCTGAAGTGGCAAGAATAGCACTAGAACAAAATTTTCATGATATTGCTACCATCTGGTATCATAGAGGAAGAGACACAGGAATATATGAAAGACATGTTTGTATCTATAGAACCAGAGATTTATGGAGAGAACCTGGTCATGGAAAAGTTCACCCAGCAGCCCGATGGCCCAGAAATGATCCTCATATCATGTTTCCTGACACTGTTTATGATTTTACAGACTACAGAAAACTCTGGTGGAAATTTTTAAATATTGATGATCAAACAGAGACTCATTATACCAAAATCAAGTTCAGCACAGTTGGGCATTATCAAGGTTACCAGCAATGTGAATGGTTCAGGGATTGGTGGAAAGACTACGGGATAAACAGGACAGCCATGGATCCTGTAGAGCATGAAAAATATTGTAAAAATATGGGTAAAACCTGTATTATGCAATGTAACAAAGAATGCAATCACCCAGTGTATCATACTGTAAAGGAAATGGCCAACACTGAATGGACAACTTATCAATCCTCTTCGTACAATAATTCGCTCGAAGAATATATGAGAGAGCACATGGAATGGCTCATCCTTACCAAAGTACAACATCAAATTGTGCTGGGGAAACCTATCATTGTCCGATGAATCTACACCAAAGCATGGGACATTATGCCATATAAGCTAGACCGTTTTCCGAATCTCAAGATATTTTGATGTGAACCAGTCACAAGGGCTAAATTGTGACTAGTTTTCCCGTGGGCTTCACTGTTCAAAAGCCTCCACAGTGTAATATTCTCCATTAAAGTCTTTTCTCGTGGGCTTTAGTACAAAAGCATCCACTGTGTAGAAGAGTCATGATATTTGTCATATTTACTTTTAGTACAAGAATCTACTTTACAGATAATATCTTAGCGTTACCCGAAAGCAATTATTCGGTCCATCTTTTAGACCCGAATCTTTGTGTGGACGTCGCTTTGATAAAAGCTGGAAAGCAATGATTCCTTTAGCTTTAAGTCTTTTCTTTGTACCGACCAACAGGATGCTTGTCCCCCCTTCTCTTCCTATATAAGAAGGGTAAGGCTCATTTGTTTGGCATCGGAGTTTGGAGAGTCTAAGAGTCTTGAGTCTTGTGAGTTTTGAGTCGAGTGTATTTCCTGCTCTGCATCTACGGACCCAAGGGTCTGATCTGCTTGCACCACGAAAGATTCACTCAAGTCCTTAGGTGGTTTGGAAGCCTGCGCATCAGTGTGCTCGGCACTGGTGAGAACCTAAAGTGGCTGAACCATTAGTAAGAGTCTTTCAGTCTGTAGATGTTTGCCATAGATTTCTGAGGCAGAGTCTATCTATCGCCAGGAAGCCTCCGGTATTACTTGTTCTTTATGAACGGTATACAGTCCGGTAAAAGCGATGACAGTCAATCTCTGTAAAGAAATTCTCTCTCTGTAATACTTTGAGTTTCTGCAATAAAATGAGTACACTATATTTCTGCAATCCGAGTATCTCTGTGATTTAAAAAGTCTGCTGTGATAGTAGTTCTGTTGAGCTTTCATCCGAAGTTCGCCAAAAGATCGAAGGGACACCAAGGCTGTTGAGAGGCGTGGAAGTCGTTGTGTAAGCCAAAAGAGTGTGAAAGATCTAAGTAGGTTCACCACTGGTTCACCAGGAGTTGGCCTTCAACACTAACAAAGAGGCACAACAATTTGCAAGCTCGTGACAAGAGCCCCTGCAAAAAAAAGATGTTAATATCAAAAATATTCCAGCCAAGTACTTGGTTTCCGCTGAAAGGGAGGTGGTAGGCCTTAGGAACAAGAAACTACAATATGAAATTCCCTGAGCTTCATTGTGTTTTGATACCCATTGTGTGCACATGAAGTTTGCTATTGCAGACATTCCTGTTGACTGTATATTAGGAAATGTCTTTCTAGTTGCAGTAGAGCCTCATGGCTCAGCCAGGCTAAAAGGAGGGAGAGCCGGTTATTTCATTTTTGTTCCTACATCAAAAGGCAGGAGAAGGAATATTGAACTCCCCTATGTTTCAAGTCCAAGGATTTCAACAATGGTCCAAGCCATGCAAAAACAGGAAAAAGCAGAATCTTAATTAGCAGATCTCAAAGATCTGAAAAGCACACTAAGGGTTGAGGAACAACTAAAATTACCCCAAGTCAAAAGAAAAATCCAAGAGCTGAAAGAAAAATTGTAGGAAACATGCTGCTCAGAAGAGCCAAATGCCTTATGGCATAGGAAGCAACATACTATCAAGTTGCCATATAAAGAGGGATACACTAGAAAACCCTGTAAAAGTAGATCTATCCCGATGAGCAAAGAATATAGGGATCTTTGCCTAAAAGAAATCCAACAATTGCTTGATAGAAGACTGATCAGAGAATCCAATAGCCCCTGGAATTGCTATGGATTCTATTTGAATAAGAGGGCTGAACAAATTAGAGGAATTCCCAAGCTTGTTATAAATTATAAACCTCTAAATTTAGTTCTAGCCGATGACACTTATCCGATTCCACACAAGGGAGACTTGATAAGAAGGATTGCAGGTGCCAAGGTATTTTCAAAATTTGATCTCAAAGCAGGATTCTGGCAGGTTGCCATTGATGAAGCTGATAAATTCAAGACTGCTTTTAGTATTCCAGCAGGGCATTATGAATGGAATTTCATGCCATTCGGCCTAAAAAATACTCCCTCAAAGTTTCAGAAAGTCATGGATGATATCTTCAAGCCATACTTTGATTGGCTAATAGTTTATATTGATGATGTTTTAATTTTTTCCAAGAATATTGATGACCATTTCAAACATGTAAATATTTTCTTGAAATTAGTTCAAAAGAATGGATTGGTGATGAGCAAGAAGAAGATAGAAGTATTCCAGACTTCTATAAAATTCTTGGGACACACAATTTGCAACGGACAAATTTCTCTGCAACAGCATGCCATCGAATTTGCAGATAAATTCCCAGATGTGCTTAAAGACAAAACACAACTGTAACAATTTCTCGGTTGCCTAAACTATGTCAGCCATTTCCACCAGGATTGTGCCAGCGACTAGAATGTGCTCAATAAACGACTTGGAAAGAACACCCCTGAATGGTCAGATCTTCACACCAGAGCAATCCAAGAAATCAAAGCCAAGGTAAAATCTTTACCTATTTTATATGTAGCCGATGATCAAGCTTTTAAAATAGTTGCATCTGATGCAAGAAATGTTGGATCGGGAGGAATCTTGAAACAAAGAATTGGAAAAGAAGAACAAGTTGTTCAATTTGCTTCGGGAGACTGGAACCCAGCGGAGCAAAACTATTCTATCATTGAAAGAGAGGTAAAAGCAGCATGGAATTGTATTAGCAAATTTGAAGTCTATCTGATAAACAAGGCTTTTCTTCTCAGAACAGATGCCTCAGCTATGCAGAAAGTTTTATCTAAAGATATCATGTAAGCTGGAGAAGCAAAGTTTGCTAGATGGCAAGCACTCTTTGCAAATTTTGATTTTACAATAGAGCACATCAAGGGAAAAGATAACAGCCTTCCTGACTTCCTCAGCCGAGAACATATTGAGCAAAATGAAGCACATGTTATGATGATTATCACTGAATGGGATAATAACCAGAGACAAGAAGTTTTGAAAGCTTTGCCAGATGAATTGGAGTGGGAAACCTACAAAAGAGATTGGAAGCCGACTTGGCAGCTTCGTAATACCAAAGTTTTGGATGCGAATTTGTAGCTGCATACAGATCTGCAGTATTATGTACCAGAGAGAAAAGTCTACCCAAAGGGAAGACAATGGATACATGACATGGTCTATGATAAGGCAACCAGAGAGGCTGAAGTGGCAAGAATAGCACTAGGACAAAATTTTCATGATATTTCTACCATCTGGTATCATGGAGGAAGAGACACAAGAATATATGAAAGACATGTCTGTATCTATAGAACCAGAGATTTATGGAGAGAACCTGGTCATGGAAAAGTTCACCCAGTAGCCCGATGGCCCATAAATGATCCTCATATCATGTTTCCTGACACTGTTTATGATTTTACAGACTACAGAAAACTCTGGTGGAAATTTTTAAATATTGATGATCAAACAGAGACTCATTAATCTAGAATCAAGTTCAGCACAGTTGGGCATTATCAAGGTTACCAGCAATGTGAATGGTTGAGGGATTGGTGGAAAGACTACTGGATAAACAGGACAGCCATGGATCCTGTAAAGCATGAAAAATATTGTAAAAATATGGGTAAAACCTGTATTATGCAATGTAAAAAAGAATGCAATCACCCAGTGTATCATACTGTGAAGGAAATGGCCAGCATTGAATGGACAACTTATCAATCCTCTCCATACAATAATTCGCTTGAAGAATATATGAGAGAGCACATGGAATGTCTCGTCCTTACCAAAGTACAACATCAAATCGTGCTGGGGAAACCTATCATTGTCCGAAGTTCGCAGGCAGTTCACCAAAAGATCAAAGGGACACCAAGGCTGTTGAGAGGCGTGGAAGCCGTTGTGTAAGCCAAAACAGTGTGAAAGATCTGAGTAGGTTCACCACTGGTTCACCAGGAGTTGGCCATCAACACTAACGAAGAGGCACAACAAGTTGCAAGCTCGTGACAGGGGCCCTAACAGAAGCAGAACTGAAGATTTTATCCCAAATAAGGGCAATGGAAGAAGGAGATATGGAGAATCGCCTGATTGAAGCATTCATTGACCAGCTCAAGAACAAAGCTTCCAAAGAATCAAGTAAGAAGCCTTTATTTATTGATGCATCTTATGAAAGAAATACTAAATCATTTCAAATGCATCATCAAAAGCTAGGAAAAGTGAGATCACTTACTCTTGGGGAAGTAAGTGGTGAAATCCACCATCTCAAAACAGAAATCTCTGCAATCGAAGCTCAAATTGCAAAAATACAGAAAGGAAAACAATCTGCAGAAGAAAAAGAAGATGATTCCTGGAATCCTACTGCATATCACCAAGAAGTATAGATTGCTGAAGGAATGGAAGATCCACATTTTGGATTTAAGGATATGAGGTTGTTCACGATCACCTATCAGCAACATCATGTTAAGGTAGAAATTTGCATCCATGGAAAAATCTTTCAAATGATTGCATTATTGGATTCTGGTGGAGATATTAACATCCTTAATATCAAAAATATTCCAACCAAGTACTGGGTTTCAGCTGAAAGGAAGGTGGTAGGCCTTGGGAACAAGAAACTCCAATATGAAATTCCCCAAGCTTCATTGTGTTTTTATACTCATTGTGTGCACATGAAGTTTGCTATTGTAGACATTCCTGTTGACTGTATATTAGGAAATGTCTTTCTAGTTGCAGTAGAGCCTCATGGCTCAGGCAGGCTAAAAGGAGGGAGAGCCGGCTATTTCATTTCTGTTCCTACATCAAAAGGCAGGAGAAAGAGAATTGAACTCCCTTATGTTTCAAGTCCAAGGATTTCAACAATGGTCCAAGCCATGCAAAAACTGGAAAAAGCAGAATCTCAATTAGCAGATCTCAAAGATCTGAAAAGCACACTAAGGGTTGAGGAACAACTAAAATTACCCCAAGTCAAAAGAAAAATCCAAGAGCTGAAAGAAAAATTGGAGGAAACATGCTGCTCAGAAGAGCCAAATGCCTTCTGGCATAGGAAGCAACATACTATCAAGCTGCCATATAAAGAGGGATACACGGGAAAACCCTGTAAAAGTAGAGCTATCCCGATGAGCAAAGAATATAGGGATATCTGCCAAAAAGAAATCCAACAATTTCTTGATAGAAGACTGATCAGAGAATCCTATAGCCCCTGGAATTGCTATGGATTCTATGTGAATAAGAGGGCTGAACAAACTAGAGGAATTCCCAGGCTTGTTATAAATTATAAACCTCTAAATTCAGTTCTAGCCGATGACACTTATCCGATTCCACACAAGGGAGACTTGATCAGAAGGATTGCAAGCGCCAAGGTATTTTCAAAATTTGATCTCAAAGCAGGATTTTGGCAGGTTGCCATTGATGAAGCTGATAAATTCAAGACTGCTTTTAGTATTCCAGTAGGGCATTATGAATGGAATGTCATGCCATTCGGCCTAAAAAATTCTCCCTCAAAGTTCCAGAAAGTCATGGATGATATCTTCAAGCCATACTTTGATTGGCTAATAGTTTATATTGATGATGTTTTAACTTTTTCCAAGAATATTGATGACCATTTCAAACATGTAAATATTTTCTTGAAATTGGTTCAAAAGAATGGATTTGTACTGAGCAAGATGAAGATAGAAGTATTCCAGACTTCTATAAAATTCTTGGGACACACAATTTGCAACGGAAAAATTTCTCTGCAACAACATGCCATCGAATTTGCAGATAAATTCCCAGATGTGCTTAAAGACAAAACACAACTGCAACGATTTCTCGGTTGCCTAAACTATGTCAGCCATTTCTACCAAGATTGTGCCAGCGACAGGAAGGTGCTTAATAAGCGACTTAGAAAGAACCCCCCTGAATGGTCAGATATTCACACCAGAGCAGTCCAAGAAATCAAAGCGAAGGTAAAATCTTTACCTATTTTATATGTAGCCGATGATCAAGATTTTAAAATAGTTGAATCTGATGCAAGAAATGTTGGATGGGGAGGAATTTTGAAACAAAGAATTGGAAAAGAAGAACAGGTTGTTCAATTTGCTTCTGGAGTTTGGAACCCAACGGAGCAAAATTATTCTGTCATTGAAAGAGAGGTAAAAGCAGCATGGAATTGTATTAGCAAATTTGAAGTCTATCTGATAAACAAGCCTTTTCTTCTCAGAACAGATGCCTCAGCTATGCAGAAAGTTTTATCTAAAGATATCAAGAAATCTGGAGAAGCAAAGTTTGCTAGATGGCAAGCACTCTTTGCAAATTTTGATTTTACAGTAGAGCACATCAAGGGAAAAGATAACAGCCTTCTTGACTTCCTCAGTCGGGAATATATTGAGCAAAAGGAGGCACATGTTATGATGATTATCACTAAATGGGATAATAACCAGAGACAAGAAGTTTTGAACGATGTGCCAGATGAATTGGAGTGGGAAACCTAAAAAAGTGACTGGAAGCCGAATTGGCAGCTTCGTAATACCAAAGTTTTGGATGCGAATTTGCAGCCTCATACAGATTTGCAGTATTATCTACCAGAGGGAAAAGTCTACCCAAAGGGAAGACAATGGATACATGACATGGTTTATGATAAGGCAAGAAGAGATGCTGAAGTGGCAAGAATAGCACTAGAACAAAATTTTCATGATATTTCTACCATCTGGTATCATGGAGGAAGAGACACAGGAATATATGAAAGACATGTCTGTATCTATAGAACCAGAGATTTATGGAGAGAACCTGGTCATGGCAAAGTTCTCCCAACAGCCCGATGGCCCAGAAATGATCCTCATATCAAGTTTCTTGACACTGTTTATGATTTTGCAGACTATAGAAAACTCTGGTGGAAATTTTTAAATATTGATGATCAAATAGAGACTCATTATACTAGAATCAAGTTCAGCACAGTTGGGCATTATCAAGGTTACCAACAATGTGAATGGTTCAGGGATTGGTGGAATGACTACGGGATAAATAGGACAGCCATGGATCCTGTAGAGCATGAAAAATATTGTAAAAATATAGGTAAAACCTGTATTATGCAATGTAACAAAGAATGCAATCACCCAGTGTATCATACTATGAAGGAAATGGCCAACACGGAATGGACAACTTATCAATCCTCTTTGTACAATAATTCGCTTGAAGAATATATGAGAGAGCACATGGAATGGCTCGTCCTTACCAAAGTACAACATCAAATCGTGCTGGGGAAACCTATCATTGTCCGGCGAATCTACACCAAAGCATGGGACATTATGCCATATAAGCTAGACCGTTTTCCGAATCTCAAGATATTTTGATGTGAACCAGTCACAAGGGCTAAATTGTGACCAATTTTCCCATGGGCTTCACTGTTCAAAAGCCTCCACAGTGTAATATTCTCCATTAAAGTCTTTTCTCGTGGGCTTTAGTACAAAAGCATCCACTGTGTAGAAGAGTCATGATATCTGTCATATTTACTTTTAGTACAAGAATCTACTTTACAGATAATATCTTAGCATTACCCGAAAGCAATTATTCGGTCCATCTTTTAGACCCGAATCTTTGTGCGGACGTCGCTTTGATAAAAGCTGAAAAGCAATGATTCCTTTAGCTTTAAGTCTTTTCTTTGTACCGACCAACAGGATGCTTGTCCCCCCTTCTCTTCCTATATAAGAAGGGTAAGGCTCATTTGTTTGGCATCGGAGTTTGGAGAGTCTAAGAGTCTTGAGTCTTGTGAGTTTTGAGTTGAGTGTATTTCCTGCTCTGCATCTATGGACCCAAGGGTCTGATCTGCTTGCACCACGAAAGATTCACTCAAGTCCTTAGGTGGTTTGGAAGCCTGCGCATCAGTGTGCTCGGCACTGGTGAGAACCTAAAGTGGCTGAACCATTAGTAAGAGTCTTTCAGTCTGTAGATGTTTGCCATAGATTTCTGAGGCAGAGTCTATCTATTGCCAGGAAGCCTCCGGTATTACTTGTTCTTTATGAACAGTATATAGTCCGGTAAAAGCGATGATAGTTAATCTCTGTAAAGAAATTCTCTCTCTGTAATACTTTGAGTTTCTGCAATAAAATGAGTATACTATATTTTTGCAATCCGAGTATCTCTATGATTTAAAAAGTCTGCTGTGATAGTAGTTCTGTTGAGCTTTCGTCCGAAGTTCACCAAAAGATCGAAGGGACACCAAGGCTGTTGAGAGGCGTGGAAGTCGTTGTGTAAGCCAAAAGAGTGTGAAAGATCTGAGTAGGTTCACCAGGAGTTGGTCATCAACACTAACGAAGAGGCACAACAATTTGCAAGCTCGTGACAGGAGCCCCTGCAAAAAAAGATGTTAATATCAAAAATATTCCAGCCAAGTACTGGGTTTCAGCTGAAAGGGAGGTGGTAGGCCTTAGGAACAAGAAACTCCAATATGAAATTCCCTGAGCTTCGTTGTGTTTTGATACTCATTGTGTGCACATGAAGTTTGCTATTGCAGACATTCCTGTTGATTGTATATTAGGAAATGTCCTTCTAGTTGCAGTAGAGCCTGATGGCTCAGCCAAGCTAAAAGGAGGGAGAGCCAGTTATTTCATTTCTATTCCTACATCAAAAGGCAGGAGAAAGAATATTGAACTCCCCTATGTTTCAAGTCTAAGGATTTCAACAATGGTCCAAGCCATGCAAAAACTGGAAAAAGCAGAATCTCAATTAGCAGATCTCAAAGATCTAAAAAGCACACTAAGGGTTGAGGAACAATTAAAATTACCCCAAGTCAAAAGAAAAATCCAAGAGCTGAAAGAAAAATTGTAGGAAAAATGCTGCTCAGAAGAGCCAAATGCCTTCTGGCATAGGAAGCAGCATACTATCAAGTTGCCATATAAAGAGGGATACACTGGAAAACCTTGTAAAAGTAGAGCTATCCTGATGAGCAAAGAATATAGGGATCTCTTCCAAAAAGAAATCCAACAATTGCTTGATAGAAGACTGATCAAAGAATCCAATAGCCCCTAGAATTGCTATGGATTCTATTTGAATAAGAGGGCTGAACAAATTAGAGGAATTCCCAAGCTTGTTATAAATTATAAACCTCTAAATTCAGTTCTAGCCGATGACACTTATCCGATTCCACACAAGGGAGACTTGATAAGAAGGATTGCAGGCGCCAAGGTATTTTCAAAATTTGATCTCAAAGCAGGATTCTGGCAGGTTGCCATTGATGAAGCTGATAAATTCAAGAATGCTTTTAGTATTCCAGCAGGGCATTATGAATGGAATTTCATGCCATTCGGCCTAAAAAATGCTCCCTCAAAGTTTCACAAAGTCATGGATGATATCTTCAAGCCATACTTTGATTGGCTAATAGTTTATATTGATGATGTTTTAATTTTTTCCAAGAATATTGATGACCATTTCAAACATGTAAAAATTTTCTTGAAATTAGTTCAAAAGAATGGATTGGTGTTGAGCAAGAAGAAGATAGAAGTATTCCAAACTTCTATAAAATTATTGGGACACACAATTTGCAACGGACAAATTTCTCTGCAACAGCATGCCACCGAATTTGCAGATAAATTCCCAGATGTGCTTAAAGACAAAACACAACTGCAACGATTTCTCGGTTGCCTAAACTATGTCAGCCATTTCTACCAGGATTGTGCCAGCGACTAGAAGGTGCTCAATAAACGACTTGGAAAGAACCGCCTGAATGGTCAGATCTTCACACCAGAGCAGTCCAAGAAATCAAAGCCAAGGTAAAATCTTTACCTATTTTATATGTAGCCGATGATCAATCTTTTAAAATAGTTACATCTGATGCAAGCAATGTTGGATCGGGAGGAATCTTGAAACAAAGAATTGGAAAAGAAGAACAGGTTGTTCAATTTGCTTCGGGAGTCTGGAACCCAGCGGAGCAAAACTATTCTATCATTGAAAGAGAGGTAAAAGCAGCATGGAATTGTATTAGCAAATTTGAAGTCTATCTGATAAACAAGCATTTTCTTCTCAGAACAGATGCCTCAGCTATGCAGAAAGTTTTATCTAAAGATATCAAGTAAACTGGAGAAGCAAAGTTTGCTAGATGGCAAGCACTCTTTGCAAATTTTGATTTTACAGTAGAGCATATCAAGGGAAAAGATAACAGCTTTCCTGACTTCCTCAGCCGGGAATATATTGAGCAAAAGGAAGCACATGTTATGATGATTATCACTGAATGGGATAATAACCAGAGACAAGAAGTTTTGAAAGCTTTGCCAGATGAATTGGAGTGGCAAACCTACAAAAGAGATTGGAAGCCGACTTGGCAGCTTCGTAATACCAAAGTTTTGGATGCAAATTTGCAGCCTCATACAGATCTGCAGTATTATGTACCAGAGAGAAAAGTCTACCCAAAGGGAAGACAATGGATACATGACATGGTCTATGATAAGGCAACAAGAGAGGCTGAAGTGGCAAGAATAGCACTAGAACAAAAATTTCATGATATTTCTACCATCTGGTATCATGGAGGAAGAGACACAGAAATATATGAAAGACATGTTTGTATTTATAGAACCAGAGATTTATGGAGAGAACCTGGTCATGGCAAAGTTCACCCAGTAGCCCGATGGCCCAAAAATGATTCTCATATCATGTTTCCTGACACTGTTTATGATTTTACAGACTACAGAAAACTCTGGTGGAAATTTTTAAATATTGATGATCAAACAGAGACTCATTATTCCAGAATCAAGTTCAGCACAGTTGGGCATTATCAAGGTTACCAGCAATGTGAATGGTTCAGGGATTGGTGGAAAGACTACGGGATAAACAGGACAGCCATGGATCCTGTAGAGCATGAAAAATATTGTAAAAATATGGTTAAAACCTGTATTATGCAATGTAACAAAGAATGCAATCACCCAGTGTATCATACTGTGAAGGAAATGGCCAACACTGAATGGACAACTTATCAATCCTCTCCGTACAATAATTCGCTTGAAGAATATATGAGAGAGCACATGGAATGGCTCGTCCTTACCAAAGTACAACATCAAATCGTGTTGGGGAAACCTATCATTGTCCGAAGTTCGCAGGAAGTTCACCAAAAGATCAAAGGGACACCAAGGCTGTTGAGAGGTGTGGAAGCCGTTGTGTAAGCCAAAAGAGTGTGAAAGATCTGAGTAGGTTCACCAGGAGTTGGCCATCAACACTAATGAAGAGGCACAGTAAGTTGCATGCTCGTGACAGGAGCCCCAACAGAAGCAAAACTGAAGATTTTATCCCAAATAAGGGCAATAGAAGAAGGAGATATGAAGAATCACCTGATTGAAGCATTCATTGACCAGCTCAAGAATAAAGCTTCCAAAGAATCAAGTAAGAAGCCTTTATTTATTGATGCATCTTATGAAAGAAATACTAAATCATTTCAAATGCATCATCAAAAGCCAGGAAAAGTGAGATCACTTGCTCTTGGGGAAGTAAGTGGTGAAATCCACCATCTCAAAACAGAAATCTCTGCAATCGAAGCTCAAATTGCAGAAATACAGAAAGGAAAACAATCTGCAGAAGAAAAAGAAGATGATTCCTGGAATCCTACTGCATATCACCAAGAAGTACAGATTGCTGAAGGAAAGGAAGATCCACATTTTGGATTTAAAGATATGAGGTTGTTCACAATCACCTATCAGCAACATCATGTTAAGGTAAAAATTTGCATCCATCGAAAAATCTTTCAAATGATTGCATTATTGGATTCTGGTGCAGATATTAACATCCTTAATATCAAAAATATTCCAGCCAAGTAATGGGTTTCATCTGAAAGGGAGGTGGTAGGCCTTGGGAACAAGAAACTCCAATATGAAATTCCCCAAGCTTCATTGTGTTTTTATACTCATTGTGTGCACATGAAGTTTGCTATTGTAGACATTCCTGTTGACTGTATATTAGGAAATGTCTTTCTAGCTGCAGTAGAGCCTTATGGCTCAGCTAGGCTAAAAGGAGGGAGATCCGGTTATTTCATTTTTGTTCCTACATCAAAAGGCAGGAGAAAGAAAATTGAACTCCCCTATGTTTCAAGTCCAAGGATTTCAACAATGGTCCAAGCCATGCAAAAACTAGAAAAAGCAGAATCTCAATTAGCAGATCTCAAAGATCTGAAAAGCACACTAAGGGTTGAGGAACAGCTAAAATTACCCCAAGTCAAAAGAAAAATCCAAGAGATGAAAGAAAAATTGGAGGAAACATGCTGCTCAGAAGAGCCAAATGCCTTCTGGCATAGGAAGCAGCATACTATCAAGCTGCCATATAAAGAGGGATACACTGGAAAACCCTGTAAAAGTAGAGCTATCCCGATGAGCAAAGAATATAGGGCTATCTGCCAAAAAGAAATCCAGCAATTGCTTGATAGAAGACTGATCAGAGAATCCAATAGCCCCTGGAATTGCTATGGATTCTATTTGAATAAGAGGGCTGAACAAACTAGAGGAATTCCCAGGCTTGTTATAAATTATAAATCTCTAAATTCAGTTCTAGCCGATGACACTTATCCTATTCCACACAAGGGAGACTTGATCAGAAGGATTGCAGGCGCCAAGGTATTTTCAAAATTTGATCTCAAAGCAGGATTCTGGCAGGTTGCCATTGATGAAGCTGATAAATTCAAGACTGCTTTTAGTATTCCAGTAGGGCATTATGAATGGAATGTCATGCCATTCGGCCTCAAAAATGCTTCCTCAAAGTTCCAGAAAGTCATGGATGATATCTTCAAGCCATACTTTGATTGGCTAATAGTTTATATTGATGATGTTTTAACTTTTTCCAAGAATATTGATGACCATTTCAAACATGTAAATATTTTCTTGAAATTGGTTCAAAAGAATGGATTTGTGTTGAGCAAGAAGAAGATAGAAGTATTCCAGACTTCTATAAAATTCTTGGGACACACAATTTGCAAAGGAAAAATTTCTCTGCAACAGCATGCCATCGAATTTGCAGATAAATTCCCAGATGTGCTTAAAGACAAAACACAACTGCAACGATTTCTCGGTTGCCTAAACTATGTCAGCCATTTCTACTAGGATTGTGCCAGCGACAGGAAGGTGCTCAATAAACGACTTAGAAAGAACCCCCCTGAATGTCAGATCTTCACACCAGAGCAGTCCAAGAAATCAAAGCCAAGGTAAAATCTTTACCTATTTTATATGTAGCCGATGATCAAGATTTTAAAATAGTTGAATCTGATGCAAGCAATGTTGGATGGGGAGGAATCTTGAAACAAAGAATTGGAAAAGAAGAACAGGTTGTTCAATTTGCTTCGGGTGTCTGGAACCCAGCAGAGCAAAACTATTCTGTCATTGAAAGAGAGGTAAAAGCAGCATGGAATTGTATTAGCAAATTTGAAGTCTATCTGATAAACAAGCCTTTTCTTCTCAGAACAGATGCCTTAGCTATGCAAAAAGTTTTATCTAAAGATATCAAGAAAGACGGAGAAGCAAAGTTTGCTAGATGGCAAGCACTCTTTGCAAACTTTGATTTTACAGTAGAGCACATCAAGGAAAAAGATAACAGCCTTCCTGACTTCCTCAGCCGGGAATATATTGAGCAAAAGGAGGCACATGTTATGATGATTATCACTGAATGGGATAATAACTAGAGACAAGAAGTTTTGAACACTATGCCAGATGAATTGGAGTGGGAAACCTACAAAAGAGACTGGAAGCCGACTTGGCAGCTTCGTAATACCAAGGTTTTGGATGCGAATTTGCAGCCTCATACAGATCTGCAGTATTATCTACCAGAGGGAAAAGTCTACCCAAAGGGAAGACAATGGATACATGACATGGTCTATGATAAGGAAAGAAGAGATGTTGAAGTGGCAAGAATAGCACTAGAACAAAATTTTCATGATATTGCTACCATCTGGTATCATGGAGGAAGAGACACAGGAATATATGAAAGACATGTCTGTATCTATAGAACCAGAGATTTATGGAGAGAACCTGGTCATGGCAAAGTTCACCTAGCAGCCCGATGGCCCAGAAATGATCCTCATATCAAGTTTCCTGACACTGTTTATGATTTTGCAGACTACAGAAAAATCTGGTGGAAATTTTTAAATATTGATGATCAAACAGAGACTCATTATACCAGAATCAAGTTCAGTACAGTTGGGCATTATCAAGGTTACCAGCAATGTGAATGGTTCAGGGATTGGTGGAAAGACTACGGGATAAACAGGATAGCCATGGATCCTATAGAGCATGAAAAATATTGTAAAAATATGGATAAAACCTGTATTATGCAATGTAACAAAGGATGCAATCACCCAGTGTATCATACTGTGAAGGAAATGGCCAGCACTGAATGGACAACTTATAAATCCTCTTCGTACAATAATTCGCTTGAAGAATATATGAGAGAGCACATGGAATTGCTCGTCCTTACCAAAGTACAACATCAAATCGTGCTGGGGAAACCTATCATTGTCCGACGATTCTACACCAAAGCATGGGACATTATGCCATATAAACTAGACCGTTTTCCGAATCTCAAGATATTTTGATGTGAACCAGTCACAAGGGCTAAATTGTGACCAGTTTTCCCGTGGGCTTCACTGTTCAAAAGCCTCCACAGTGTAATATTCTCCATTAAAGTAATTTCTCATGGGCTTTAGTACAAAAGCATCCACTGTGTAGAAGAGTCATGATATCTGTCATATTTACTTTTAGACCCAAATATTTGTGTGGACGTCACTTTGATAAAAGCTGGAAAGCAATGATTCCTTTAGCTTTAAGTCTGTCATATGATATCTGGCAATTTTTCTGTCTTAGTGTTACCCAAAAGCAATTATTCGGTCCATCTTTTAGACCCAAATATTTGTGTGGACGTCACTTTGATAAAAGCTGGAAAGCAATGATTCCTTTAGCTTTAAGTCTTTTCTTTGTACCGACCAATAGGATGCTTGTCCCCCCTTCTCTTCATATATAAGAAGGGTAAGGCTCATTTGTTTGGCATCGGAGTTTGGAGAGTCTAAGAGTCTTGAGTCTTGTGAGTTTTGAGTCGAGTGTATTTCCTGCTCTGCATCTACGGACCCAAGGGTCTGATCTGCTTGCACCACGATAGGTGGTTTGGAAGCCTGCGCATCAGTGTGCTCGACACTGGTGAGAACCTAAAGTGGTTGAACCATTAGTAAGAGTCTTTCAGTCTGTAGATGTTTGCCATAGATTTCTGAGGCAGAGTCTATCTATCGCCAGGAAGCCTCCGATATTACTTGTTCTTTATGAACAATATATAGTCCAGTAAAAGCGATGACAATTAATCTCTGTAAAGAAATTCTCTCTTTGTAATACTTTGAGTTTCTGCAATAAAATGAGTACACTATATTTCTGCAATCCGAGTATCTCTGTGATTTAAAAAGTCTGCTGTGATAGTAGTTTTGTTGAGCTTTCATCCGAAGTTCGCCAAAGATCGAAGGGACACCAAGGCTGTTGAGAGGCGCGGAAGCCGTTGTGTAAGCCAAAAGAGTGTGAAAGATCTGAGTAGGTTCACCACTGGTTCACCAGGAGTTGGCCATCAACACTAACGAAGAGGCACAACAATTTGCAAGCTCGTGACATGAGCCCCTGCAAAAAAAAGATGTTAATATCAAAAATATTCTAGCCAAGTACTGGGTTTCAGCTGAAAGAGAGGTGGTAGGCCTTAGGAACAAGAAACTCCAATATGAAATTCCCTGAGCTTCATTGTGTTTTGATACTCATTGTGTGCACATGAAGTTTGCTATTGCAGATATTCCTGTTGACTGTATATTAGGAAATGTCTTTCTAGTTGCAGTAGAGCCTCATGGCTTAGCCAGGATAAAAGGAGTGAGAGCCGGTTATTTCATTTCTGTTCCTACATCAAAAGGCAGGAGAAAGAATATTGAACTCCCCTATGTTTCAAGTCCAAGGATTTCAACAATGGTCCAAGCCATGCAAAAACTGGAAAAAGCAGAATCTCAATTAGCAGATCTCAAAGATCTGAAAAGCACACTAAGGGTTGAGGAACAATTAAAATTACCCCAAGTCAAAAGAAAAATCCAAGAGCTGAAAAAAAAATTGTAGGAAACATGCTGCTCAGAAGAGCCAAATGGCTTCTGGCATAGGAAGCAGCATACTATCAAGTTGCCATATAAAGAGGGATACACTGGAAAACCCTGTAAAAGTAGAGCTATCCCGATGAGCAAAGAATATAGGAATCTCTGCCAAAAAGAAATCCAACAATTGCTTGATAGAAGACTGATAAGAGAATCCAATAGCCCCTGGAATTGCTATGGATTCTATTTGAATAAGAGGGCTGAACAAATTAGAGGAATTCCCAGGATTGTTATAAATTATAAACCTCTAAATTCAATTCTAGCCGATGACACTTATCCGATTCCACACAAGGGAGACTTGATAAGAAGGATTGCAGGCGCCAAGGTATTTTCAAAATTTGATCTCAAAGTAGGATTCTGGCAGGTTGCCATTGATGAAGATGATAAATTCAAGACTACTTTTAGTATTCCAGCAGGGCATTATGAATGGAATTTCATGCCATTCGGCCTCAAAAATGCTCCCTCAAAGTTTCAGAAAGTCATGGATGATATCTTCAAGCCATACTTTGATTGGCTAATAGTTTATATTGATGATGTTTTAATTTTTTCCAAGAATATTGATGACCATTTCAAACATGTAAATATTTTCTTGAAATTAGTTCAAAAGAATGGATTGGTGCTGAGCAAGAAGAAGATAGAAGTATTCCAGACTTCTATAAAATTCTTGGGACACACAATTTGCAACAGACAAATTTCTCTGCAACAGCATGCCAACGAATTTGCAGATAAAATACCAAATGTGCTTAAAGACAAAACACAACTGCAACGATTTCTCGGTTGCCTAAACTATGTCAGCCATTTCTACCAGGATTGTGCCAGCGACTAGAAGGTGCTCAATAAACAACTTGGAAAGAACCCCCCTGAATGGTCAGATCTTCACACCAGAGCAGTCCAAAAAATCAAAGCCAAGGTAAAATCTTTAACTATTTTATATGTAGCCGATGATCAAGATTTTAAAATAGTTGCATCTGATGCAAGCAATGTTGGATCGGGAGGAATCTTGAAACAAAGAATTGGAAAAGAAGAACATGTTGTTCAATTTGCTTCGGGAGTCTGGAACCCAGCGGAGCAAAACTATTCTATCATTGAAAGAGAGGTAAAAGCAGCATGGAATTGTATTAGCAAATTTGAAGTCTATCTGATAAACAAGCCTTTTCTTCTCAGAACAGATGCCTCAGCTATGCAGAAAGTTTTATCTAAAGATATCAAGTAAGCTGGAGAAGCAAAGTTTGCTAGATGGCAAGCACTCTTTGCAAATTTTGATTTTACAGTAGAGCACATCAAGGGAAAAGATAACAGCCTTCTTGACTTCCTCAGCCCGGAATATATTGAGCAAAAGGAAGCACATGTTATGATGATTATCACTGAATGGGATAATAACCAGAGACAAGATGTTTTGAAAGCTTTGCCAGATGAATTGTAGTGGGAAACCTACAAAAGAGATTGGAGGCTGACTTGGCAGCTTTGTAATACCAAAGTTTTGGATGCGAATTTGCAGCCTCATACAGATCTGTAGTATTATGTACCAGAGAGAAAAGTCTACCCAAAGGGAAGACAATGGATACATGACATGGTTTAAGATAAGGCAAGAAGAGATGCTGAAGTGGCAAGAATAACACTAGAACAAAATTTTCATGATATTTCTACCATCTGGTATCATGGAGGAAGAGACATGAATATATGAAAGACATGTCTATATCTATAGAACTAGAGATTTATGGAGAGAACCTAGTCATGGCAAAGTTCACCCAGTAGCCCGATGGCCCAGAAATGATCCTCATATCATGTTTCCTGACACTGTTTATGATTTTACAGACTACAGAAAACTCCGGTGGAAATTTTTAAATATTGATGATCAAAAAGAGACTCATTATTCCAGAACCAAGTTCAGCACAGTTGGGCATTATCAAGGTTACCAGCAATGTGAATGGTTCAGGGATTGGTGGAAAGACTACGGGATAAACATGACAGCCATGGATCCCGTAGAGCATGAAAAATATTGTTAAAATATGGGTAAAACCTGTATTATGCAATGTAACAAAGAATGCAATCACCCAGTGTATCATACTGTGAAGGAAATGGCTAACACTGAATGAACAACTTATCAATCCTCTCCATACAATAATTCGCTTGAAGAATATATGAGAGAGCACATGGAATGGATCGTCCTTACCAAAGTACAACATGAAATCTTGCTGGGGAAACCTATCATTGTCCGACGAATCTACACCAAAGCATAGGACATTATGCCATATAAGCTAGACCGTTTTCCGAATCTCAAGATATTTTGATGTGAACTAGTCATAAGGGCTAAATTGTGACCAGTTTTCTTGTGGGCTTCACTGTTCAAAAGCCTCCACAGTGTAATATTATCCATTAAAGTCATTTATCGTGGGCTTTAGTACAAAAGCATCCACTGTGTAGAAGAGTCATGATATCTATCTTATTTACTTTTAGTACAAGAATCCACTTTATAGATAATATCTTAGCATTACCCGAAAGCAATTATTCGGTCCAACTTTTAGACCCGAATCTTTGTGCGGACATTGCTCTGGTAAAAGCTGGAAAGCAATGATTCCTTTAGCTTTAAGTCTTTTCTCTGTACCGACCAACAGGATGCTTGTCCCCCCTTCTCTTCCTATATAAGAAGGGTAAGGCTCATTTGTTTGGCATCGGAGTTTGGAGAGTCTAAGAGTCTTGAGTCTTGTGAGTATTGAGTCGAGTGTATTTCCTGCTCTACATCTGCGGACCCAAGGGTCTGATCTGCTTGCACCACGAAAGATTCACTCAAGTCCTTAGGTGGTTTGGAAGCCTGCGCATCAGTGTGCTCGACACTGGTGAGAACCTAAAGTGGCTGAACCATTAGTAAGATTCTTTTAGTCTATATATGTTTGCCATATATTTCTGAGGCAGAGTCTGTCTATCGCCAGGAAGTCTCCAGTATTACTTGTTCTTTATGAATGGTATACAGTCCGGTAAAAGCGATGACAATCAATCTCTGTAAAGAAATTCTCTCTCTGTAATACATTGAGTTTCTGCAATAAAGTGAGTACACTATATTTCTGCAATCCGAGTATCTTTGTGATTTAAAAACTCTGTTGTGATAGTATTTCTGTTGAGCTTTCGTCCAAAGTTCGCAGGAAGTTCGTGAAAAGATCGAAGGGACACCAATGCTGTTGAGAGGCGTGGAAGCCGTTGTGTAAGCCAAAAAAGTGTGAAAGATCTGAGTAGGTTCACCACTGGTTCACCAGGAGTTGGCCATCAACACTAACAAAGAGGCACAACAAGTTGCAAGCTCGTGACAGGAGCCCCTGCAAAAAAATTGGTATCAGATCCAGTAACTTCTAGTTCTTGAGGTTGGTACTCTGAAACTAAAAGTACTCTTATTTCAGAATGGAATCATTCAGAAAGTCTGTTTCTTTCCAAGAACTTGAAGAGAGAGATTCTCAAGCTGAGGAAAACCCCCTTAGAGAAATGTTTGCCAGTAGTTCAAGTAGAACTCTTAACTCTGCTGAACTTACTTATGAAGAAACTCAGCCCTCTGCTCGGTGGGAATTACCCGCTATTTCCCCCTCAGAAGTCTATAGCGACTTAACCCATTTTCATTTAATTGCTGCTTCTAGAATAAGTATTAAAGAATCTGTTAGTCAAGTTCAAGAAAACTTCGACAGTATCTAGACTATATCTTTGCTTAATCCCAAAGCCTTACAAGTAGAAGCAAAGAAGATAAAAACAAATTATTTGCATTTAGGGTGCATTCGGTTTGGAATCAATCCTTTAATCCATAAAGGATTACATACTTTTGTGCTTGCTACTGTAAGAGACATGACGCACAATAAGTACACAAATTCCATTATTGGCGGAATTGTGGCCCCTTTGTCTGATGGTCCAGTCTATTTTGACTGCTTCCCAAATTTCTCTGTATATGTCTATGATGAAACCATTGAGGAAATCTTGCAGTTGCAGATTCAAACAATGGGATTTGATATGAAGAAGAAGAGGAATAATATTTCCATACAGACTAAAGCCTGTTTTAGACATACAAATACTCTATGGCCTGCTATCCGTCATACACCCAGTAGGGACTCCAAGTCCAGTGTTGTCGTCAAAACAGACCCCAGAAACCAAAAGGTTGAACATCTGTTAATCAAATGGGAAGAATTGCAGTTTCCAGAACATTGGGTCGTAAACCATTCTAGGCCTCATGTACCAAGAAATATCACCTCTGCAAATATTACTGAAAATGTTTCCAGTGCAATAATTTCTTTTCCCCAAAGATCAACCATTGACCACCGTAGAATTGATGCTGCTTGTAAATCTTCAAAATACTACAAAGATCCTTCCACTTTGGATACTGCATGTTCATCCTCCTCCTCCTGTAGACATAACCAGTTATATGAATTAGCTCAACTTGTAAATTATTCTTCCTTAGAAGTAAAATGTCCAGACTGTGAAGATACCATAAATCTGCTTACATTCGTCGAACGAAATGTTCATCTGCATCATAATCCCTGAACTAGTATTGCTCCACCTTCTACTTCTATAAATTCTTGTCCAAATCCCAAATGCTCTGACATTCCCTTCCCACATGAGCCAGAGACAGATTCAGACCATGTCCTTATGATACATACAGTTGAAGAAGAAGATCCTAGACTTACTGAGATGATTTGCTTAATGAGGCCATCAAAGCCAAGATATGGGCTGGGAAAACTTGAGAAATCACAGTTAATTCCAGAATGCAGATTTAAAGAAATTCCTTCTGACTGTAAGAAGCCTGCGGTAATGGAGATGCATAAGTTCTTTTCACTCATGAATGGATGCTTGAAGTCAGAAATTAGTGCCAAATGGATGAAAGATACGTTGAATTGGGATTTGTATACAAATCCCCAGGCAGAAGAATTTGACCAAGCATACAACCCTGAACAAAAGAGACAGTTTGCAACGGATTGGAAACATTATATGGAAGCAAATAACACTTGGATATCTTTCTATTCATGGAAAGATAAGGTTACCCCTATAAATGTTTTCACTGGAACCACCTCTAGCACTACAGCTGATAAGCATGGGTGGACTGCACTTGATGGGTCAAAAGTAGAAACTCCTACTACATTTCCTCCTTATAAAGGAATCATTTTAGGAGAAAATACTAATGCATCCAAAGCCATTCCTCTGGTCCAAAATGATGACAATGCTTTAGACATTGATGGAAGAATCCAAAAAGCCAGTGAACAATTAAATTGGACCAATACTGCTATCAAAGGCCTGGAGATGATTGTAGCAAAAACTGAAGATGTAAAGAAGCAAATAGATGTACAACCTTCATTGAATAGTGTAAATAGTTGTTTGAATACTTTGAAGTTTGATTCCAGCATGACTCGCTCTTATACCAGAGAACCAATAAATAAGATAGAAGAAGTAGGAGAAAATTTAGTTGGACACATAGGTGTGACTAAGACTCTCCTTACTGGCTTAACAACAAAAATTGAAAGGATACAATTGTCAAAAATTGAAAAGCCAGTTCCAAATTCTTTTCTGGTAAAGAGAAATATTAAGATTGAAAATCCTGTGAGAAATGTCCAGAAATTTCCTCTATTGTTTCCTAAAGAAATTGCCTCATCATCAGGAGCTGATGAATCATAACATATTAGTATTGCTTCCTTATTTAAGGAAACAAAGGCAGAAGCAGAAACAAAAGAAAGAAGGTAGGAATCACCAGAAACACATATTCTTCCAATCTATGAGCCTCTGGAGCACAGATTTACTAGATATTTTGCTCCTGATATTGAAGGAAAAGGGAAAATGCCTGAAGCTCATACTTTCTTCCCTGATTCTCACAGAGAATGGAACATAGATAACATGAGCATTGGCCAAATACGCAAAATGATAGATTTGATGTATACTGAATATAAGCTCATGTGTCTCAGAGGCAAATCTGAAATAGATGCTTGCAGAACCATCATTCAATGTTTCACAGGTACTCTCCTCAGGTGGTGGGAGACTGAATCCTCTCCTAAACTCATTGAAACAATGGAAGTTGAAGTTCTCAAATATGAGAAAGGAGATGTTATTCACAATCCAGATGGCACTGTCATTAGTAACATGATTGGTGCACTGACATCAATGATTCTAGAGCATTGGTGCGGCAGTGAGACAGAGATAGCCAATAAACATGAGGTTATTATGATGAACCTCAAGTGCCATAAAATGTCGCAATTTGATGATTTCTGTAGAGACTGGATGCAATGGATCTATGAGGTAAAAGACTCCAAAATCTTGTTATGGAAACAGGTATACCTTGTTGCTTTACCCTCTAGATTTGTTGATTATATCAGAATGCAAGAGATTTTTCAGTTACCTTTTGAATCTTACACATGGGGTGAGATATATTCTCATATTACAAAGACATTGGGGAGTCTTTGTACTAGTTCAAAGGTTAACAAGTCTCTGGAAAAATTATCAAGATTACCAAATAAAAAGTCCATCTACAGCAAGTATGGACTCACAGTAGATGATCCTTTGGTGAAGAAAAGAAAGTCCAGAAAGAGAGCCAAAAGAGAATTTAAAGAGAATTTCTATAGAAATAAAAAGAATTATCCAAAGGACAAGAGAAGGTATCTTGCAAAAGATAAAAATCAGAGATATAAGAAGAAGGGTTGTTACAGATCTGTTCCAAAGACTCATTACTACAACCCCTCTGATATCCATTTGCATTCAACCAAACAAGAAAAATGGAATAAAATCACTTGTTGGTTGTGCGGCCAGAATGGGCATACAACTTCCAGATGTCCCCAAGGAGAAGAATCAAAGGTCAATAAAGGAAAGAAAACAACTGTTTATGCTCAGAAGTCCAAGCAAGTCAAGCAAGAACATTCAGGACCTATTTTTTGTCTCAGATGCAAATCCAAGACACATGTCACAGAAAGATGCCCAAATCTTTCCATCAGAGATACAACCCAGCAACACCAACTAGAAGAATCTTCTCTCGATTCTTTTAGCACTACATCAGAAGAAGAAATCTAGGTCTATATTGGCCAGTATTCTGAATCAGACTCATCAGAATGCCCATGCTCAAATTCAGATTAGTGTGCTTGTCATGCTATATACAGAACATAGGGGAGTTCAATTTTCTTTCTCCTGCCATTTGATGTAGGAACAGAAATGAAATAACTGGCTCTTCCTCCTTTTAGCCTGGCTGAGCCATGAGGCTGTACTGCAGCTAGAAAGACATTTCCTAATATATAGTCAACAGGAATGTCTGCAATAGCAAACTTCATGTGCACACAATGAGTATCAAAACACAATGAAGCTTTGGGAATTTCATATTGGAGTTTCTTGTTCCTAAGGCCTACCACCTCCCTTTTAGCTGAAACCCAGTACTTGGCTGGAATATTTTTGATATTAAGGATGTTAATATCTGCACCAGTATCCAATAATGCAATCATTTGAAAGATTTTTCCTTGGATGCAAATTTTTACCTTAACATGATGTTGCTGATAGGTGATCGTGAACAACCTCATATCTTTAAATCCAAAATGTGGATCTTGCATTCCTTCAGCAATCTGTACTTCTTGGTGATATGCAGTAGGATTCCAAGAATCATCTTCTTTTTCTTCTGCAGATTGTTTTCCTTTCTGTATTTCTGCAATTTGAGCTTTGATTGCAGAGATTTCTGTTTTGAGATGGTGGATTTCACCACTTACTTCCGCAAGAGTAAGTGATCTAACTTTTCCTAGCTTTTGATGATGCATTTGAAATGATTTAGTATTTCTTTCATAAGATGCATCAATAAATAAAGGCTTCTTACCTGATTCTTTGGAAGCTTTGTTCTTGAGCTGGTTAGTGAATGCTTCAATCAGGCGATTCTTCATATCTCCTTCTTCCATTGCCCTTATTTGGGATAAAATCTTCAGTCCTGCTTCTTCTTAAGTAGATGCCATAAGAAATTTTTCTTTTGGCGGCTTAAACTTTTCTTCTTCTTCACTGGAGCTAGTGTAATACTCAAGATCACTTCTGTATATAGCATGACAAGCACACTCATCTGAATCTGAGCATGGGCATTCTGATGAGTCTGATTCAGAATACTGGCCCATATAGACCTGGATTTCTTCTTCTGATGTAGTGCTAAAAGAATCGAGAGAAGATTATTCTAGATGGTGTTGCTGGGCTGTATCTTTGATGGAAAGATTTGGGCATCTTTCTGTGACATGTGTCTTGGATTTGCATCTGAGACAAAAAATAGGTCCTGAATGTTCTTGCTTGACTTGCTTGGACTTCTGAGCATAAACAACTGTTTTCTTTCCTTTATTGAGCTTTGATTCTTCTCCTTGGGGACATCTGGAAGTTGTATGCCCATTCTGGCCGCACAACCAACAAGTGATTTTATTCCATTTTTCTTGTTTGGTTGAATGTAAATGAATATCAGAGGGGTTGTAGTAATGAGTCTTTGGAACATATCTGTAATAACCCTTCTTCTTATATCTCTGATTTTTATCTTTTGCAAGATACCTTCTCTTGTCCTTTGGATAATTCTTTTTATTTCTATAGAAAGTCTCTTTAAATTCTCTTTTGGCTCTCTTTCTGGACTTTCTTTTCTTCACCAAAGGATCATCTACTGTGAGTCCATACTTGCTGCAGATGGACTTTTTATCTAGTAATCTTGATAATTTTTCCAGAGACTTGTTAACCTTTGAACTAGTACAAAGACTCACCAATGTCTTTGTAATATGAGAATATATCTCACCGCATGTGTAAGATTCAAAAGGTAACTGAAAAATCTCTTGCATTCTGATATAATCAACAAATCTAGAGGGTAAAGCAGCAAGGTATACCTGTTTCCATAACAAGTTTTTGGAGTCTTTTACCTCATAGATCCATTGCATCCAGTCTCTATGGAAATCATCAAATTGCGACATTTTATGGCACTTGAGGTTCATCATAATAACCTCATGTTTATTGGCTATCTCTATCTCACTGCTGCACCAATGCTCTAGAATCATTGATGTCAGTGCACGAATCATGTTAATAATGACAGTGCCATCTCGATTGTGAATAAAATCTCCTTTCTCATCTCTAAGAACTTCAGCTTCCATTGTTTCAATGAGTTTAGGAGAGGATTCAGTCTCCCACCACCTGAGGAGAGCACCTGTGAAACATTGAATGATGGTTCTGCAAGCATCTATTTCAGATTTGCCTCTGAGACACATGAGCTTATATTCAGTATACATCAAATCTATCATTTGGCGTATTTGGCCAATGCTCATGTTATCTATGTTCCATTCTCTATGAGAATCAGGGAAGAAAGTATGAGCTTCAGGCATTTTCCCTTTTCCTTCAATATCAGGAGCAGAATATCTAGTAAATCTGTGCTCCAGAGGCTCATAGATTGGAAGAATCTTTGTTTCTGGTGATTCCTGCCTTCTTTCTTTTGTTTCTGCTTCTGCCTCTGTTTCCTTAAATAAGGAAGCAATACTAATATGTTTTGATTCATCAGCTCCTGATGATGAGGCAATTTCTTTAGGAAACAATAGAGGAAATTTCTGAACATTTCTCACAGGATTTTCAATTGTTAGAAAATCTTCGGCAAAATCACATAATCAATCTTTTGTCGACGCGTTTCGAACCAACCAGTGTGGTTCATCGTCAGGACAAGTTGAAGACTAATCTGGTTAAGCTGGTTTAAATATAGTATGCAGAGATTCCAACGGCTATAATGCCAACGGCTAATTTTGACCAAAGGCCTTAGTCAAACCACAATTATATTATTAATATTCTTAAAAACCACTAAAACATATAATTTATAATAGTTTATATATTAAGGGATTTCTTTTGTTATATTTGAGAATGAATAATATAATACTGTTATTTTTTTATAAAATTATCTATATAATTGGTAATTCAAGTATTATTAAATTAGTATTCTTATTAAATCTTTAATATTTAGTTACAATAGGTAAATCCATACTTAAAGAATAAGTTTATTAATAATAGAATATAGTTAAATTGTGTATTAATTTAATAATAATTGTTTAAAGCTAAGGTCAAAGATAACCCTTATTATTTTAATTAAATATATCAAATTGGCCAAAAAAGAATCTATGTTTATTAAAAGAACTATATAATCTATAATCCCAATGTTCGAAACGCGTCGACAAAAGATTGATTATTTGATTTTGTCGAAGATTTTCTAACAATGTTATGGATCACAGAAGTCTGAATTCCTTAAGGATTTTCAATCTTAATATTTCTCTTTACCAGAAAAGAATTTGGAACTGGCTTTTCAATTTTTGACAACTGCATCCTTTCAATTTTTGCTGTTATGCCAGTAAGGAGAGTCTTAGTCACACCTATGTGTCCAACTAAATTTTCTCCTACTTTTTCTATCTTACTTATTGATTCTCTGGTATAAGAGCAAGTCATGCTGGAATCAAACTGCAAATTATTTAAACAACTATTTACACTATTCAATGAAGACGGTACAACATCTATCTACTTCTTTACATCTTCTGTTTTTGCTACAGTCATCTCCAGGCGTTTGATAGCAGTATTGGTCCAATTTAATTGTTCACTAGCTTTTTGGATTCTTCCATCAATGCCTAAAGTATTGTCATCCTTTTGGACCAGAGGAATGGCTTTGGCTGCATTAATATTTTCTCCTAAAATGGTTCCTTTATAAGGAGGAAATGTAGTAGGAGTTTCTACTTTTGACCCATCAAGTGCAGTCCACCAATGCTTATCAGTTGTAGTGTTAGAGGTGGTTCCAGTGAAAACATTTATAGGGGCAACCTTATCTTTCCATGAATAGAAAGATATCCAAGTGTTATTTGCTTCCATATAATGTTTCCGATCGGTTGCCAACTGTCTCTTTTGTTCAGGGTTGTATGCTTGGTCAAATTCTTCTGCCTGGGGATTTGTATACAAATCCCAATTCAACATATCTTTCATCCATTTGGCACTAATTTCTGACTTCAAGCATCCATCCATGAGTGAAAAGAACTTATGCATCTCCATTACTGCAGGCTTCTTACAGTCAGAAGGAATTTCTTTAAATCTGCATTTTGGAATTAACTGTGATTGCTCAAGTTTTCCTAGCCCATATCTTGGCTTTGATGGCCTCATCAAGCAAATCATCTCAGTAAGTCTAGGATCTTCTTCTTCAACTGTATATATCATAAGGACATGGTCTGAATCTGGCTCTTGTTCATGTGGGAAGGGAATGTTAGAGCATTTGGGATTTGGACAAGAATTTATAGAAGTAGAAGGTGAAGCAATACTAGTTCGGGGATTATGATGCAGATGAACAGATTTATGGTATCTTCACAGTCTGGACATTTTACTTCTAAGGAAGAATAATTTACAAGTTGAGCTAATTCATATAACTGGTTATGTCTACAGGAGGACGAGGATGAATAGGCAGTATCCACAGTGGAAGGATCTCTGTAGTATTTTGAATATTTACAAGCAGCATCAATTCTACGGCGGTCAATGGTTGATCTTCGGGGAAAAGAAATGATTGCACTGGAAGCATTTTCAGTAATATTTGCAGACGTGATATTTCTTGGTACATGAGGCCTAGAATGGTTTACGACCCAATGTTCTGGAAACTGCAATTCTTCCCATTTGATTAATAGATGTTCAACCTTTTGGTTTTTGGGGTCTGTTTTGACGACAACATTGGACTTGGAGTCCCTACTGGGTGTATGACGGATAGCAGGCCACAGAGTATTTGTATGTCTAAAACAGGCTTTAGTCTGTATGGCAATATTATTCCTCTTCTTCTTCATACCAAATCCCATTGTTTGAATCTGCAACTGCAGGATTTCCTCAATGGTTTCATCATAGACATACACAAAGAAATTTGGGAAGTAGTCAAAATAGACTGGACCATCAGACAAAGGGGCCACAATTCTGCCAATAATGGAATCTGTGTACTTATTGTGTGTCATGTCTCTTATAATAGCAAGCTCAAAAGTATGTAATCCTTTATGGATTAAAGGATTGATTCCAACCTGAATGCACCCTAAATGCAAATAATTTGTTTTTAGCTTCTTTTCTTATGCTTGTAAGGCTTTAGGATTAAGCAAAGATATAGTCTGGATACTGTCGGAGTTTTCTTGAACTTGACTGACAGATTCTTTAATACTTATTCTAGAAGCAACAATTAAATGAAAAGGTAATAAGTCGCTATAAACTTCTGAGGGGGAAATATCAGGGAATTACCACCGAGCAAAGGGCTGAGTTTCTTCATAAGTAAGTTCAGCAGAGTTAAGAGTTCTACTTGAACTACTGGCAAACATTTCTCTAAGGGGATTTTCCTCAGCTTGAGAATCTCTCTCTTCAAGTTCTCGGAAAGAAACAGACTTTCTGAATGATTCCATTATGAAATAAGAGTACTTTTAGTTTCAGAGTACCAACCTCAAGAACCAGACGTTACTGGCTCTGATACCAATTTTTTTTGCAGGGGCTCCTGTCACGAGCTTGCAACTTGCTGTGCCTCTTCGTTAGTCTTGATGGCCAAATCCTGGTGAACTAGTGGTGAACCTACTCAGAAATTTCACACTCTTTTGGCTTACACAACGGCTTCCATGCCTCTCAACAACCTTCGTGTCCCTTCGATCTTTTGGCGAACTTCCTGCGAACTTCGGACGAAAGCTCAACATAACTACTATCACAACAGACTTTTTAAATCACAGAGATACTCGGATTGCAGAAATATAGTGTACTCATTTTATTGCATAAACTCAAAGTATTACAGAGAGAGAATTTCTTTACAAAGATTGACTGTCGTCGCTTTTACCGGACTGTATACCGTTTATAAAGAACAAGTAATACCAGAGGCTTCCTGGTGATAGACAGACTCTGCCTCAGAAACCTATAGCAAACATCTACAGACTGAAAGACTCACTAATGGTTCAGCCACTTTAGGTTCTCACCAGTGCCGAGCACATTGATGCGCAGGCTTCCAAACCACCTAAGGACTTGAGTGAATCTTTCGTGGTGCAAGCAGATCAGACCCTTGGGTCCGCAGATGCAGAGCAAAAAATACACTCGACTCACAACTCACAAGACTCAAGACTCTTTGACCCTCCAAACTCCGATGCCAAAAAAATGAGCCTTACCCTTCTTATATAGGAAGAGAAGGGGGGACAAGCATCCTGTTGGTCGATACAAAGAAAAGACTTAAAGCTAAAGGAATCATTGCTTTCCAGCTTTTATCAGAGCGACGTCTGCACAAAGATTCGGGTGTAAAAGATGGACCGAATAATTGCTTTGTGGGTAACGCTAAGATATTATTTGTAAAGTGGATTCTTGTACTAAAAGTAAATATCACAGATATCATGACTCTTCTAGACAGTGGATGCTACTAAAGCCCATGAGAAAAGACTTTACTGGAAAATATTACATTGTGGAGGCTTTTGAACAGTGAAGCCCACAGGAAAACCGGTCACAATTTAGCCCTTGTGACTGGTTCACATCAAAATATCTTGATATTCAGAAAACGGTCTAGCTTATATGGCATAATGTCCCATGCTTTGGTGTAGATTCGTCGGACAATGATAGGTTTCCCCAGCACAATTTGATGTTGTACTTTGGTAAGGACGAGCCATTCCATGTGCTCTCTCATACATTCTTCAAGCGAATTATTGTACGGAGAGGATTGATAAGTTGTCCATTCAGTGTTGGCCATTTCCTTCAAAGTATGATACACTGGGTGATTGCATTCTTCGTTACATTGCATAATACAGGTTTTACCCATATTTTAACAATATTTTTCATTCTCTACAGGATCCATGGCTGTCCTATTTATCCCGTAGTCTTTCCACCAATCCCTGAACCATTCACATTGCTGGTAACCTTGATAATGCCCAACTGTGCTGAACTTGATTTTGGTATAATGAGTCTTTGTTTGATCATCAATATTTAAAAATTTCCACCAGAGTTTTCTGTAGTCTGTAAAATCATAAACAGTGTCAGGAAACATGATATGAGGATCATTTATGGGCCATTGGGCTGCTGGGTGAACTTTGCCATGACCAGGTTCTCTCCATAAATCTCTGGTTCTATAGATACAGACATGTCTTTCATATATTCCTGTGTCTCTTCCCCCATGATACCAGATGGTAGCAATATCATGAAAATTTTGTTCTAGTGCTATTCTTTCCACTTCAGCATCTCTTCTTGCCTTATCATAGACCATGTCATGTATCCATTGTCTTCCCTTTGGGTAGACTTTTCTCTCTGGTACATAATACTGCAGATCTGTATGAGGCTGCAAATTCGCATCCAAAACATTGGTATTACGAAGCTGCCAAGTCGGCTTCCAGTCTCTTTTGTAGGTTTCCCACTACAATTCATCTGGCACAACTTTCAAAACTTCTTGCCTTTGGTTATTATCCCATTCAGTGATAATCATCATAACATGTGCTTCCTTTTTCTCAATATATTCCCAACTAAGGAAGTCAGGAAGGCTGTTATCTTTTCCCTTGATGTGCTCTACTGTAAAATCAAAATTTGCAAAGAGTGCTTGCCATCTAGCAAACTTTGCTTCTCCAGCTTTCTTGATATCTTTAGATAAAACTTTCTGCATAGCTGAGGCATCTGTTCTGAGAAGAAAAGGCTTGTTTATCAGATAGACTTCAAATTTGCTAATACAATTCCATGCTGCTTTTACCTCTCTTTCAATGACATAATAGTTTTGCTCCGCTGGGTTCGAGACTCCCGAAGCAAATTGAACAACTTGTTCTTCTTTTCCAATTCTTTGTCTCAAGATTCCTCCCCATCCAACATTGCTTGCGTCAGATTCAAATATTTTAAAAGCTTGATCATCGGCTACATATAAAATAGGCAAAGATTTTACCTTGGCTTTGATTTCTTGGACTGCTCTGGTGTGAAGATCTAACCATTTAGGGGGGTTCTTTCCAAGTCGTTTATTGAGCACCTTCTTGTCGCTGGCACAATCCTGGTAGAAATGGCTGACATAGTTTAGGCAACCGAGAAATCGTTGCAGTTGTGTTTTGTCTTTAAGCACATCTAGGAATTTATCTGAAAATTCGATGGCATGCTGTCGCAGAGAAATTTGTCCGTTGCAAATTGTGTGTCCCAAGAATTTTATAGAAGTCTGGAATACTTCTATCTTCTTCTTGCTCAGCACCAATCCATTTTTTTGAACCAATATCAAGAAAATATTTACATGTTTGAAATGGTCATCAATATTCTTGGAAAAAATTAAAAAATCATCAATATAAACTATTAGCCAATCAAAGTATGGCTTGAAGATATCATCCATGACTTTCTGGAACTTTGAGGCAGCATTTTTGAGGCCGAATGGCATGACATTCCATTCATAATGCCTTGTTGGAATACTAAAAGCAGTCTTGAATTTATCACCTTCATCAATGGCAACCTGCCAGAATTCTGCTTTGAGATCAAATTTCGAAAATAACTTGGCGACTGCAATCCTTCTGATCAAGTCTCCCTTGTGTGGAACCGGATAAGTGTCATCGGCTAGAACTGAATTTAGAGGTTTATAATTTATAACAAGCCTGGGAATTCCTCTAATTTGTTCATCCCTCTTATTCACATAGAATCCATAGCAATTCCAGGGGCTATTGGATTCTCTGATCAGCCTTCTATCAAGTAATTGCTGGATTTCTTTTTGGAAGAGATCCCTATATTCTTTTCTCATCGAGATAGCTCTACTTTTACAGGGTTTTCCAGTGTATCCCTCATTATATGGCAGCTTGATAGTATGCTGCTTCCTATGCCAGAAGGCATTTGGCTCTTCTGAGCAGCATGTTTCCTCCATTTTTTCTTTCAGCTCCTGGATTTTTCTTTTGACTTGGGGTAATTTTAGCTGTTCCTCAACCCTTAGTGTGCTTTTCAATTTTTTTGCAGGGGCTCCTGTCATGAGCTTGCAACTTGCTGTGCCTCTTCGTTAGTGTTGATGGCCAACTCCTGGTGAACCAGTGGTGAACCTAAGATATTTCACACTCTTTTGGCTTACACAACGGCTTCCACGCCTCTCAACAGCCTTGGTGTCCCTTCGATCTTTTGGTGAACTTCCTGCGAACTTCGGACGAAAGCTCAACAGAACTACTATCACAGTAGACTTTTTAAATCACAGAGATAATTGGATTACAGAAATATAGTGTACTCATTTTATTGTAGAAACTCAAAGTATTACAGAGAGAGAATTTCTTTACAAAGATTGACTGTCATCGCTTTTACCGGACTGTATACCATTCATAAAGAACAAGTAATACCAGAGGCTTCCTGGCGATAGACAGACTCTGCCTTAGAAATCTATGGCAAGCATCTATAGACTGAAAGACTCTTACTAATGGTTCAGCCACTTTCGGTTCTCACCAGTGTCGAGCACACTGATGCGCAGGCTTCCAAACCACCTAAGGACTTGAGTGAATCTTTCGTGGTGCAAGCAGATCAGACCCTTGGGTCTGTAGATGTAGAGTAGGAAATACACTCGACTCAAAACTCACAAGACTCAAGACTCTTAGACTCTCCAAACTCCGATGCCAAACAAATGAGCCTTACCCTTCTTATATACGAAGAGAAGGGGGGACAAGCATCCTGTTGGTCGGTACAAAGAAAAGACTTAAAGCTAAAGGAATCATTGCTTTCCAGCTTTTATCAGAGCGATGTCCGCACAAAGATTCGGGTCTAAAAGATGGACCGAATAATTGCTTTCGGGTAACGCTAAGATATTATTTGTAAATCTGTAAAGTGGACTCTTGTACTAAAAGTAAATATGACAGGTATCATGACTCTTCTACACAGTGGATGCTTTTGTACTAAAGCCCATGAGAAAAGACTTTAATGGAGAATATTACACTGTGGAGGCTTTTGAACAGTGAAGCCCATGGGAAAACTGGTCACAATTTAGCCCTTGTGACTGGTTCACATCAAAATATCTTGAGATTCGAAAAATGGTCTAGCTTATATGGCATAATGTCCCATGCTTTGGTGTAGATTCGTCGGACAATGATAGGTTTCACCAGCATGATTTGATGTTGTACTTTGTTAAGGACAAGCCATTCCATGTGCTCTCTCATATATTCTTCAAGCGAATTATTGTACAGAGAGGATTGATAAGTTTTCCATTCAGTTCTGGCCATTTCCTTCACAGTATGATACACTGGGTGATTGCATTCTTTGTTACATTGCATAATACAGGTTTTACCCATATTTTTACAATATTTTTCATGCTCTACAGGATCCATGGCTGTCCTGTTTATCCCATAGTCTTTCCACCAATCCCTGAACCATTCACATTGCTGGTAACCTTGATAATGCTCAACTGTGCTGAACTTGATTCTGGTATAATGAGTCTCTGTTTAATCATCAATATTTAAAAATTTCCACCAGAGTTTTCTGTAGTCTGTCAAATCATAAACAGTGTCAGGAAACATGATATGAGGATCATTTCTGGGCCATCGGGCTGTTGGGTGAACTTTGCCATGACCAGGTTCTCTCCATAAATCTCTGGTTCTATAAATACAGACATGTCTTTCATATATTCCTCTGTCTCTTCCTCCATGATACCAGATGGTAGAAATATCATGAAAATTTTGTTTTAGTGCTATTCTTGCCACTTCAACATCTCTTCTTTCCTTATCATAGACCATGTCATGTATCCATTGTCTTCCCTTTAGGTATGCTTTTCTCTTTGGTGCAAAATACTGCAGATCTGTATGAGGCTGCAAATTCGCATCCAAAACTTTGGTATTATGAAGCTACCAAGTCGGCTTCCAGTCTCTTTTGTAGGTTTCCCACTCTAATTCATCTGGCACAGCTTTCAAAACTTCTTGTCTCTGGTTATTATCCCATTCAGTGATAATCATCATAACATGTGCTTCCTTTTGCTCAATATATTCCCAGCTGAGGAATTCAGGAAGGCTGTTATCTTTCCCTTGATGTGCTCTATTGTAAAATAAAAATTTGCAAAGAGTGCTTGCCATCTAGCAAACTTTGCTTCTCCAGCTTTCTTGATATCTTTAGATAAAACTTTCTGCATAGCTGAGGCATCTATTCTGAGAAGAAAAGGCTTGTTTATCAGATAGACTTCAAATTTGCTAAAACAATTCCATGCTACTTTTACCTCTCTTTCAATGACAGAATAGTTTTGCTCCGCTGGGTTCCAGACTCCTGAAGAAAATTGAACAACCTGTTCTTCTTTTCCAATTCTTTGTTTGAAGATTCCTCCCCATCCAACATTGCTTGCATCAGATTAAACTATTTTAAAAGCTTGATCATCGACTACATATAAAATAGGTAAAGATTTTACCTTGGATTTGATTTCTTGGACTTCTCTAGTGTGAAGATCTGACCATTCAGGGGGGTTCTTTCCAAGTCGTTTATTGAGCACCTTCCTGTCGCTGGCACAATCCTGGTAGAAATGGCTGACATAGTTTAGGCAACCGAGAAATCATTGCAATTGTGTTTTGTCTTTAAGCACATCTGGGAATTTATCTACAAATTTGATGGCATGCTGTTGCAGAGAAATTTGGCCGTTGCAAATTGTGTGTCCCAAGAATTTTATAGAAGTCTGGAATACTTCTATCTTCTTCTTGCTCAGCACCAATCCATTCTTTTGAACCAATTTCAAGAAAATATTTACATGTTTGAAATGGTCATCAATATTCTTGGAAAAAATTAAAACATCATCAATATAAACTATTAGCCAATCAAAGTATGGCTTGAAGATATCATCCATGACTTTCTGGAACTTTGAGGGAGCATTTTTGAGGCCGAATAGCATGAAATTCCATTCATAATGCCCTGCTGGAATACTAAAAGCAGTCTTGAATTTATCACCTTCATCAATGGCAACCTGCCAGAATCCTGCTTTGAGATCAAATTATGAAAATACCTTGGCGCCTGCAATCCTTCTGATCAAGTCTCCCTTGTGTGGAATCGGATAAGTGTCATCAGCTAGAACTGAATTTAGAGGTTTATAATTTATAACAAGCCTGGGAATTCCTCTAATTTGTTCAACCCTCTCATTCACATAGAATCCATAGCAATTCCAGGGGCTATTGGATTCTCTGATCAGTCTTCTATCAAGCAATTGCTGGATTTCTTTTTGGCAGAGATCCCTATATTCTTTGTTCATCGGGATAGCTCTACTTTTACATGGTTTTCCAGTGTATCCCTCTTTATATGGCAGCTTGATAGTATGCTGATTCCTATGCCAGAAGGCATTTGGCTCTTCTGAGCAGCATGTTTCCTCCAATTTTTCTTTCATCTCTTGGATTTTTCTTTTGACTTGGGGTAATTTTAGCTGTTCCTCAACCCTTAGTGTGCTTTTCAGATCTTTGAGATCTGCTAGTTGAGATTCTGCTTTTTCTAGTTTTTGCATGGCTTGGACCATTGTTGAAATCCTTGGACTTGAAACATAGGGGAGTTCAATTTTCTTTCTCCTACCTTTTGATGTAGGAACATAAATGAAATAACTGGCTCTCCCTCCTTTTAGCCTGGCTGAGCCATGAGGCTCTACTGCAGCTAGAAAGAAATTTCCTAATATACAGTCAACAGGAATGTCTACAATAGCAAACTTCATGTGCACACAATGAGTGTCAAAACACAATGAAGCTTGGGGAATTTCATATTGGAGTTTCTTGTTCCCAAGGCCTACCACCTCCCTTTCAGCTGAAACCCAGTACTTGGGTGGAATATTTTTGATATTAAGGATGTTAATATCTGCACCAGAATCCAATAATGCAATCATTTGAAAGATTTTTCCTTGGATGAAAATTGTTACCTTAACATGATGTTGCTGATAGGTGATCGTAACAACCTCATATCTTTAAATCCAAAATGTGGATCTTGCATTCCTTCAGCAATATGTACTTCTTGGTGATATGCAGTAAGATTCCAGGATTCATCTTCTTTTTCTTCTGCAGATTGTTTTCCTTTCTGTATTTCTGCAATTTGAGCTTTGATTGCAGAGATTTCTGTTTTGAGATGGTGGATTTCACCACTTACTTCCCCAAGAGTAAGTGATTTCACTTTTCCTGGCTTTTGATGATGCATTTTAAATTATTTAGTATTTCTTTCATAAGATGCATCAATAAATAAAGGCTTCTTACCTGATTCTTTGGAAGCTTTGTTCTTGAGCTGGTCATTGAATGCTTCAATCAGGCGATTCTTCATATCTCCTTCTTCCATTTCCCTTATTTGGGATAAAATCTTCAGTTCTGCTTCTTCTTCAGTAGATGCCATAAGAACTTTTTCTTTTGGCGGCTTAACTTTTCTTCTTCTTCACTGGAGCTGGTGTAATACTCAAGATCACTTCTGTATATAGCATGACAAGCACACTCATCTGAATCTGAGCATGGGCATTCTGATGAGTATGCTTCAGAATACTGGCCCATATAGACCTAGATTTCTTCTTCTGATGTAGTGCTAAAAGAATCGAGAGAAGATTCTTCTAGTTGGTGTTGCTGGGTTGTATCTCTGATGGAAAGATTTGGGCATCTTTCTGTGACATGTGTCTTGGATTTGCATATGAGACAAAAATAGGTCCTGAATGTTCTTGCTTGACTTGCTTGGACTTCTGAGCATAAATAGCTGTTTTCTTTCCTTTATTGAGCTTTGATTCTTCTCCTTGGGGACATCTGGAAGTTGTATGCCCATTCTGGCCACACAACCAACAAGTGATTTTATTCCATTTTTCTTGTTTGGTTGAATGCAAATGGATATTAGAGGGGTTGTAGTAATGAGTCTTTGGAACATATTTGTAATGACCCTTATTCTTATATCTCTGTTTTTTATCTTTTGCAAGATACCTTCTCTTGTCCTTTGGATAATTCTTTTTATTTCTATAGAAAGTCTCTTTAAATTCTCTTTTGGCTCTCTTTCTGGACTTTCTTTTCTTCACCAAAGGATCATCTACTGTGAGTCCATACTTGCTGCAGATGGACTTTTTATCTGGTAATCTTGATAATTTTTCCAGAGACTTGTTAACCTTTGAACTAGTACAAAGACTCACCAATGTCTTTGTAATATGAGAATATATCTCACCCCATGTGTAAGATTCAAAAGGTAACTGAAAAATCTCTTGCATTCTGATATAATCAACAAATCTAGAGGGTAAAGCAGCAAGGTATACCTGTTTCCATAACAAGCTTTTGGAGTATTTTACCTCATAGATCCACTGCATCCAGTCTCTATGGAAATCATCAAATTGCGACATTTTATGGCACTTGAGGTTCATCATAATAACCTCATGTTTATTGGCTATCTCTGTCTCACTGCCGCACCAATGCTCTAGAATCATTGATGTCAGTGCACGAATCATGTTACTAATGACAGTGCCATCTGGATTGTGAATAACATCTCCTTTCTCATATTTGAGAACTTCAGCTTCCATTGTTCAATGAGTTTAGGAGAGGATTCAGTCTCCCATCACCTGAGGAGAGTACCTGTGAAACATTGAATGATGGTTCTGCAAGCATCTATTTCAGATTTGCCTCTGAGACACATGAGCTTATATTCAGTATACATCAAATCTATCATTTGGCATATTTGGCCAATGCTCATGTTATCTATGTTCCATTCTCTGTGAGAATCAGGGAAGAAAGTATGAGCTTCAGGCATTTTCCCTTTCCCTTCAATATCAGGAGCAAAATATCTAGTAAATCTATGCTCCAGAGGCTCATAGATTGGAATAATCTGTGTTTATGGTGATTCCTGCCTTCTTTCTTTTGTTTCTGCTTCTGCCTCTATTTCCTTAAATAAGGAAGCAATACTAATATGTTTTGATTCATCAGCTCCTGATGATGAGGCAATTTCTTTAGGAAACAATAGAGGAAATTTCTGGACATTTCTCACAGGATTTTCAATCTTAATATTTCTCTTTACCAGAAAAGAATTTGGAATTGGCTTTTCAATTTTTTGACAATTGTATCCTTTCAATTTTTGCTGTTAAGCTAGTAAGGAGAGTCTTAGTCACACCTATGTGTCCAACTAAATTTTCTCCTACTTCTTCTATCTTACTTATTGATTCTCTGATATAAGAGCGAGTCATGCTGGAATCAAACTGCAAATTATTCAAACAACTATTTACAATATTCAATGAAGACTGTACAACAACTATCTGCTTCTTTACATCTTCTGTTTTTGCTACAGTCATCTCCAGGCCTTTGATAGCAGTATTGGTCCAATATAATTGTTCACTGGCTTTTTGGATTCTTCCATAAACGCCTAAAGCATTGTCATCCTTTTGGTCTAGAGGAATGGCTTTGGATGCATTAGTATTTTCTCTTAAAATGATTCCTTTATAAGGAGGAAATGTAGTAGGAGTTTCTACTTTTGACCCATCAAGTGCAGTCCACCCATGCTTATCAGTTGTAGTGCTAGAGGTGGTTCCAGTGAAAACATTTATAGGGGAAACCTTATCTTTCCATGAATAGAAAGATATCCAAGTGTTATTTTCTTCCATATAATGTTTCCAATCCGTTGCCAACTGTCTCTTTTGTTGAGGGTTGTATGCTTGGTCAAATTCTTCTGCCTGGGGATTTGTATACAAATCCCAATTCAACCTATCTTTCATCCGTTTGGCACTAATTTCTGACTTCAAGCATCCATCCATGAGTGAAAAGAACTTATGCATCTCCATTACTGCAGGCTTCTTACAGTCAGAAGGAATTTCTTTAAATCTGCATTCTGGAATTAACTGTGATTGCTCAAGTTTTCCCAGCCCATATCTTGGCTTTGATGGCCTCATCAAGCAAATCATCTCAGTAAGTCTAGGATCTTCTTCTTCAACTGTATGTATCATAAGGACATGGTCTGAATCTGGCTCTGGCTCATGTGGGAAGGGAATGTTAGAGCATTTGGGATTTGGACAAGAATTTATAGAAGTAGAAGGTGGAGCAATACCAGTTCGGGGATTATGATGCAGATGAACATTTCGTTCGGCCAATGTAAGCAGATTTATGGTATCTTCACAGTCTGGACATTTTACTTCTAAGGAAGAAAAATTTACAAGTTGAGCTAATTCATATAACTGGTTATGTCTACAGGAGGACGAGGATGAACAGGCAGTATCCACAGTGGAAGGATCTCTGTAGTATTTTGAAGATTTACAAGTAGCATCAATTCTACGGCGGTCAATGGTTGATCTTCGGGGAAAAGAAATGATTGCACTGGAAACATTTTCAGTAATATTTGCAGAGGTGATATTTCTTGGTACATGAGGCCTAGAATGGTTTACGACCCAATGTTCTGGAAACTGCAAGTCTTCCCATTTGATTAACAGATGTTCAACCTTTTGGTTTTTGGGGTCTGTTTTGACGACAACACTGGACTTGGAGTCCCTACTGGGTGTATGACGGATAGCAGGCCACAGAGTATTTGTATGCCTAAAACAGGCTTTAGTCTGTATGGCAAGATTATTTCTCTTCTTCTTCATATCAAATCCCATTGTTTGAATCTGCAACTGCAGGATTTCCTCAATGGTTTCATCATAGACATACACAAAGAAATTTGGGAAGCAGTCAAAATAGACTGGACCATCAGACAAAGGGGCCACAATTCCGCCAATAATGGAATCTATGTACTTATTGTGCGTCATGTCTCTTACAGTAGCAAGCACAAAAGTATGTAATCCTTTATGGATTAAAGGATTGATTCCAACCCGAATGCACCCTAAATGCAAATAATTTGTTTTTAGCTTCTTTGCTTCTACTTGTAAGGCTTTGGGATTAAGCAGAGATATAGTCTGGATACTGTCAGAGTTTTCTTGAACTTGACTGACAGATTCTTTAATACTTATTCTAGAAGCAACAATTAAATGAAAAGGGGCTAAGTCGCTATAGACTTCTGAGGGGGAAATAGCGGGCAATTCCCACCGAGCAGAGGGCTGAGTTTCTTCATAAGTAAGTTCAGCAGAGTTAAGAGTTCTACTTGAACTACTGGCAAACATTTCTCTAAGGGGGTTTTCCTCAGCTTGCGAATCTCTCTCC
This sequence comes from Pinus tabuliformis, assembly GCA_031772625.1. Lineage (NCBI taxonomy): Eukaryota > Viridiplantae > Streptophyta > Pinopsida > Pinales > Pinaceae > Pinus > Pinus tabuliformis. Next base: position 833,374,875 of record CM062816.1, read on the forward strand.
TCAAGTTCTCGGAAAGAAACAGACATTCTGAATGATTCCATTTTGAAATAAGAGTACTTTTAGTTTCAGAGTACCAACCTTAAGAACCAGACGTTACTGGCTCTGATACCAATTTTTTTGCAGGGGCTCCTGTCACGAGCTTGCAACTTGCTGTGCCTCTTTGTTAGTGTTGATGGCCAACTCCTGGTGAACCGATGCCGCTTTTCCTTCCGCCACATGCATGTCTACTCGAGATGTGAAGGTCGAATTACAGGTTTCTGGATCCACTGACGTCGGGGAAGTACCTTGACTCTATGAGAAGCTTGGTGGGAGCACACTTGCCACTATTCAGCAGTGAAGAGGCCAAAGATCTAAAATGCTCATTCAAATTTCTTGGTTTTAATTATTACTCAACTGACTTTACCATCAACAATTCCACTCCACAAAATCCCTTGGACACTGACTACGTTCTGGACGCCAGGGAAATATGTCATGTAAGCTTAATATCATGTACTGCTGCTTTAAACACTTAATTTCTTGGAAAAGTAGACAATCAAGTTCGAAAACATCAAGTGACTCACAGTATTTTAATTGGTATTTGATTCTTCTATGGTGCAATATTGCATATATATTTTTTGGTATTAAAACTTCCTTCTTTGGTGCTTCAGATGAAGTAAATGGAGTTAATAAGCTTTAATGAACGACACAACTTTAAGTAGTTAATAAGATTTAATGAAGCACAACTTACACATACTTTTAAGTTAATAATATATCTCCCCGTTTGCGGTTTGCAGGAAGGTGTGAGCTCTTTTAGGTCTTATCCTGCTGGATTAAGGGATGTGATCAACTATACGAAGCACCGCTATAAAAATCCTCCCATATACATCACTGAGACAGGTACGCGACAATGTTTCAGTTCTGGGTTGTCAATAATATCTTCGCTAGAAAACATGGATCTGATCATTATGCGCAACAACATGAATTTTGAATAGGGTACGCTGATTTTGACAATGGCACAACCCCGCTCGAAGAAGCATTGCATGATTCGAGGCGAGTGGAGTACCATTCTCAACATCTATCATACCTACTTGAAGCCATAAGGTGCGTGCAACATATACACGTATTTGTTGTTATTTGAGTTTGCCATGTGGAGTGCGAGTTATTGACCAGGGCTTTTTAATTTTGATAAAATGAATTGCAGGGAGGGAGCGGATGTGCGAGGTTATGTGGTTTGGTCGCTTTTGGACAAATTTGAGTGGGCGAGTGGATATGACTATCGATTTACTTTATATTATATTGATTACAACGACAACTTAAAGCGATATGCCAGGGAATCTTCCCATTGGTTTAGAAACCTCCTCAAATCATAGAACGAACAAGATTCTGCCCATTCGTTTTACAAACCTCCTCAATTCAATTCAATTATGTGTAATTCAATTGTGTGTAAGGTAATGCCCCTCTAATGGATATAGATATCTCAGCATATTGTGGATGTTTTCACTTTGCTTCGCTGAGTCCTTTGTAAATACTATTTTCGCTCACCATTACTATTTAATCAATCATATTGCCACTGGTTTCCTTAACTATTATTATTATTTAATCAATGGCCACTGTTTTTGTTAATTACTATTATTATTATTTAATCAATTGTGTTTCAACTGTATGAGGAAATGCTTTGAGTGATTCAAATGGAAATTAGTTGTTATTAAGTTTATGTAAATTTTGTATATTATTTTTATTAAAAATTTTGTTCTTAAATTTCTAATATGTATTTTCATAAAAGTTCAATGTATGATGATGTAAATTCTTTTTATAATTATAATTTAATTACTTTTTATAAAAGAAAAAATTTGAAATTAAATTTATATTATGGCTATTTCTCTTTTCTTATAAAGGAAAATGTTTGAAATCAAATCTATACTATGCTTATTTTTCTTTTCAACTTTTGGAATTACTAGTGTAGACCATTATCAAAACAACAATTCTAAGTTTCACATCAATGGATGGTAATTTTATTGTTTTTTATATAAAAGGTTGTAAATTAAAATCATTTCATTGCTTTCTATATAAAAGGTTGTAAATTAATTCATATAAAATTATTACACTACTTTCATTAAATTATCTATTTGAATAAATGATATAAAAGTAATATAGCTCATATTACTTTTAAACAACTTCTATGATCTCAATTCCAAAATATCTAAAATATTTATAAGTGGAATCACATTGTTTATATTATATGTAAATATATTTTTTAAATGACGTGTATATATTTATAAAATAACAAATAAATAAATAATGTGCAAAAGGTTAAGCTTAGTAAAATTAAATTCCACCAAAAATAAATAACATAACAATTACATTATTCTATATTGTATATAATTTAACTTATCATTTCATAATATTACTTTCTTATAATATAGTTAAATTATTATAATTTTCGATTACAATTTTCACAAACTTAATTTACACATTTAATAGAATGTAAAATCTAGACTTAAAATTTCAAAACAAGAAAATTGATCATTATCCAATTAATATCTCATTATTTGAAAGCTAAATAAGAGGTAGAAACCATATATTCGTTGTGCCAAAAGATAATTTGTACAACTAGTATCAGGTTAAATGTATGATTTTTTTTTGTTATTGGACAAAGAAAAAAATCCCATGATGGGAAAAATAAAGGATTTCAATGGCCACTTGAGTAGGGTTGCTTTATATCAAATTTAATTCTTTCTACTTTATCGTATGAATATGAAAGAGATTTAGGCCCTCAATAGAATATCCCAACATTTGTATTGATTTAAATATTTCAATTCAAATGTTTGAACATTTTTTTTTTCCAAAGGAAAAAATCGAAACTTTTTATTAAGATTATAAAAAGTTTACATTGCATATGCATAAGCATCACTGTTTGCTCTGAGAGCCTGTCAAAAAATGGGTTCAAAAATAGCTTTCTGCCTGTTATCTATCCCTGTTTTGGAGCTGTGGCTGTCAATGGATGAGAACCTGTCTTGTGCTCTTTTGTGACCAAAAGTTTGCACATAACCAGACTATGAAAAACTGTCCAACCGGGTCTCCTCATGGCTGAGGAAAACAACCCGTAGCTGATAAAAAGTTTTAACAGAGCCATTGTTTTGTGATACACAGAAAACGTGATAGCAGCAAAAAGACAAAAAAATCCCTGCCAGAGATCAAGGCGGATGATAATATGGAGGCTGATCTGATCTGCTGATTTGGCCTTGATCTTCTTCTTCTATTTGCCAACTGCCCAGAACCTGTTGAAGACCGTCTTTAGATAGCTTGTCTGCCAACTCATTTCTTTCCCTGTAAATATGACATATGGAAAAACTGTTAAATCTTGTTTTCAGTCTTTGAACCTCTCCCAGAATTTGAATTAATAATTGATTGTTGCATGCACGTTGACCAGTTACCCATCTGATCACAATTTGAGAGTCCCCAAAAATTTGAATAGAGAGGGTGTGCCTTTGAATGAGCCAGCATAATAGGTGTTTGAGAGCAAGTAATTCGGCAAAATTGTTTGAGCCAGATCCTAAACCCACAGAAGCTTTTAAGGAGTGGGAGGGAGATTCATGGATGACAATTCCAGCTCCTGCTTTGTTGTTTTGGGAGGCACCATCAAAAAAAGCCCAAGGGATTCCTTCTACAATCTGAGGTTCAGGGACAATTCGATGGGAGGTGGAGACCTTTGGTTCTGGAATACTGGCGAATATGGCAGCTCCCTGTGCTGCAGTGATTTCTACCGGAGTCTCTTTATCCTGAAAGATACTTCTGTTCCTAGCAATCCAGATCCCCCAGCTAATGATGAGCGGGAGGTTTCTAAGGTTCCCATCCGGATGCTCATTCCACCACTTCTGCCAGACTTCTAGGATATTGTCCCCTTCCCAAACAAACTGCTTGTTCAGGAGTTTCCTAAACTCGCCCCATATCTTTTGAGCCTCCGGGCATTTTAAGAAGAGGTGGTTTATGGATTCTTCGTCTGCTTTACACAAGGTGCATCGCCCCGGCCCGATCATGAATCTGGTCTGAAGGATGTCCCAAGTTGGGAGTTTTCTCCTTAGCAGGCACCAGAAAAGAATTTTAGATTTAGGAGGGCACTTTAGTTTCCAGAGCAGTTTTGACCACCATTCCGGATCTCCCCATCCCTTCCTTGACATAAGGAAAGAGTATCCATATTTGGGGTCATATGATCCGGAGTCTGCATGCGCCCAAATTAACTCATCTTGCCTGTCGGACAATCTTACATTGGTTCTGATAAGTTCCTGAGTAAAGATATGCCAATCATTCCACCACCTCTGATCCAAATCCAGCTCTTCTCCATTCATCCATGCTTGCCCCCAGATGGATGAGTGGCCAATCTTCTCCACTTGGCTGAGGAAGCGAAGGCCTTTCCTATCCAAATGCTGGATCAATTCAGGGGAGAGGGCAAAACTCTCATTGCAGCCCACCCAAGGATCCTTTCCAATCTTTACCTTTTCGCCATTCCCAATCTTCCATGCAAGACCTTGCTCTATCACCTTAAAAGATTCAAGAGTGGCTTTCCAGATAGCAGAAGCATGCTTTTGAGGCTTGATTGGGATTCTGATCCAGTCTTCCAAAGGAAGAGGGTCAATGTATTTCCTTTTCACTGTTCTTGTCCATAGATTTTCCATCTTTATGAGGCGCCAACCTGATTTGGCAGCTAAAGAAAGTCTGAAATCTGGTAGATTTTTGATTCCCCAGCCACCCCATTCCTTTGGTCTCGCCACTTTCTCCCATGCAACCCAAGGGAGAACCGTAGATTCCTTGTTCCCAGTCCATAGGAATCTGCTACAAATTCTCCTTATTTTCTCCAGAATTCCTTTTGGTACCCAGGTTAGCGCTACCCAGTATACTGGAATGGCAAGAAGCACAGATTTGAGAAGGGTTAAGCGCCCTGCTCTGGAAAGCCATTTGAAGCTCCAGTGACTGATTCTAGCCTCAATCTTGGCAATTAACCAAGACCAGTCCTCCTTCCTGTAATCATTTGGCTTCAGCCAGAAACCCAGATACTTGAAGGGCGAGTCCATGCTGCACATTTCATAAGGAAAATATGTACTGAACTGATCCCTGTCATTTCTATTTAGGCCCTCTTCTATGATTTGAGATTTCCTAGGATTGATCTGCATTCCTGTTGCTTTTAGGAACAGCTCAAAAATCATTTTTAACTCCTTGAGTTCATTAAGAGAGCCATTAGTAAAAATCAGAATATCATCTACAAAAAGTAAATGAGTAATGCACAGGTTTACAGCTGTCTCAATTCCATTCACCTTACCTTCCCTTTTGCTTTTATGAATCAGCTGACTGAGCCCTTCAGCCACTAGGAGAAAAAGCAAGGGTGACAGAGGGCATCCTTGCCTCAGCCCTCTCTGTCCTTTGAAGAAAGGGGAGGCAGCTCCATTGATGAGGATAGCATAGCTGACATTTGTAATACACCCCATGATCCATCTGATGAAGTCCACTTTGAAACCAAGATGAGTTAAGAGCAAGCGAATGTAAGACCAGCTTATCCTATCATATGCTTTCGAGAGGTCAATTTTGATTACCCCTCCCTTCTTATTTTTCAGCTTTACACTGTGAAGGACCTCCTGAGCCACACCTATAGCCTCATGGATTTGTCTTCCGTTCAAAAACCCAAATTGCTCAGGAGAAATGTGCCTTGATAAAATTGGTTTGATCCTGAGAGCAATCACTTTTGCAATGATCTTGTAGATACTATTGCACAAAGAGATAGGTCTGAAGTCCTCGAAAGAGTCAGGGGCTTCCTTTTTAGGAATGAGTGCGATGAAGGTTGCATTGAGAGAGCTGTAGACTTCCCCCTTTAATCTCGACTCCTCCACCACATCTGTGATTTCTGCTCCTATCTGCTCAAAAAAGTGAGAGAATAGCTCTATTGACCAGCCATCCGGTCCAGGACTTTTCTCTTTTGCCATAGACTTTATTACATTTTCCACTTCCTCCTTGGAAACTGGCTCCATTAATTGGTCCGCTTCTTCCTCCTCCACATAGCTAGGAAAGCATTGAGCTGTTTGGATGATTTCTGCTATGGTAATCTCACCAGGATCTTTGAAGAGAGATTGGAAATGGTTTACCCCCAGGGATGAGAGGGCCTCGAAAGTCTTAGCTTCCCTTCCATCTTCAGATTTAAGACTCCATATGGTATTGGCACTCTTCCTACCTTTGGCATAATTGTGGAAGAACCTGGTGTTTTCGTCCCCTGCTTTGAGCCAGATAGCCCTGCTCTTGAGCCTCCATTCTTCCTCCTTAGCCAGCAGGATTTGGTTCTTAAGCTTCTCCAGACCAACAATTTTCTCCTTTGATTCTTGGGAAAAGTAGCTGTCCGCCTCTATACTTTCAAGCCTCTGGAGTTCCTCATTTATCCTGGTTAGATCCTCGTTCTGTTTCTTATGCCACTCCTTTGCCCAGGATATTGTTGCCTTTTTCAGTCTTTTGAGGTTTTCCATGAATAAGAAACCTTTATTTTCCTGGGCATCTCTGACAGGGTGAACCCAGGTTTCGTTAAACAGCTTATTGTAAGATTCCTCTTGGAGCCAGGAGGCATTGAATTTGAAGGGAGAGGGGGGTTTCGATGGACCCTTAGAGAGCTCCATATAGATCGGGAAGTGATCCGAAGACCCCCTTTCTTCTGTCCATTGCCTGAGTAAAGGGATATCAGCGGCCAGATCCTCATTGATTAAGAAGCGATCTAAGCGTTTTGCCACCCTAGCTTCTCCAATTCTTTTATTTCTCCAGGTAGGCTTCAGCTTGATGAAATTTGCTTCTATAAGATTGTTGGTGGCTAGAAGGTTCCTAAAGAAATCAGATTGTGGATCCTCTCTTGCATTAGGACCCCAGGACTCCGCTCTGCCTATAGAAAAGTTCAGATCGCCACCCATCACCACAGGGTTATTCTTTACAAGGGAGCTCTCCATCAGATCATTCCAGAAGGGGATCCTTCCTTGACAAGGCCCATAAATGTTGATTATAGAAAAGGGGAATTCAAACTCTAAAGATTGGCACTCAATCCCCATTGCCTGTTTCCTTCCCCATTGATTCAGGATTTTTACTCGACCTTCCCTATATCCCAAGGCCATACCACCAGAGTGACCATCGGCATCCAGTGCTGAGAAAACCCAACCTGGGAGAAGGCCTTTGAGCATAGAAACCACCTCTTCTCCTTTCCCCAGGGTCTCCTGGAGGAGAATTACATCCGCCTTTGATTCCAGAACTAACTCCCGCAAAGCCAATTTTTTGGGTTTATTGGCTAAACCCCTGCAATTCCAAGAGAGAAGGATCATTTTGGAACAGTGCCGGGGGCTTGCACTGCTCTAAGTGCCCCTGTGATGGAGAGCTGCTTCCCATCTGCCACATCATAGATAGCCTGTACTTTGGCAGCTGAGAGTTTTGACTTCCTACCCCTCTTTTTACCTGGCTGTGACTGCGGTGGATGAGGGTCAATGCCCCCAACAGCAGAGAAGGAAACAGGTTTGGAAGCAAGAGAGCGAAGGTTGTAAGGACAAGGGGGGGGCTGGTCCAAGTGGGAAGGATCTCGGCAACACCCCTCACTATTCAGATCCAGGGAAGGAATGGCATCCGAGAGGTTTTCAATGCAAGTTTCAATGCAGTTTCCCAACATTCCATCAACCAAAATTTTATTATTAACAGAGCTTTCGGGAAAATTTTTGGGCAGGTCCTCTTCCATATGATTATCCAAAAATTCACCTTTTTTTTCAATAATAGAAGAGGTAGATGGATTTAAAGGCATATCCTTATGGTCCTCGACATCGCTTGGAGATATGCCTGGGATTTCCTCAGCCTCGGCCTTTTGATCATCCTCATGAATCGCTCCTTCTTTTGGCAGATCCGTCGTTGGTTCCTGAAAATCAACATCCTGCACATGGATCCCCTGGTGCATTTCCGAATCCCTTGGTTCCTTCTCCAGATTTGCAGCGGCTTCATTGTTTAGATACTGAGACCATGTAAGCGATGAATCCAGCCTTCCCCTCGTTCGCAGAAACCTTCGTCGTCTTCTTCCCAGTGGACAATCCTTTGCCAAATGCCCATATTCATGGCATCGATGGCATCGGAACGGCAAAAACTCATAGTCTAGGATTTGTTCAAAGGTGAATTCCTTATACTGAAGAATGATTTTTTCTGGCAGTCCTCCACAAGGGTTTAAATTTACCAGAATCCGGGCCATAGATCTGTTATTTGTCTCCAAGAAAGACATGTCCGTCTCTAGATAAGTCCCCAATCTGTTCCCAAGCGCCATGAACACTGATTCCTCCCATAAGAAAAAAGGAAGGCCTGGTGCCCTAACCCAAACCGGAAAGACATCCATTTTTTCGTGCATTGGATCGAACATAGGGCTCCAATTTTTGAGGAGTACTGGAATGTGCCCAAGAGACCAATTTCTCTGCAAAACCCAATCGGCCGCTTCTTTGGATTCAAACCGGACCGAAAACCAACCTTTCGGGAGAGACAAAACCAGAAAGTCTCTGATAAGGTCTGAATTCCAGTTCCGCTTCCCCCAAGATTTGATGAACTCAGAGGAGAAGGACTTCCCTCTAACTCTACCAACAAGAGTGCGTTCAGCTACCACCAGAGCTTCTTCTATTTTTACATCCATCCCGAGGACAAGATTTCCTTCAATACCTTGGGATTTGACTAATCTCTGTTTCTTCCGTTGCCCCTCGGGGATTTTTGGAACCCTGGGAATGTCCCCTAACCCTTCAGATTCCTGTCTCTCATGACTCGCACTTGGGCCAGAGGATTGAGGGGGGACAACGTCCTCCGAACGATAGTCCTTTGACGAATTTTGAAGAATTACCTGAGGCCCTTTGACGGACCGCCTATCTTCCCCCTTCGACTCTTGTGTGGCTTTTGTAAACTGTTCCGGCCCTCCTCTCTCTTTCGCATTATGTCTGCCTGCCGCGATTGAAGCCCTTGTGACGGGAGCCGAAGCTCTTGCATTGCCACCCGGACTGTGCCCTAACTTCGAACCGAGGATGACAATGTCTTCCAACCCGCCTGAGAGTACTGGATCATCAAGCCCTAGAAACCCTTTGCTGCCGCCGGAAAGCAGGATCTGGTTCTGTGTAGTCTCCTGGATTATGGGTACATTCGAAAGATCGCCCTTAGCTTCTTGGCGAGCCTTTCCGGAATTTCCTAGACTCTTCGGCAGAGAGAAAGGTGAAACCGCCTGTTTCTCAAACTTCGAACTGACCGGACTAGGGTCTAGGGTTTCCACCGGCCCGAAATAGTGTTCAACATTCTGGGGAGTTGGGTCTTTACCCCAAACAGAAAGTATGTCTTCCATCGACGGGTTTAGGTCGATTCCTTCCTCCGCAATAACCATGGTTACGTGCTGGGGGTACCGTCGCTGTCGGAAAGTCGGGCAATGTAAAAAACCGGATCGAAAAAACCCGTTCTGTTACCGACTGTGGTAAAAACTTCCGTATCGGAACCTCCAAGTGTCTGTTTATGCAGGGGGATGCTAACACCTGCCGATCGCCCGCGTCTGCTACCTGGACGAGGTCTTCAGGCGAAAAACTATTCTCCAGCCCTCGTGACTGGGCCCTAGCCGCAGCCCTACGGCCTAGATCTGGCCCTGCGCCAGCTACCCAGATCTCCCCGTCACCTCGCTCCATGCTCCAAGCTCCCCTCAGCATGCAAGACTTACTTGTAACATAGCTCGACAAAGAGTTTCTTTCAAATGTTTGAACATGCATAGGTTTGTGTGTTTGTATTTATTCAATGGAGATTGATTTCAACAATATAGGTTTGTAGTCAAATGATGGCAATATAAACATGTTTAAAAGAGATGACATATATGAGAAATATTTCATCTCCTTAATACAATTAAGTGATTTTTTTTTATCAAATATTTTTTCAATTAAATTTTCAACAGTTTCTTTGTTTCCCAAATCTAGCAAAGTGCATGGTATGCCACACTAGATGTAAAAGTTCTTAAATATCGCTCTTATAGATTCATCTTAACCACATATCTAGCATGCACTAAGAAGGACCAAATCTCTTCATGTGAAAAATTCTTTAAGAGTGCAAAATCTGATTTAAAAAAAATGGCATCCCCCTCATCCCTTCATTGATCCCAATGAATCTGTAGTGGTTCTCTCTCTCCATATATATATACAATGTGTAAATTTTCATTGTTTAAATTGTATTTTTGAATGCTATATAGAGTACATAAACTTGACTTGTAAGTCCAAAATATCTTTGTTCAATATGATGGGAAAATTGGCATACATATATATAGGGGAAAAAGGGCCAAAATGTAAAATAGAGGGACTACTTCAACCATTTTAACCATAACAAACTTTCTTTCTTTCTTTTCATATTCTTTATATGATGGATGCACAATTTCTTTTTAAAACAATATTGATATATACATATTTGACATGTACTCATTGAGATTTCTAAATTAAAATGAATTTTTTTTGTTATTAATATATATTTGAGTATAAGTTAATATTACTTAATCTTGCCGTATATATTTTATTGAACACCCACATTGAAAACTTTTGTTATTGGAATATTTTTAAATCTTACATATTACTTTTATTTTGAGAATTAAATGAATTACCAATCTCCCTTTTATTATTCTTATTACGAAGTACTTGATATTTTTTATTTAATTTTCAATTTTCAATTACTTTTTTTCCTTGCACATTGAATATTTTATTATAAACTAATTAGAATATTTTATTTTGACATAAATTATTGATATAGATGGTCAAATAGTTTATTTAAATCTCGTGTTGAAATATTTTTTAAAATTATAACGTTTAAACATATTAAATGTACTTCCTTTTTAAATCGGGATTATTTTTTTAAAGTTGATATAAAATTATATTAAGCTATGAAGACATCGAAATATTTTATTTATGACTAAGACTTTGTGGAAAATTATCATCCACATCTAGTTGTAATATCAACAACAAATTTAGTGGCCGTTATTACTCATGCTTTTAATTAAAACTAACTAAACATGCATATTCATTTTTGTTTTTTGATCATGCTTTTAATTATAACTAACTAAACATGCATATTCATTTTCGTTTCTTGATCATGCTTTTAATTAAAACTAACTAAACATGCATATTCATTTTTGTTTTTTATGATACCGACATTGCTTTTCTATTTAAAGAATATTTTAATTGTATTTTAATACCTGGACATGTATCAATTCCATGTTGCGCATGGATTGAATCACAAATCCCCCTCATACTGATTTGTATAAAGTGCCTCTCAACTCAGTCAAACATTGTTGTATATTAATGTGAATTTTATCTAATATGTTCATTATTGAACAATGCTCTTTGTTGTTCACTCATCATCTTTTTTCACATGCAACATATATTGTGAAATACATTGTAATTTTCTCTTTTCCATTGATACATGGATCATATTACATTCTCAAATAACAAGTTTTATTATTTGGAGCCTCTCATGACGCTTTTTCTAGATTCCTTGTAATTCAAAATCTTTTCGAAGCTTTCTCATGTATGATGGGTCAATTATTTGCTTTATTGGTGTTAACGGTGGCAGCTGCGGAATCTGCTATTGGGTCGGCCATTCCGGTTATTACTTTCCGAATTCGAAGGACCATTGCAGTAGAATCTATCAATCGCATGAAGGGTCGAGCAGCACTAATTATTATATTATTAGTTAGGAAGAAAAAGTTGCTTGTTCCCCGCTTCCTTGATGCTTATTGGGTGGGGGGCATATGATGAGTGAGCGTTAAAACGATGGCGGCCTTAGCAGTTGATTATGGCGATCCAGCACTAGTAGTAGATCCGGGTCCATATGAAGAAGCACGAGCTGTTCGATACCCAGCAGTAGATCTAGTAGCAGCAGAGCAAGCAGAGATAGGGACAGATACAGAGCCATAGCTAACAGCAGATCCAGTTGTTTACTCCGCATAAGCAGCACTCGTATCCAGTTGAACGAGCAGTTCAAGATGCAGCAAAGACAGTAGTAGAGACAGTAGAAAAGGAAGGTGTTCCAGTTGTTTAAGTAAGTAATTAAGCTGTTGATTCTGTTCCGGATGTTCCAGACGCTCCACCTCCATATTTATAAATGACATTTTGGCCGCAATTAATGAAAGATGGGTAGGAGAAAATTTATGGCTTTGGGAATTCTTATAAGTGAGTAAATTTTCAATAGGTTCATTGTATATTACTTTAAGTTGATTAGAAATGTCAATTCCAATATTTGTGCTTTTGGCTGTCTCGGCTACTTAATTAGAAATATTCCGAAACAAATTAAATAATTTATAATATGAAATTATCATTAAATGTGTTATTCAAGTCATAGTGCATAATTTGTGTCTTGTAGGTTTTGGCTTTTTATTGGGTATATTCTTCAATCAAATTTTATATAAATCCAACAAGGATTTGTTGATTCACAAGTTTTAGTTATGTAGTCTACATAACCCAAGTGGCTCGAGCTTTTTTAGCTATGTAGTGTAAGTTTAAAAAGTGCATTTTAAACAACAAAAAGTCACAATCTTAAGAAAAATGGTATTGCTAGATTTTGACTATAAAAATCCAAAACATGGGATAGTTAGAGTGTGCCAACTCATAGTCCATTTCAAATATGGAGAAATACATAAAAATTCGATTTGTCCTTTTATCTCAAATAATGATATTTGATTTTCCTGTGAACGTTCATTTATCATTTTCCTAACAAAATTTCATTTAATTATATACTAAAGTATTATAATTAACTAGAATTAAGTAATCTTAGTTATGTTCACTCTACTACATTTTTACAATGAAATGGCTTGCAAACAATTTGCTGCGAACAATAATTTGTAAGTTTTCGATTAATTCTCATATCAAGAACTAAAAATATTTAAGTAGATATATAAGAGGATGTTGGGAGGGAGAATGAGATATAGAATAGATCGTTATATTATTTGTCATCCACATTGATGCTTTTAGAGCAGAAAAAGTGGAGGAATCAACTCAGAGGACCATTTTTCCTAGTGGGTCCTAGTTTGGTGAATTGGGGTCCAAGACCTTCCGAAAGAAATTTGAGGCATCAAACAATGTTTTCAAGGATACGAAATTATCGCTTAAGTTCGACGCTCACTGGAGTTATTTTTCACACAAATACCTTTCTAGTGGTGCAATAATTTCCTCAATCAAAGTGTATGCAAAATTTATTCCAACTAGAGGTTGACCTTTATGTTTTGACCACCATGATTTGAGAGGATAATGGCATCAACCCCCATCATCCATGGAAACGGGGCTAGGAATGTGATCATGATGAAGAAGACTCTAGAAGGGTGTATATTATAGCTATAGTTAAGAGTTGAAGGAGTCAAACTTACCATCTAGGAGGCTATCGAGTTGTGTTATAAATAGCATACTAGGAGGAAAGGATATTCTATTCTATTTGAGTGCATTTTGTTCCATAGATGAGTGGGGTGGCCAAGAGTTGATAGGGAGAGAACAAATAGAGATGGTTTGTGCACTATAGAAACACACAGGCCAACAGACCAAAGTTCCTTGTACTTGCATCCATTTGAATGCAAATAAAGAGAGAAAAACATCCTCCACTTGCAGTTGTGTTTTTTCTCGAAAAGGTTTCCTTGGTCATATATTGTGCTATTATGGTTGTGAGTAATTTTACTTTCATATGTTCTCTATTTTCTACATTTTCAAACTTAATTAACCTATAATTCTAAGGAAAATAAACCTCATAGTATAGATTTTAGATTTTGAGTGTAAATTTATCAAATCTATTAGGACGAATTGTCCACTGGAATATCCATGGAAGTTTATGGATTTGGAGGGGTTGGAGGAGGATTGTAGTTCAAATGCCATGATTATGATTTCATGCCTTACAATTAGAGACATCACGGAGTTGGGGTGAATTTCAATATATTAGCATAAAACTAAGGTCTGCTTTATCTAGTCACTAAGTCAGGGGAGGACCCATTAGGGGCTTCTTAGATTTGAATTAATGGTTCCTCTAAATTTGTCCAAGTAGTATTAAAATATTACAATCAAGTGGTGGAAAGGTGGAATGCAAATCTTTGTAAGCAATATGCTTGTACAATGTTGGTGATAGGAAATTTTCATGGTCAATCGTGGAAGACCCTTGAGAAGCCAACGTATGATATCAAATACCATTATCCTCGGGTGGATGAGTGAAACAAGTTTGATTTTAAGGGGTAATTAGAAATATAGCATTGTATGGAAGCGTCACAAGAAAAGCATGACTTCATCCCGAAGGACATGCTGGAGGATTTCTAATGTGCTCACGCTTATGGAACAACAATTAGCATATCAAAGAAGAAACAAATACTTGAAATGTCCTTTCATGTTTTTGAAAATTTGAACTTCGTTGTATAAAAAAATTATAGTAATAAATATCCCGATAACGAAGATAAATAAAAGAGGAGGACGGAAATTTATTATGCCTAAGACAAAGGAAAGAAAAAAAAGCGAGTAATGATGGAGGATGATCTGGTTGCAGGCATTTAGGCATTGCATCTCCTCAGAAATGGTATTGAGTATTTCTATATTTTATTAGCGCTATATTGTTATTTTCTTTAGATAATTTCATTTCTTGATTTACATATTGAATTCACCCCACAACATCATAACATTATTCAGTTTTATGACATTATTCAACAACATATGCAATTATATAGAAATAACAATATCATCGTCATTGCAGCGGAACATAAAGGAATAATAGAAGAAAGGCATTCGCACATAGATACAACATGATTGGTCGGAGACCAAGGAAAAACCCACTACGGGGAAACCCTTTCAAATTCTTCTTCTTATTAGATTGTCATTGAATGTTTCAACAAAGAGAGTAAAATGATCCATATCTTTAACCACAAAACTATCCAACAAGATCAACTAAACAACATCCAAGAGATGGACCAAACAATGCTAATAATCAAAACCTTGAATCAGAAGCATTTGATTAACCATCAAACTCTACGGTCAACATACGAAATCTTTGGTCAACTGTAAAACTCAAAGCCTAGTTTCCAACTGCACAGAGAGAGTGATGTGCGTGCAGCTAAAAGCCTCCAACTACACGAATGAGCCTCATGCCTGTAGTTGCAACTGAAATTTCATGAAGTATGCCTGTGGCTGGAAACCAGAACCCTAAACACACGTGCGAGCTTTAGAGCCTACAATCTTGAGCCTGTACGAATGAATCTCCATGACCCAACCTTAGAACTGTTCAAGCCAACCCCAAATAAAGAAGAATGATCATAATGATGATGTCGAAATGAGGGTCACTGGAATTGTTTTATAGCCATCCATGCATGTCCAATTTCTCTTTTTGGCCGACCTGTCCTCATTAGGGGTATTTTGAGGTCTAAAATGGGCCTCCTAAGGAAATTATAAAATAATAGTGGAAATGATAAAATAAGATTAGATTACATCATCAAATTTTAGAGGGAAAAAAGGAAAAAAATATTTTTCAACTCGTATTTTCAACTTATCTCCCTATGGGATTACTCAAGTTTTGAGTGACAATACTTGTTGGATGCAGAATTTCATTCTTCATCTAAGGAGTACCCATCTTACATACTTTCAATGGATGCAACTACACGGAAAATGAGAAATACATGAAAAACGTGATTGCAATCACGTTTTTTCATGTATTTCTCATATTTTGTATAGCAGGGTCCATCTAAAGTATGAAACATGTGTACTCCTTGGACGAAAAATTAAATTTTACATCCAACGACTAATTGCGCTCGAATTTTGAGTAAAAACTTAGCGAGATAAGTTGAAAAACTAGTATTATTATTTATTATCTTTTAATCTTTTTACTTTTTTACTCCAAAAATGGTGAATCATCCCCGACGGTTGACATCATCATCTTGAATCCTATTGGTTTTATAAAGTTTATTTTGGTTGTACATTTTTCTTTGGAGGCCCATTTTAGACCTCAAAATTCCCCTAACGTTTGTTCACATGTGGGCTATAATTCAAAAAAAACACTTTCCCTTGTCCAAATTGAGCGCTTCAATAGTCAAAATCGATCCTCTCGAAAAGAGGAATCTCGTCCCATGTTTGGAATTTATCACTAGGCTTCCAAATTAACACTCCCTCTCAGCTAGGGAGAAATTCCAACTGCATCACATAATGATCGCAAGTATGCTGTCATCAAATCATGTCCTATTTCAATTAAAGCATCATCAGTTGTCATCACTTCTCATCTCTGCTCATCTCTGCATAGTTATTGATTGTCCCTACTCATATGCTTAACATTATAGAATCTAAAAGAAGAATAAGTCAACGTTATAGGGGAGCTTAGGCTACCACCCTCAATCCATCGGGGAGCCACTTCTACCACCCAAAATCAATGCCATTGGGGTTCCAAATGCTACTGCCCATGAAACATTAGAGAGTGTATCGCTAAGGAGCCCAGGTCAACCTGAAGCCACATCAGGGAGCACATCTCAATCAGGAATACAGCGACAATGAGGAGGTCCCATGGGACACTCTCACCTCATGTATATGACAGTGGGGAAGGTCGTATGGGACGCTCTCATGCCAATTCATCCCAATGAGTAATAGGCGAGATACAACTTACCAATCAAGGATCACAACCATCCCAATGTAAAGAAAATTTTAGCCTTGTAAAAATGGCATTCCACTTATGTTCCTCAAGGACTTTCTTCCTTTGACACCATAACTCTTCAGGCCAAGGTTTATTGATACTATAATTTTTTCATCTTAGGGATTATGAAATTAGGATAAATTATCGTTTCCGCCTCTTTTTAAAGGATTTTTGTAGATTAGTATAGTAGACATGTCTCTTCACATAGGAAGATATCACCATTATAGCCATTATTTGCTTGTAATATTTTCACTAATATATGAGTAAAAGTATTGAAATTAGTTTTCAATATATCTTGTGTACATTTTGGAATATTATGGTTTCTTTCATCTCCTTATCAAACTAATGTGGAAAAATGGTATTGAAACAATATGTTCTCTATTATTTTCTTATCGTTATTTTCTATGATGATGTTAGGGTATATACACCTAGGCCTTGAGACAATTGAGTCTTCAGAAGAAATTCTTCACCAGCTATATGGCCCTAGACAACAGGTGAAAAGAAACATGTGAGGTGGGATATTTTATCAATTTGTTCATCTAGGAATCCATCTAGACATAAGGTAGATGATGCATCATTTCATGGGATAATATTTTTTGAGCATTCCTTTAAGGGGAGTTAAAAATTTCAAGGTATATGTTAGTTCTAATACCATTAACTTTGAAGAAAAAGTAGATGAAAACTATTTGAAAATATTGTTAGACGAAGAAAAGGGTTATTTTCCTTATTCGTAACATTTTCAATAGGGAAAATATTATATTTAAACTACTAAAGTGTCCTTCCCATGCCAATCACTATTTGGATTTGCACTCACCATATTCCATTTAGGTAATCTTTACCAAAATTTTAGATTTGGATTGTTGAATCGCTACCTTTAATTCATAAATGGATTGATCACCTTTGAAAACCCCCACTAAATGTAGATCATGAAATTTTAAGATTCAAAATTTTCAAAATCCAAAGTGATTATTTTCATAATTAAGGTGGAAAGTAATTTTCTTGCTTCCGATTTTTCTGAGTCACTGAAAGTGGTCCAAATCATATCACAACTAGACTACACACACACACACACACGTGTGCGCGCATAAACACACACACACACACAAACAAAGTTTTACAAAGATTTATTATTTGCATTGTGGAACCAAGGACAAGGAGAGAAACATTTTTGCATTGGTTGATTTTTATACAAAATATATAGTATAATATAATATACATGCACACAAATATATATGCATTTCCAAGGAAATCATTGTAGGAGTTCCTCGTCGCCTTGGAATATATAGATGGTGGGTAGCTCAACCACCAACCACAATAGTGGTTAGTAAGCTAGCAATACTCAAGAACAAACTTGTTATCATAGTCTAATGAACCTCACTCAAGGGGACTCTAATTGGGAACTTACTTATGTATGTATATATGTAATTCTCCAAGGATAATCTTAAAAGAAAACTCAAGTGATGCTTTCCAATATCTATGAATGACATCCTTTGTAAACACTATTAGTGTAGATAGTGAGCCTTCTTCAAGGGGATTTGAACGGGGAACATGATGTGTCACATAACTCCTTGACCAAATGTTAATAACCACCTACTATGCTCCCATCTCCATTATTTAACTTTGATTAAATTTATATTCAATAGTTGTCACATGCATCAGTATTCAATCAACTCATAAACATAGATAACACATGCAATTATACTCATATGCTTAGAGATTTGACAACGTAAACAATAAGGAGCCAACATACAGAACATCCCATGCAATTGAATCAAACTAGAGTAGCTGAAAGAATGTCACTTGGAAAATCGAGCACCGCCACCCAACCTAGAACTGACTTCCTCTAGTTCACCCCCGAGCCGAGAGTTCTTGCCATGGATAAATTGCCTCTTGTTGATCTCTTCAATGGGTATTTAGTACCCTCTTTCACGATATGGTTTCCTTTAGCGGCATCCCGCTTTTATGGATCTTTTTATCCATTCGCCCAGGTTTTTCCCATAAAATCTCACCTTTCTCTCCAGTGAGGATTTTCCTCATAAAAGCTTGACTTTCTCTTCCACAAGGCTTTTATGTTTCTCTTAAACTTAACATATTTCTCTAGCTAAGTAACTTAATGGATATTTATCCCCCAATCCATTAAGCTTATCTAGAATTGGATCTAGAAGTCTTATCATGAAAGGATTATCCATTCCCATTCACCAATGGGATTTCACTTGGAAAGGATCTCATCTATTGGTGTCTTGTTTTCCAAGTGGTTAAATTATCCTTATCTATTTAATAACAAAGTATTTACTTTCATTGTGTCCGATCACTCATTTTGCATTTGTATTTGTATTTCAGTTTTGCGCCATTTTGTCGATAGATTATTCAAACGGTCTATACATGTGCCGTTTTGTCCGATCGCTCATTTAACGTATTTCTGTTTGTCGATAGATTATTCAAACGGTCCGGTCCATCTGTTGTGTCATGTATGTCGTGATATATATATATATATATATATATATATATATATATATCATATATATTTATATATATATACTAATTAGAATATTTTATTATAAACTAATTTGAATATTTTATTATAAACTAATTAGAATATTTGATTTTGACATAAATTATTGACATATATGGTCAAATGTTTATTTAACTCTCGTGTTGTAATATTTTGAAAATTATAACGTTTAAAAATCTTAAACGTACTTCTCTTTTACCTCGTGTTTACTTTTTTAAAGTTGATATAAAATTATATTAAGTTATGAAGACATCCAAATATTTTATTTATGACTAAGATTGTGTGGAAACTTATCATCCACATTGGGTTGTCATATCAACATCAAATTTAGTGATCATTATTAATCATGCTTTTAATTAAAACTAACTAAACATGCATATTCATTTTTGTTTTTTGATCACGCTTTTAATTAAAACTAACTAAACATGCATATTCATTTTTGTTTCATGATCATGCTTTTAATTAAAACTAGCTAAACATGCATATTCCTTTTTGTTTTTTATGATACCGACATTGCTTTTCTATATAGAGAATATTTTAGTTGTATTTTAATACCTGGACATGTATCAATTCCATGTTGCACATGGAGTGAATCACAAATCCCCCTCATACTGATTTGTATAAAGTGCCTCTCAACTCAATCAAACATTGTTGTATATTGATGTGAATTTTATCTAATATGTCTATTATTGGACAATGCTCTTTGTTGTTCACTCATCATCTTTTTTCACATGCAACATATATTGTGAAATACGTTGGGATTTTCTCTTTGCCATTGATACATGGAGCCTCTCATGAATTTATAAATGACATTTTGGCAGCAATTAATGAAAGATGGGTAGGAGAAAATTTATGGCTTTGGGAATTCTTATAAGTGAGTAAATTTTCAATAGGTTCATTGTTTATGACTTTAAGCTGATTAGAAATATCAATTCCAACATTTGTGCTTTTGGTTGTCTGGGCTACTTAATTAGAAATATTAAAAAACAAATTAAATAATTTATAATATGAAATTATCATTAAATGTGTTATTCAAGTCATAGTGCATAATTTGTGTCTTGTAGGTTTTGGCTCTTAATTCGGTATATTCTTCAATCAAATTTTATATAAATCCAACAAGGATTTATTGAATCACAAGTTTTAGTTATGTAGTCTACATAACCTAAGTGGCTCGAGCTTTTTTAGCTATGTAGTATAAGTTAAAAAAAATGCATCTTAAACAATAAAAAGTCACAATCTTAAGAAAAATTGCATTGCTAGATTTTGCCTATAAAAATCCAAAACATGGGATAGTTAGAGTGTGCCAACTCACAGTCCATTGCAATTATGGAGAAATACATAAAAATTCGATTTGTCCTTCTATCTCAAATAATGATATTTGATTTTCCTATGAACGTTCATTTAGCATTTTCCTAACAAAATTTCATTTGATGATATACTAAAGTATTATAATTAACTAGAATTAAGTAATCTTAGTTATGTTCACTCTACGACATTGTTACAATGAAATGGCTTGCAAACAATTTGTTGTGAACAATCATTTGTAAGTTTTCGATTAATTCTCATAACAAGAACTAAAAAAAATTAAGTAGATATATAAGAGGATGTTGGGAGGGATAATCAGATCTAGAATAGATCGTTATATTATTTGTCATCCACATTGATGCTTTTAGAGCAGAAAAAGTGGAGGAATCAACTCAGAGGACCATTTTTCCTAGTGGGTCCTAGTTTGGTGAATTGGGGTCCAAGACCTTTTGAAAGGAATTTGAGGCATCGAACAATGTTTTCAAGGATACAAAATTATCGCTTAAGTTCGACAATCACTAGAGCTATTTTTCACACAAATACCTTTCCAATGGTGCAATACATTCCTCAATAAAAGTGCATACAAAATTTATTCCACCTAGAGGTTGACCTTTATGTTTTGACCACCATGATTTGATAGGATAACACATCAGCCCCCATCATCCATGGAAGCAAGGCTAGGAATGTGATCATGATGAAGAAGACTCTAGAAGAGTGTATATGATAGCTATAGTTAAGAGTTGAAGGAGTCAAACTTACCATCGAGGAGGCTATCGAGTTGTGTTATAACTAGGACACTAGGAGGAAAGGAGATTCCATTCTATTTGAGTGCATTTTGTTCCATAGATGAGTGGGGTAGCCAAGAGTTGATAGGGAGAGAACAAATAGAGATGGTTCGTGCACTATAGAAACACACAGGCCAATAGACCAAAGTTTCTTGTACTTGCATCCATTTGAATTCAAAGAAAGAGAGAGAAAAAACATCCACCACTTCTAGTTGTGTTTTCTCTCGAAAACGTTTCCTCGGTAATATATGGTGCTATTATGGTTGTGAGTAATTTTACTTTCATATGTTCTCTATTTTCTACATTTTCAAACTTAATCAACCTATAATTCTAAGGAAAATAACCCTCATATTATAGATTTTAGATTTTGAGTGTAAATTTATCAAATCTGTTAGGACGAATTGTCTACTAGAGTATCCATGGAATTTTATGGATCAGGAGGGGTTGGAGGAGGATTGTAGTTCAAATGCCATGCTCATGATTTCATGCCTTACAGTTAGAGAGATCATGGAGTTGGGATAAATTTCAATATATTAGTATAAAACTAAGGTCTGCTTTATCTAGTCACTAAGTTAGGGAAGGAGCCATTAGGGGCTTCTTAGATTTGAATTAATGGTTCCTCTAAATTTGTACAAGTAGTATTAAAAGATTACAATCAAGTGGTCGAAAGGTGGAATGCAAATCTTCGTAAATAATATGCTTGTACAATGTTGGTGATTGGAAATTTTCATGGTCAATTGTGGAAGACCTTTGAGAAGCCAACGTATGATATCAAATACCATTATCCTCGGGCGGATGAGTGCAACAAGGTTTGTTTTAAGGGGTAATTAGAAATATAGCATTGTATGGAAGCATCACAAGAAAAGCATGGCTTCATCCCGAAGGACACGCTGGAGGATTTCCACTGTGCTCACACTTATGGAACAACAATTAGCATATCAAAGAAGAAACAAATACTTGAAATGTCTTTTCATGTTTTTGAAAATTCGAACTTCGTTGTATAAAAAAATTATAGTAATAAATATCCCGATAACCGAGATATGTAAGGAATCTGGACACCACATATCTCCACAATGGTATGATATTGTCCACTTTGGGCCTAAGCCCTCATGGATTTGCTTTTGGATTTACCCCCAAAAGGCCTCATACCAGTGGAGATATTTGTCCATCCTTATATACCCATGATCCTCCCCACTTCTGGTCAATGTGGGACTTTGGTCGTATACCCAACAATCCTCCCCTCGAACAAAGGACCATCGAGCCTCCCCTCAAATGATTATCCATCCGTCCACTCTCTACCAACCAGGATTCTCCGCTCCAATGCGTTGGAAGCACACGCCTTACATGGAGCACCACCTGCCTCAAGAGCTTGCTCTATCCCAAGTCAACTCCTCTTCATCGTGTTGGGACCAGGACACATCCATGAAGAATCCAGAGCACACCGCCTGTCTAACTGAGCTCATCCACGGATCCCATCGTGATATTACCAGGGCCCACCACCTTCGTTCGACATTCTGAGGATTCATCCACTTGGCTAACTTCGGAACTTGGCTCTGATACCACTTGTAAGGACTCTGGACACCACATATCTCCACAATGGTATGATATTGTCCACTTTGGGCCTAAGCCCTCATGGATTTGCTTTTGGCTTTACCCCCAAAAGGCCTCATACCAATGGAGATATTTGTCCATCCTTATATACCCATGATCCTCCCCACTTCTAGTCAATGTGGGACTTTGGTCGTATACCCAACAAGATAAATAAAAGAGGAGGAGGAAAATTTATTATGCCTAAGACAAATGAAAGAAAAAAAAGCGAGTAATGATGGAGGATGTCTGGTTGCAGGAATTTGGGTATTGCATCTCCTCAGAAATGGTACTGAGTATTTCTATATTTTATTAGGTCTATATTGTTATTTTCTTTAGATAATTTCATTTCTTGATTTACATATTGAATTCACCCCACAACATCATAACATTATTCAGTTTTACCACATTATTCCACAAGATATGAAATTATATAGAAAGAACAATATCATCGTCATTGCAACGGAACATAAAGGAATAATAGAAGAAAAGCATTCTCACATAGAGAAAACATGATTGGTCGGAGACCAAGGCAAAACCATTTCAAATTCTTCTTCTTATTAGATTCCCTTTGAATGTTTCAATAAAGAGAGTAAAATGACCCATATCTTTAACCGCAAAACTATCCAGCAAGATCAACTAAACAACATCCAAGAGATGAACCAAACAATGCTAATAATCAAAACCTTGAATCAGAAGCATGTGATTAACCATCAAACTCTACAGCCAACAGACGAAACCTTTGGTCAACTGTAAAACTCAAAA
The DNA here is from genome assembly GCA_031772625.1 of Pinus tabuliformis. Classification (NCBI taxonomy): domain Eukaryota; kingdom Viridiplantae; phylum Streptophyta; class Pinopsida; order Pinales; family Pinaceae; genus Pinus; species Pinus tabuliformis. The sequence continues at coordinate 833,398,476 of CM062816.1, forward strand.
CCTAGTTTCCAACCGCACAGAGAGAGTGATGTTCGTGCGGCTAAAAGCCTTCAACCGCACGAATGAGCCTGCGTGCCTATAGTTGCAACTAAAATTTCATGAAGTATGCCTGCGGCTAGAAACTAGAACCCTAAAAACACATGCAAGCTTCAAACCCTGCAATCTCGGGCCTGTACGAACGAATCTCCATGACGCAACCTTATAACTGTTCAAGCCAACCCCAAATGAAGAAGAATGATCATGATGATGATGTTGAAATGAGGGTCACTGGAATCGTATTTATAGCCATCCATGGGTGTCCAATTTCTCTTTTTGTCGACCTGTCCTCATTAGGGTTATTTTGAGGTCTAAAATAGTCTTCCTAAGGAAATTATAAAATAATAGTGGAAGTGATAAAATAAGATTATATTACATCATCAAATTTTAGAGGGAAAGAAGAAAAAAATAATTTTCAACTTATCTCCCTATGGGGTTACTCAAAGTTTGTGTGACAATATTCGTTGGATGCAAAATTTGACTCTTCATCCAAGGAGTACCCATCTTACATACTTTCAATGGACCCAACTACACATAAAATGAGAAATATATGAAAAACGTGATTGCAATCACATTTTTTCATGTATTTTTCATATTTTGTGTAGCAGGGTCCATCTAAAATATGAAACATGGGTACTCCAATTTTACATCCAACGAGTACTCGCGCTCGAAGTTTGAGCAAAAACTTAGGGAGCTAAGTTGAAAAAGTAGTTTTATTATTTACTATTTTTTAATCTTTTTATTTTTTTACTCCAAAAATGGTGAATCACCCCCCATGGTTGACATCATCATCTTGAATCCAATTGGCTCTTATAAAATTTATTTTGGTTGTACATTTTTCTTTGGAGGCCCATTTTAGACCTCAAAATTCCCCTAATGTTTGTTCACACGTGGGCTTTAATTCAGAATAACACTTTCCCTTGTCTAAATTGAGCGCTTCAATATTCAAAATCGGTCCTCTCGAAAAACTCATCCCATGGTTGGAATTTATCACTAGGCTTCCAAATTAACACTCCCTACCAGCTAGGGAGAAATTCCAACTACATCACATAATCATCGCAAGTATCCTGTCATCAAATTATGTTCTATTTCAATTAACTCGTCGTCATCTATCATCACTTCTCAGCTCCGCTCATGTGTTCTTATCTATTGATTGCCCCGCTCATATGCTTAACATTATAGAATCTAAAATAAGAATAATTCAACGTTAGAGGGGAGCTTAGGCTATGACCCTCAATCCATCAGGGAGCCACTTCTACCACCCAAAATCAATGCCAGCGGGGTTCCAAATGCTACTGCCCAGGAAACATTAGAGAGCGTATCGCTAGGGAGCCCAGCTCAACCTGGAGCCACATCAGGGAGTACATCTCAATCAAGAATCCAACAACAATGAGGAGGTCCTACGGGACACTCTCACCTCATGTCTATGACAGTGGGGAAGGTCATATGGGACACTCTCGCACCAATTCATCTCATTGAGTAATAGGCGAGATACAACTTACCAATAAAGGATCACAACCATCCCAATGTAAAGAAAGTTTTAGCCTTGTGAAAATGACATTCCACTTATGATCCTCAGGGAATTTCTTCCTTTGACACCAAAACTCTTCGGGCCAATGTTTATTGATACTATGATTTTTTCATCTTAGGGATTATGCAATTAGGATAAATTATCATTTTTGCCTATTTTTAAAGGATTTTTGTAGATTAGTATAGTAGACATGTCTCTTCAATTAGGAAGATATCACCATTATAGCCATTATTTGCCTATAATATTTTCACTAATATATGAGTAAAAGTATTGAAATTAGTTTTCAATATATCTTGTGTACATTTTGGAATATTATGGTGTCTTTCATCTCCTTATCAAACTAATGTGGAACAATGGTATCGAAACAATATAGTCTCTACTATTTTTTATCGTTATTTTCTATGATGATGTTAGGGTATATACACCTAGGCCCTGAGAGAAATGAGTTTCAAAAGAAATTCTTCATCGGCTATATGGCCCCAAACAACAGGTGAAAAAAAACATGTGAGGTGGGATATTTTATCATTTTGCTCATCTAGGAATCCATCTAGGGATGATGCATGATTTCATTGTGATCCTTCAACAACTCCCATAAATGATGGGATAATATTTTTTGAGCATTCCTTTAAGGGGAGTGAAAAATTTCAAGGTATATGTTAGTTCTAATACCCTTAACTTTGAAGAAAAAGTAGATGAAAACTATTTGAAAATATTGTTAGATGAAGAAAAGGGTTATTTTCCTTATTCGTAACATTTTCAATAGGGAAAATATTACATTTAAACTAATAAAGTGTCCTTCCCACGCCAATCACTATTTGGATTTTCACTCACCATATTCCACTTAGGTAATCTTTACCAAAATTTTAGATTTGGATTGTTGAATCACTACCTTTAATGCATAAATGGATTGATCACCTTTGAAAACCCCCACTAAATGTGGATCATGAAATTTTAAGATTCGAAATTTTCAAAATCCAAAGTGATTATTTTCATAATTAAGGTGAAAAGTAATTGTTTTGCTTCCGATTTTTCTAAGTTACTGAAAGTGGTGCAATTCGTAGCACAACTAGACTACAAACACACACACACAGACGTGTGCACGCATAAACACACACACGCACACACAAACACACACAAATTTTTACAAAGATTTATTATTTGCATTGTAGACCCAAGGACATGGAGAGAAACGTTTTTGCATTGGTTGATTTAGATACAAAATTTATAGTATAGTATAATATAATATAATATACATGCACACAAATATATATGCATTTCCAAGGAAATCATTGCAGGAGTTCCTCTTTGCCTTGGAATATGTGGATGGTGGGTAGCTCAACCACCATCCACAATAGTGGTTATTAAGCTAGCCATACACAAGAACAAACTTGTTATCATAGTCTAATGAACCTCACTCAAGGGGACTCTAATTGGGAACTTACTTATGTATGTATATATGTAATTCTCCAACGATAATCTTAAAAGAAAACTCAAGTGATGCTTTCCAATATCTATGGATGACATCCCTTGTAAACATTATTAGTGTAGATAGTGAGCCTTATTCAAGGGGATTTGAATGGGGAACATGATGTGTCACATACCTCCTTGACCCAATGTTAATAACCACCTAATATGCTCCCATCTCTATTATTTAACTTTGATTAAATTTATATTCAATAGTTGTCACATGCATCAGTATTCAATCATCTCATAAATAAAGATAACACATGAAATTATACTCATATGCTTAGAGATTCGACAACATAAAGAGTAAGGAGCCACCATACATAACATCCCATGCAATTGAATTATACTAGAGTAGCTGAAAGAATGTCACTTGGAAAATCAAGCACCGCAACCCAACCTAGAACTGACTTCCTCTAGTTCACCCCTGAGTCGAGAGTTCTTGCCATGGATAAATTGCCTCTTGTTGATCTCTTTAATGGGTATTTAGTACCCTCTTTCACGATATGGTTTCCTTTAGCGGCGTCCCGATTTTATGGATCTTTTTATCCATTTGCCCAGTATTTTCCCATAAAATCTCGCCTTTCTCTCCCGCGAGGCTTTTCCTCATAAAAGCTTGCCTTTCTCTTCCGCAAGGCTTTTATGTTTTTCTTAAACTTAACATCTTTCTCCAGCTAAGTAAATTAATGGATATTTATCTCCCAATCCATTAAGCTTATCTAGAATTGGATCTAGAAGTCTTATCATGAAAGGGTTATCCATTCCCATTCACCAATGGGATTTCATTTGGAAAGGATCTCATCTCTTGGTGTCTTGTTTTCCAAGTGATTAAATTATCTTTATTTATTTAATAAAAAAGTATTTATTTTCATTGTTACACCTCAGACCTAGCTTTTTTGTTACAACTCAGTCTTAGCTTAGGTCTGGCATGATAGCAACAGAGTGTTACATACAACGGAGGGGTGTTACATGATGGCACAAAGCTTGCCAATTTCCTGATGACATTGATAATAACTTGATGAGATTAATTGTTGGGATGTATGTATTTTCATGAGTATGTTAAATTTGTTTTAGGATCCACGCACACATAAATGTATCAAGCCATACCCCATTTGTTCTTGCTTCTAATGAGTAAGATGACTAAGGAGTGGGATTTCTCTCTCCAATACCTATTTGATTCTTTTTATGGAAATATAAGGGAATTTACATTTCCTTATAAAAATTAGGGAGAAAGATGTTGGTGGTGGTTACAGGTATGGAAAATAGATTCCCCTTTATAATACTACATGTATTGTGGTTATTTCCAATAAATAAGATCTAGACCCAGTATAATTTTCAGAGGCAATCTTTCTATGGACCTAGAATGTATATCTTATGTAATGATTTCTATTATTAAATTAAAAAAAAAATATGTAGGTTTAATGATTATGTCTTCCTGTCCCTCCTCAATCTCTGTCTATCTCCTTCTTCTTCTTCCCCTATTCCCCTCTTTCTATTTCACCATCCTGCTACAAGTTTTATAATTTCCAAAGTTATCTAATGCATATAGATTCTTAGGAAAATAGAAATTAAATAATAGTGCACACACTCTAAGCACACTAAGAATCACTTTGGAAACCCTTTGCCGAGAATGCCAACAAAACATAAGGCCACACCTCTCTATTTTTCAATGTAGTAGATTCACAATTTTATTTGCAAAAGATCCATAAAAGGAGGATGAAACTAAATTATATCATAGTGTCCAAAATCCCCATTAGGAAAAACTCTAAAAATAAAAAGAATATAAGTATAAGAGCTAAGTTGGTGATGATATAATGGGCCACAGGGAATGTAGTTGCCACATCAACTATCCAAGACCATAACTTTATCATATGAAGTTTTTTTTTGGGTTCTATTTATCTTCTTGGAAACATCTTAATAATATCTATAGCAAGGGAGAACACAGACTAGACGATGCCTTCAAATTCTACCCCGATTGCAATGAAAATATTAGAATTTTTGTTTATGACTTGAAAGATGTGCCAAAAGTTCAAGGATGAAATTTATTTGTAAATATGGATATAAGGTAAAATATGATTTTGAGATGGCGGAAATATCAAATGATTATTTCTTAAACTCCTCTTGTTTTTTTACTACTCCTCCTTCATATTATTTCCTTTCTACCCATCCTTCCTTCTCCTCTTCTATCTCTTGCTTTTTTACTCATCCTTTCTTGCCCTGTTCTTTTATTACCCCCCTCTTCCTATTGGTTGTCCCCTCTTTCCTACTCCCTGCCATCATCTTTTTCTCTTCCCCCTCTTCCACTTCGTCACTTCCTCCTCTTCCTTTTTTCCCCAAATTATCCTTCACTTTTTCTCGATTCCTCCTTACGCTTCATCTCCTTCTAATCCCTCCATTCCCTTTCTATTCATCTTCTTTTTTCTACTCCCATTTTGCGATTCCTCCTTGCTTCACTTCTTTTTTGATATCCCATTCTTCCTCTTCCTCTTCCCTCCTTTACCTTTCTTCCTCGTGTTCTTCCCCACCTTCTTCCCCCTTCTTCCTTCCTTCGATTTCGTCTTCCTCTTTCTCCTTCACTTCTACATTCTGTTCCCTCACTTTCCTCTTGTCTTGACTCCTCGACTATTTTTTCCCTCTTTCCTCCTTTCTCCGCTTCCTTGAGAATTGAATAAATCCCAAGGTTATGTTTTTCCACGTCCTCCTATTTTCCCTTCTCTTCCTCCTCAATTTATACTCAACCTATTTCGAGAGTCCTCTTTCCTCCTATTTTTCTTTGATCTCCCCTCCTTTCTCCTCCCCCCCCCCTTCACCATCTTCTCATCCATCCTTCCTTCTTTTTATGTTTCATATTCTTCTTTCTCCTTATCTTCCATATTACCTTCATCACTTCCCTCTTGTATTCTCTTCTCCCCCCTCCATTTCATCTCCTCCCTCCTTTCCCAATTTCCTTGAGAATGGAATATTACCCAAGGCTATATCTCCTCCTACTCCTACCTTTCCCTCTTACTTCTCCTGTTTTTAGATTCCTCCTTCCTCCTCTTCTTCTACTTCTTATTCTCTTCTTTCTCCTTCTCCTCCCCTTCTCCCCCCTCCTTCTCTCTTCTTTAGATTTTTCTTCCCCTTTCTCCTTCTCTTCCATATTCCATTCCCTCACTTCCCTCTTCTCTTCCATTCTTTCCTCACTTCCTATAGAATTGCAGAACATCGAACGATATGCCTTTTCATATGGCTGAGTTATATTTTGAAGGTAATAATGTTGGAACAAAGATCTATCTTGAATATATTTGTGTATTGTGGATTGTGTTACTTGTTGTATTTTATTTTGAATATTTCATTCCCAGGTCCCTAATTATGTACTTTATTCTTTGCCAAGTCCCTAATTATTTACTTCCATGGTTATAGATATGAATTCAAGCGGATTTGAATCTAGAGGTCATGATAATGAAAACAAGAGAAAGGGTAGGGAAAAATAATAAGGGAAAAAGATTTGTTGTAGACACCAAGGAAGGAAACACAAAAGGTGAATAATGATCACCTATGAGATATATTTTTTTATTCACAAGTGTGGAATCACTATAAATGAAAATCCTTCGAATTTACAATGAAGAATTAAAATATGCCTCCAAGAATGTTTATAAAACAATTATGGAATATTACAACCCCTGTATGAGGTGATTAAGTGTTTTCTAAAACTTGTATATACTTAGACTTAATCATATATTTATTGTGATATGAGTGAGAACTAGGGTTTATAAGGTGAGGAGGGAATTGGCACCAGTTCAACCAAGTTATGATGTTAGATTCATTTCTTTACTTTAAGTGTGTGTATATATATTTTTATTCAATGTTGTAGACAAAGTAAAAATTTCCCCTGTGGTGGTGGCTTACTAGTGGTAGGGTATTAGTTATTTACAAGTGTTACATGGTTATTTTATTATTTGATAAAATATGTCTTCATTTTCAGTATGTCTGTTTGGTTTTTTTTGGCTCACATGGTGTGAAATTGACGGTGGTGGCTTACTAGTGGTAGGGTTTTAGTTATTTGCAAGTGTTACATGGTTATTTTATTATTTGGTAAAATATGTCTTCATTTTCAGCATCTATGTTTGGTTTTTTTTGGCTCACATGGTGTGAAATTGATTGAATGTTAGTGTGTTCAAATTTCAAAATTGCATTTATGAATACATATTTTTTTTCTCTCATGGTAATGTGAGAAATCACTTACCAACTAGTCATATAATTGTGTGGGTATGCTAATTCATATATGAACCTTTAAAAGTAAATAACTAAGTTAGCATCAACAAAGTTAGATCCTTTATAAAATTTTACAATTTTGAATTAAAAAACTTTAGAAAGATCAAAGTTTGATGTCATATATTTAGGCCGATAGGCCTTCCATTGAAAGAGACTTTCGTCGTCCTTTTGTCTCTACGGTTGACACATGTCGTCCACATTCAGCAGGCAAACAATTTTCGTATTAAGCCTCATTCAGTGTCTCCTTCAATTACTTGGCATGGTCTCAACCGAGAAACTTTGCAGCTGGCGCGAGTTCTATTGCCCGGGTCTCGCGAAACCTCAACGGAAAACTGTTATGCCAACGACTTTCTCCATAATAATGGCGGTCTCGAGGGTTAACTATTTGGGTGACAATCTTTGGCGAGCTCGTCTGAGGCCTGTCACATTCTTCACCGTTATGGCCATCCCCTTATGTGATGTCAAGTGAGTTCATTCATGTTTAAAAGCTTCTTAAACATCACCCAGTTTCAATTTCTTTGTTTTCTCATCTTTTGAAAACGACCAAATGTAATATCTACATGGGGTTCTTTTCAAATTTGGGATTATTGTAAGGTATTTCTGTGAAAAATCTGCGTTGCAGGGTTTTACACACAAACAACTCCCTCCAATTAGCATCCAATAGATTGATTTTAGATATAAAAGGTCTTCCAGGTCAGAATAATGGATTCGATTTCCAATTTAATTTGCAAGGAGAGCTTCTTGTACACAGGGAGTCATCATTGGTTTTAGAAAGTGAGCAGACTCCCAGCTTCAGAGGGTGGGTTACAATGGGGTTAGATGCGAATCTTCCATTACCCTTCTCTTTGATGCCAGATTATATTGTTCTCCCGGTTGGGAATGGTATCTTGGATCAAATTTTAGGGGCCATGGAGAGAGAATTGTCTTCCAGAATTATAAGGGATTACAACATTTGGTGCCATGTTTCAACTCAACTAACTGGCACAGTTCCACAACTGTCCGCTCCATGAGTTTTTTACTTTTCTAAATTCTGAGTTTGAGCATATCAAAATGTATAAATGGCATTTTCGCCTGCCATGACCGCCCTCAGTTCTGATAAGATAAACATGAATTCTAATCTGCAGAATGTCTGGACTGTATCATCTTATATTACTGTTAAGAAGATGAAGATGAGAAGAAATCCCCAAAAAAGCGGCAGCATTGTCAGAGCTCAATTGGTACAGTTTCAAGCAAAGAGAAGGACGGATGTTCCGTTCAGACAAGGAGCTAGGAAGGGAGAAGATTATATAAAATAAATAGAGAGGATAGTGAAGATTACATTTCTAGATTCTTCGAGGGTTAACTATTTGGGTGACAATCTTTGGCGAGCTCGTTTGAGGCCTGTCACATTCTTCACCATTATGGCCATCCCCTTCTGTGATGTTAAGTGAGTTCATTCATGTTTAAAAGCTTCTTAAACATCACCCAGTTTCAATTTATTTGTTTTTTCATATTTTGAAAGCGACCAAATGTAATATCTACATGGGGTTCTTTTCAAATTTGGAATTATTGTAAGCTATTTCTGTGAAAAATCTGTGTTTCAGGGTTTTACACACAAACAACTCCCTCCAATTAGCATCCAATAGATTGATTTTAGATATAAAAGGTCTTCCACGTCAGAATAATGGATTCGATTTCCAATTTAATTTGCAAGGAGAGCTTCTTGTACACAGGGAGTCATCTTTGGTTTTAGAAAGTGAGCAGACTCCCAGCTTTAGAGGGTGGGTTACAATGGGGTTAGATGCGAATCTTCCATTACCCTTCTCTTTGATGCCAGATTATATTATTCTCTCGGTTGGGAATGGTATCTTGGATCAAATTTTAGGGGCCATGGAGAGAGAATTGTCTTCCAGAATTATAAGGGATTACAACATTTGGTGCCATGTTTCAACTCAACTAACTGGTACAGTTCCACAACTGTCCGCTCCATGAGTTTTTTACTTTTCTAAATTCTGAGTTTGAGCATATCAAAATGTATAAATGGAATGTCTGCTTGCCATGACCGCCCTCAGTTCTGATAAGATAAACATAAATTCTAATCTGCAGAATGTCTGGACTGTATCATCTTATATTACTGTTAAGAAGATGAAGATGAGAAGAAATCCCCAAAAAAGCAGCAGCATTGTTAGAGCTCAACTGGTACAGTTTCAAGCAAAGAGAAGTACGGATGTTCTGTTCAGACAAGGAGCTAGGAAAGGAGAATATTATATAAAAGAAATAGAGAGGATAGTGAAGATTACATTTCTAGATTCTTCGAGGGTTAACTATTTGGGTGACAATCTTTGGCGAGCTCGTTTGAGGCCTGTCACATTCTTCACCGTTACGGCCATCCCCTTCTATGATGTCAAGTGAGTTGATTCATGTTTAAAAGCTTCTTAAACATCACCCAGTTTCAATTTCTTTGTTTTTTCATATTTTGAAAGCGACCAAATGTAATATCTACATGGGGTTATTTTCAAATTTGGAATTATTGTAAGCTATTTCTGTGAAAAATCTGCGTTGCAGGGTTTTACACACAAACAACTCCCTCCAATTAGCATCTAATAGATTGATTTTAGATATAAAAGGTCTTCCAGGTCAGAATAATGGATTCGATTTCCAATTTAATTTGCAAGGAGAGCTTCTTGTACACAGGGAGTCATCTTCGGTTTTAGAAAGTGAGCAGACTCCCAGCTTCAAAGGGTGGGTTACAATGGGGTTAGATGCGAATCTTCCATTAACCTTCTCTTTGATGCCAGATTATATTGTTCTCCCGGTTGGGAATGGTATCCTGGATCAAATTTTAGGGGCCATGGAGAGAGAATTGTCTTCCAGAATTATGGGATTACAACATTTGGTGCCATGTTTCGACTCAGCTAACTGGTACAGTTCCACAACTGTCCGCTCGATGAGTTTTTTACTTTTCTAAATTCTGAGTTTGAGCATATCAAAATGTATCACTGTTTGGTATTTTAGTGAATATAATGTATATAAATCGAATGTTAATAGAGGTTAAATCTTTTCTGTACTTTTGAATCAGAGAACAAAGATGGTCAAAATACATTGAAGTTAAAATATTAGTTAGTCCCATGAATAACACAGATACATCTCAGGTTAACGTATTTGATATCAAGAAATTGAATGACATGGCCTTGGAGTGTTGGTGATGTTATTCTATTTTCCATTTAATGCTACAATAGGCTTAGCTTTTTTATATCTATAAAAACATTAGATCTCTTCTAATGCAAATTTGATGCACCGAGATTTCTTTTTGAACATTTTAAAAAGTTTCAGACAACATTCAGTACATTTCTGAGTTTTGCATCAACTTCTTCGTCAACACTTTCATTCTCCTAATGACATCTGGCATGGTTTCCTACTCGACATCTGGACATCTGGCTATAGTCCTGCTTGACATCTGTGCACAAATTTTACGTCACGTATCTGCACGGAATGAGGTCCAAGTTCATTGCATCTCTTCATCCTGAACTCTGTGTGGACCGGACTAGAAGCAGGCCTGGTTTCATATTTTATGTTGCATCAACCCTGGTCACCAATTCTGGCAAAACTACTAGCACATCTTCATCATTAATTTCCCCTGAAGACCTACTTCTTGTTCAAACAGGAAACGTTACTTGTAGTGTCTATTGTAGTTACACATCCAACGATAACAGGAACAGGTGAGTTGTAATGGATGCCGGTACAATACATGTAAAGAACGCTAAAAGTTAGCTGTAATTTTGAGATCAACATAAAAATACTTTTCAAGCGGCCAATAGTTCTCAAAAGGTTCACACAAGGGCTCTGGTAGATTTCATCAAATGGCATCTCCGCCTGCCATGACCACCCTCAGTTCTGATAAGATAAACATGAATTCCAATCTACAGAATGTCTGGACTGTACCATCTTATATTACTGTTAAGAAGATGAAGATGAGAAGAAATCCCCAAAAATGCAACAGCATTGTCAGAGCTCAACTGGTACAGTTTCAAGCAAAGAGAAGGATGGATGTTCTGTTCAGACAAGGAGCTAGGAAAGGAGAAGATTATATAAAAGAAACAGAGAGGATAGTGAAGATTACATTTCTAGATTTTTCGAGGGTTAACTATTTGGGTGACAATCTCTGGCGAGCTCATCTGAGGCTTGTCACATTCTTCACCGTTACAGCAATCCCCTTCTGTGATGTCAAGTGAGTTCATTCATGTTTAAAAGATTCTTAAACATCACCCAGTTTCAATTTCTTTGTTTTTTCATCTTTTGAAAGCGACCAAATGTAATATTTACATGGGGTTCTTTTCCAATTTGGAATTATTGTAAGCTATTTATGTGAAAAATCTGCATTGCAGGGTTTTACACACAAACAACTCCCTCCAATTAGCATCCAATAGATTGATTTTAGATATAAAAGGTCTTCCAGGTCAGAATAATGGATTCAATTTCCAATTTAATTTGCAAGGAGAGCTTCTTGTACACAGGGAGTCATCTTCGGTTTTAGAAAGTGAGCAGACTCCCAGCTTCAGAGGGTGGGTTACAATGGGTTTAGATGCGAATCTTCCATTACCCTTCTCTTTGATGCCAGATTATATTGTTCTCCTGGTTGGGAATGGTATCTTGGATCAAATTTTAGGGGCCATGGAGAGAGAATTGTCTTCCCGAATTCTAAGGGATTACAACATTTGGTGCCATGTTTCGACTCAGCTAACTGGTACAGTTCCACAACTGTTCGCTCTATGAGTTTTTTACTTTTCTAAATTCTAAGTTTGAGCATATCAAAATGTATCCTGCTTGACATCTGTGCACAGATTTTACGTCATGTATCTGCACGGAATGAGGTCCAGGTTCATTGCATCTCTTCATCATGGACTCTGTGTGGACCGGACTAGAAGCAGGCATGGTTTCAGATTTCACGCTACATCAACCCTGGTCACCAATTCTGGAAAAACTACTAGCAGATCTTCATCATTAATTTCCTCTGAAGACCTACTTCTTTATCAAACAGGAAAAGTTACTTGTAATGTCTATTGTAGTTACACATCCAATGATAACAGGAACATGTGAGTTGTAATGGATGCCGGTACAATACATGTAAAGAAAGCTAAAATTTAGCTGTAATTTTGAGATTGACATAAAAATACTTTTCAAGCGGCCAATAGTTCATAGAAGGTTCACACAAGGGCTCTGGTAGATTTCATCAAATGGCATCTCCGCCTACCATGACCGCCCTCATTTCTAATAAGATAAACATGAATTCTAATCTGCAGAATGTCTGGACTGTACCATCTTATATTATTGTTAAGAAGATGAAGATGAGAAGAAATCCCCAAAAAAGCAGCAGCATAGTCAGAGCTCAACTGGTACAGTTTCAAGCAAAGAGAAGGATGGATTTTCCGTTAAGATAAGGAGCTAGGAAAGGAGAAGATTATATAAAAGAAACAGAGAGGATAGTGAAGATTACATTTCCAGATTCTTCGAGGGTTAACTATTTGGGTGACAATCTCTGCCGAGCTCGTCTGAGGCCTGTCACATTCTTCACCGTTACGGCCATCCCCTTTTGTGATGTCAGGTGAGTTCATTCATGTTTAAAAGCTTCTTAAACATCACCCAATTTCAATTTCTTTGTTTTTTCATCTTTTGAAAGCGACCAAATGTAATATCTACATGGGGTTCTTTTCAAATTTGGAATTATTGTAAGCTATTTCTGTGAAAAATCTGCGTTGCAGGGTTTTACACATAAACAACTCCCTCCAATTAGCGTCCAATAGATTGATTTTAGATATAAAAGGTCTTCTAGGTCAGAAAATGGATTCGATTTCCAATTTAATTTTCAAGGAGAGCTTCTTGTACACAGGGAGTCATCTTCGGTTTTAGAAAGTGAGCAGACTCCTAGCTTCAGAGGGTGGGTTACAATGGGGTTAGATGCGAATCTTCTATTACCCTTCTCTTTGATGCCATATTATATTGTTCTCTCGGTTGGGAATGGTATCTTGGATCAAATTTTAGGGGCCATGGAGAGAGAATTGTATTCGAGAATTATAAGGGATTACAACATTTGGTGCCATGTTTCGACTTAGCTAACTGGTACATCTTCACAACTGTCTGCTCCGTGAGTTTTTTACTTTTCTAAATTCTGAGTTTGAGCATATCAAAATGTATAAATGGCATCTCTGCCTGCCATGACCACCCTCAGTTCTGATAAGATAAACATGAATTCCAATTTGCAGAATGTCTGGACTGTACCATATTATATTACTGTTAAGAAGATGAAGATGAGAAGAAATCCCCAAAAAAGCAGCAGCATTGTTAGAGCTCAACTGGTACAGTTTCAAGCAAAGAGAAGGATGGATGTTCCGTTAAGACAAGGAGCTAGGAAAGGAGAAGATTATATAAAAGAAACAGAGAGGATAGTGAAGATTACATTTCTAGATTCTTCGAGGGTTAACTATTTGGATGACAATCTCTGGCGAGCTCGTCTGAGGCCTGTCACATTCTTCACCGTTGCGGCCATCCCCTTCTGTGATGTCAAGTGAGTTCATTCATGTTTAAAAGCTTCTTAAACATCACCCAGTTTCAATTTCTTTGTTTTTTCATCTTTTGAAAGCGACCATATGTAATATCTACATGGGGTTCTTTTCAAATTTGGAATTATTGTAAGCTATTTCTGTGAAAAATCTGCGTTGCAGGGTTTTACACACAAACAACTCCCTCCAATTAGCATCGAATAGATTGATTTTAGATATAAAAGGTCATCCAGTTTAGAATAATGGATTCGATTTCCAATTTAATTTGCAAGGAGAGCTTCTTGTACACAGGGAGTCATCTTCGGTTTTAGAAAGTGAGCAGACTCCCAGCTTCAGAGGGTGGGTTACAATGGGGTTAGATGCGAATCTTCCATTACCCTTCTCTTTGATGCCAGATTATATTGTTCTCCCGGTTGGGAATGGTATATTGGATCAAATTTTAGGGGCCATGGAGAGAGAATTGTATTCCAGAGTTATAAGGGATTACAACATTTGGTGCCATGTTTCAACTCAGCTAACTGGTACAGTTCCACAACTGTCCGCTCCATGAGTTTTTTACTTTTCTAAATTCTGAGTTTGAGCATATCAAAATGTATAAATGGCATCTCTGCCTGCCATGACCGCCCTCAGTTCTGATAAGATAAACATGAATTCTAATCTGCAGAATGTCTAGACCGTACCATCTTATATTACTATTAAGAAGATGAAGATGAGAAGAAATCCCCAAAAAAGTAGTAGCATTGTCAGAGCTCAACTGGTACAATTTCAAGCAAAGAGAAGGATGGATTTTCTGTTCAGACAAGGAGCTAGGAAAGGAGAAGATTATATAAAAGAAACATAGAGGATAGTGAAGATTACATTTCCATATTCTTCGAGGGTTAACTATTTGGGTGACAATCTCTGGCGAGCTCGTCTGAGGCCTGTCACATTCTTCACCGTTACGGCCATCCCCTTCTGTGATGTCAAGTGATTTCATTCATGTTTAAAAGCTTCTTAAACATCACCCAGTTTCAATTTCTTTTTTTTTTCATCTTTTGAAAGCGACCAAATGTAATATCTACATGGGGTTCTTTTCAAATTTGGAATTATTGTAAGCTATTTCTGTGAAAAATCTGCGTTGCGGGGTTTTACACACAAACAACTCCATCCAATTAGCATCCAATAGATTGATTTTAGATATAAAAGGTCTTCCAGGTCAGAATAATGGATTCGATTTCCAATTTAATTTGCAAGGAGATCTTCTTGTACACAGGGAGTCATCTTTGGTTTTAGAAAGTGAGCAGACTCCCAGTTTCAGAGGGTGGGTTACAATGGGGTTAGATGCGAATCTTCCATTACCCTTCTCTTTGATGCCAGATTATATTGTTCTCCCGGTTGGGAATGGTATCTTGGATCAAATTTTAGGGGCCATGGAGAAAAATTGTCTTCTAGAATCATAAGGGATTACAACATTTGGTGCCATGTTTCGACTCAGCTAACTGGTACAGTTCCACAACTGTCCGCTCCATGAGTTTTTTACTTTTCTAAATTCTGAGTTTGAGCATATCAAAATGTATTACTGTTTGGTATTTTAGTGAATATAATGCATATAAATCGAATGTTAATAGAGGTTAAATCTTTTCTGTACTTTTGAATAAGAGAACAAAGCTGGTCGAAATACATTGAAGTTAAAATATTAGTTAGTCCCATGAATAACACAGATACATCTCAGGTTAACGTATTTGATATCAAGAAATTGAATGACATGGCCTTGGAGTGTTGGTGATGTTCTTCTGTTTTCCATTTAATGCTACAATAGTCTTAGCTTTTTTATATCTATAAAAACATTAGATCTCTTCTGATGCAAATTTGATGCACCGAGATATCTTTATGAACATTTTAAAAAGTTTCAGAAAACATTCAGTACATTTCTAAGTTTTGCATTACATTCTAAAACGATTAAAAAAGATAGAACATTTTAAAAAGTTTCAGACAGCATTCCGTCAGTATATTTTTAAGTTTTGCATTACATTTTAAAATGATTAAAAAATAGCTAGATGTTAGGGTGGTTCAGATAAATTTGACTTGGTCAAGTCGACTTGTGGTTTTCATTACATTTTAAAATGATTAAAAAAATAGCTAGATGTTAGGGTGGTTCAGATAAATTTGACTTGGTCAAGTCGACTTGTGGTTTTCATGTTCTATATTTATAACAACTCATAGTTTTATTTATGGTATTATTCTCTAATGTAATTTATTTAGCTTAATTGTAGGTTTTGGATGATAGGCTTTTGCATTTTTGTTCACTTATCAGGGTAGGTATGTTGTGTCTTTTGCTTGTTTAAATTCTGTTTATAATTTATTTCCTTTGTGCATAAGTCTGTGCATTAATGTGGTTTAGCAAAGTTTAATGCCTGCAAGAATTAACAGTGTTAGTCAAGTTTTTTTGGTTTCCTACATAAAAATCAAGTAGGTCTTGTTTTGAAAGCCCTTTTTTTCACTGCAATACAGAAAGTTGGTATGGACATTTTAGCCTTTTAACTGCGGCTGTCAGTTACATATTTGAATTCAAGCAGAATAGTGAATGTGTCAAGCATGTTATATCATATAATACAAAACATTGACAATGATAATGAATATTTTCATGTTTTCATATAACATATCTGGAGTAAAATAAAAACGTGATTGCTTTCTTTTGCTACAGTGCATTGAGCCTTACTGTTGAATGTGTCGAGCATTTCATTTTTCCGACTTCCAGTAATTTGGTTACTATCTAATGTAGTTCATCAACATTTTTCGATAAGCACCATGCTGATTGGTAGCACCATGTTGATTGGTTTGCTTTGAAATAAATAGCAGCCCAGAAGGTGGCCCGGCCTTTTATAAAAATTCAACAATTCCAACTTCATAAGTCTATGTCAGATTGTTCGTGAATTAGTGAATTCTCTTGGTTTCGTAGGGTTTGTGGTTGTTCTTGGGTTAGGATCCATGTTTTATTTCCATTTTAGTTTTTCTCAGAGTATATGTCTGCTTTGATTTCCTATTTTCCTTGTTCTTCAAATTTGTTTTCGAGGGTTTAGTATGAGAAAATCTCCATTTTATTTAAGGTGGTGTGATCGGGATTGCATTGCCTAAAAGTGGTTTTTTTGAAAGAGATTGATAGTAATTTTTTGTTGTGGTTTTGGATTTTCTGGTTTGATGTTTGGGATTTGGTCTTATGCTTTCGTTCTTGCTCTCTGTGCTGTAGATCCCTCTTTTCCTTGAATCGTGGCTCGTACAAAGCAGACAGCACGGAAATCTACCGGACGAAAGGCTCCGAGGAAGCAGCTCGCAACAAAGGTAACGACTTTCCTATATTTCTTCTGTTGCATCTTTGTTGGAGTTAATTGAGGCATGCTGTTTTTATTGTGGCATTTTATTCTGAAGCTCCTTTTTTACATTAGGTTGCTCGTAAATCTGCTCCCACGACCGGAGGTGTGAAGAAGTCTCATAGATATCGTCCCGGAACAGTTGCTCTTTGGTATGTACACGCAGTTTAAATTTGCTTCGGATTCTATCGATATGTTTACAATGTTTTTTTTTATAGTATATGTATCTTATTGCAAATTGTTTAATCGAGTATCAGAAGAGCACGGAGTTGCTAATTCAGAAGCTGCCATTTCAAAGGCTTGTGAGGGAAATCGGCCAGGACTTCAAGGTAACTTGTCACCTTTCTCGTTAAAATGTTAGCTTAATTGGCGACCCATTTAAATGAATTGCTTGGTACTCTGTTCTGGTGATTCCAAAGTCATGCTGTCTTGGCACTTCAGGAGGCTGCAGAGGCTAAGGATACTAACCTCTGCACCATACATGTGAAGAGGGTGACCATCGTACCGAAAGACATTCAACTTGCAAGGCGTATCCGTGGGGAAAGGGCCTAGGCCTGTTTTCACGGTGATGACTTGTAAAGGTCGGATTTTCCTGGGGGAGAATTCTGTAGCATGTACATATATTTGATGAAGGAAGCTTTTTGCAGAAACTCATTGTAAATTGCAGGATTCTGTAATGTCGTATAATTGAAGTTTACATTGACTACAATGGATTTTGTGGATTTATGACTTTTAATTGAATGGGTCGACTCGAGCTAATTGAGCTAATTGTAGCTGCTTATTAATATGGAACTTTTTGCCATTCGAAGCCATGTTTTTTGAACCCATACTGCATGTTGATGCTTGTTAAGCTCTTCATTATTATATGGTATAATTATTGTTTATCAATGTTTTGGAACCCATACTGCATGTTGATGCTTGTTAAGCTCTTCATTATTATACAGTATAATTACTGTTTATCAATGTTGAAGTGCTATATGTGTCTTCATATATAAATTTAATTTGTTTTTCGGTAGACAACATTCTTCGTGATTTATATTCTGCATTTTCTATTACTTTACACTGGTAATATTCTACACTTTCTATTACTTTTCACTGATAATCGACTGCAATACAAGATGTTGTATGACGATGTCTTTTATCAATGTTGAAGTGCTATATGTGTCTTCATGTATAAAACTGGTTGTTGAACAATAATTTATCCTGTCTGCAAGAGAGGGCTATACATCTGCCAAAATTCTTCATAGTGGAACTTGTTTATATGTTTTTTAATAATTGAATTTGAAGTTTACAAATAGTTGGATGGATTTTATTTGCTAGGCTGAAGCAATTATTCAGCAAATCCACTACGGTTGTGAGCAATGAGTATTTATAATTATGTTATTAAATATTTGGATGCATTTTATCAGCAAGGCTGAATCTACCATTTTGTAATACACAATAGTCTTGCGATGATACTCATAATTATGTTATTAAATATTTGGATGCATTTTATCAGCAAGGGTGAATCTACCATTTTGTAATGCACAATAGTATTGAGATGTGTTAGCAAAAATATGTTCTTGAATATTTGCATGGATTTTATCTGCCTGATTGTTTATCTGTCGGACTAAAGTGAGTGATTATGGAATGTTTAGTGGTTGTATCAATTTGTTCGGAAAATTTTGTTTTTGAATACTTGGGAAGAGATTAGTTTGCAATGCGCAATAGTTGTGAGCTATCTGTTTGCAAAAGTGCGAGTTGTTGCAATTCTTAGGTGCGAAGTTTCTTTTAGAAAATTGTTTTGCCATTGTTTTTGTGATGGTGCAGTTTTAGCTAGTATTCATTTTTATTCCTTGTGAAATTTTATTCATTCTTTCCATATGGCCCATTCATTGTCAGTTTGTTAAATTTTATTCATTTTTTCCATATGGCCAATTCATTTTATTCATTTTTTCCATATGGCCAATTCATTGTTAGTTTGTTGTTGCCATCTCGTCGTGGCCACACTCAGCGAGCCACAATGTGGCTAACTCATTATTGTCAATTTAGTGCATCTCGGCCACTTTGTCAATTTAATGATGACTTGAAGAAACTCTTAAGTGTCATGTTTCATTATCTAGTGTGAATTTTTATGTCTTCTTCCCATGTGGCCAAATCATTATCAATTTAATGCATCTCGGCCACCGTGTCAATTTACAACACATGTTGGTTGAAGAGTTTCACAGTTAATCGTGAATTTTTATGTCTTCTTCCCATGTGGCCAAATCATTGTCAATTTAGTGCATCTCGGCCACCGTGTGAGTTTACAACACATGTTGGTTGAAGAGTTTCAAGGTTAACTACTTAACACTCTATTCTGATTTTTCATGAAACCCTCATTCCTAGTTTTCAGGAATCATTATTTTCAGTTTTCCAACCAAATTACACTTTAAATCAAAGAATGAAACACTCGTTCTCAAATAAAAATGCTCTCACGTAAATGATAGAAATACTCGTTCTCAGTGTTCTACCCAAATTTGAAGGGTTACCACCAAGTTTGAAGGTTTTAACGCAATAGCATTTTTAATGCTCAATTTGAGGGGTCTGGTTTTTTCTGGGTACTACAATTTTTCTGAATAATGGAAATTTCCAGCTTATTTTCTTATATCAAACATTTATGTAGGGTTTCAACCAATTAACATTTCATTTAGTATGTATTTACAAATCAATGATTTTGGGATCAAATCCCACAAAACAATTCTATATATGCTCTTCAAATTCCTTCAAGCTTTTGAAAGTAAAAACAATGAATTATCAAATTTTACTATAATAAAAACAATTAGAAAGCCTTTAGCCATCCCAAATTGCTCATCCTTTAGGCAAATTTGCAGTTTCTTATACTACTTGAGACTATGGATGACTCTGTTCCTCTGGGCTAGGTTTATATATAGAATCAGGCATACTGGTGCTATGAATTTGAATAAAGTACTTTGGTATTTTTCTAGGCTTGAAGTTTTAACATTTCATTGTGGTGATTTAGCTTGGTCTTCTATGGATTTCTTAATTGGGTTTCAGTGTTTTTTCATAGCACACCGACCTGTTAAAATGGACTTGTTGAATTGGGATTAATTTGTATACATACATCGACCAACCCACATACACCAACGACCTTGAATGCCTTCACTGAGCCTTTAATTCTTTAAATGGAACACTAATGCATTCTAGCAACTCCGACTATTGTTTTTGGCTACTACTTGTCTGGTATGGCAGGTTTTGAGGTTTCCCTTGTTATAAACTAGAAAAGAAATTAGATATCCCAAATGATTGAGGCCAGATTAAACTCAGGTATGTCCTGCCACTTATTCTGAAGCTAAATATTATCCATGAAATATAGTAACTACCCAGAGCTTAGGAGCTAGGAAATTTCTGTGGATAACTAGAGGGTGTACTTGTGAATGCCACTGCAGAATTTTGTGAAAGGTTCACTTGTCTGTAGATTGTAGAAATTTGATGGACAACATATCAATTTTAGTTGAAGAGAGTTTCATTGTATGGGGTAGGTTGTACCAGATTTAATTGTATTGTATATGTTTAATAATGAAAAATTAAAAATCATGAGGGGTATCGTTTTTACCACATACCTCTCAATTTATTAGTTCAGGGGAGTGCCATTAAATTTTTGTTATGAACTCATTGCAGTGGGAGATATTTTTATAAGAAAAATTGCAGCCTTGTCGGACAGTTCTTGCTTTATTGTTTCATTGCTTATACATGGATATTCAGCTCATACAAAAGGTTGTATTGATCTGGTTGGTGTTGAGAGTACTTGGTCTCAGGTTGTATCGATCTGGTTTGTTTTCAGAGTACTGTGTCTCAGGCCTTTTGTAGTTTGGTTTGCCTTCCATAATTTTTATGATGTAGAACTTTCATTCTGTATCACGTAGAACTATCACTCTGCAAGTATAGTTTTACTATTAGCTTTGTAAATATTTTTCCTTAGCAATAGCTTATGGCTTGGACAAGAAGGGTGGAGAGGAAAATATTGTTGTTTTTGATCTTGGTGGTGGCACGTTTGATGTCAGTGTTCTGACTATTGACAACAGAGATTTTCAGGTTTTGGCTACAAACAGTGATACCCATCTTGGAGGTACTCTGTCTGAACTCTGTCTGGCAGTTATACATTATGAATTTGAATACGTGCACAATTTTACATTATGAATTTGATTATGTGCACATTGGTTATGATTGACTTTTTTGGTTGGCTTTCGAGCTTTGAACTTACCAGGATGTACACTAATATGCAGGTGAGACTTTGATCAAAGGATAATGGAATATTTCATCAAATTGATCAAGAAAAAGCACGGAAAGGATATTAGTAAGGATCGCAGAAATGAAATAAGACATTCAATGTGTTCCTTGTAATATAGATATAAACAAAACATCTAAAGAAAAGTAATTGCATAATGATCCAGTCCAAGAAAACAAGGTTTTCCACAAACCAATTAACTCTTCTAGAAAAATTCAAAAATTCCAGTTAAATAATCCTATCGGCCTCTCTTTGTACCTTTTGGGACAATTGCTAGTTTATATATATGATAAGGCCTCTATTTGCATAATATGAATATCATAACATAAATTTGGATCCTAAACCTTTTCCCGCAAATATCGCAAAGTTGGACATTTTGACATTTTGACATTTTACCACACACCATTTTGATTATTATAACAAATATCTATCTTTAATTTGTTACACTTGAAAATTTTGAAATTTTCATTGAGATTTTATGATATTATTGTTCCCAAAGACACTTTTTACAATCAGTGGAGATGTGTAGTTCTTTCCATTCTCAACATTGAGTGGACAATTGGCTCTACAACCAGCATGGGGTAAACATGTTTACATGTCTGCTTAGTATGTTGAATTTATATTAATATGTCCAATTAAATTGATAAACATTTACATCTGTTTAAATTAATATAGAGCCCAAGGGAGATGTTGTAGTATCCTTAAAAAGTTAAAAGTAATAAAAATAATAAAATTCAAATTTGTTACATTGTGATTTTGTTTTTATTAATAAAATTACTAATAACATTATATATTAAAAATGGAAGAGGGTAGATGGCCTAAAGTTGTCTTTAATGACAGATTGTGCAAGAGAAAAAAAAAATACTTATGCACCAAAGTAGCAAATGGTTTAGTAAATGGGGTAGTTGCTTGAGGTGTGTCCCATAAACAACAAAGAGATAAAAGCTTTTGTTATGGAAAAGTTCCACAAGCGTACTTTGGATAAGGAGCTAGGAAGAAAGAAAAAGTACTATATTGAAGTGTTTAATCCCACTCATAGTCATCAACCAAAAGCATACATAAAGGCCAATATCTCTTGGAAAGCCAAAATTCTTATTGCTAGGCTAAGGACTAATTCTCATCAACTCCGTTGTGAAAAAGTTCCACAAGCGTACTTTGGATAAGGAGCTAGGAAGAAAGAAAAAGTAGGATATTGAAGTGTTTAATCCCACTCATAGTCATCAACCAAAAGCATACATAGAGGTCAATATCTCTTGGAGACCCAAAATTATTATTGCTAAGTTAAGGACTAATTCTCATCAACTCCGTTGTGAAAAAGGGCACTGGAAAAGGCCAAAATAAGTGTCGGAGGAAAGAGTATGCATTTTTTGTTCTTCTGTAAAAGTGGAAACAGAGAAGCGTTTCATTTTAGAATTTGAGGCCTTCAAAGACAACAGGGAAAATTATGCAGATATGCTGGCAGCTAGCTCTTGGGATAATCTATTTAGTGAGGGGTTTGTCAAGAAGTTGGGAGAATTTATTTTGAAGCTTTCACAGAAAAAGGGTCGAATACATCAAGCAGATGAAGAAGAATTATGTCCCATAGGCTATTTTTAGCCTCCTTTCTTCTTTCTTTCTATACATATTACATTAAAATATAGAAGTAACAACAATAAGTTAACATCTATTTTACCTTATAAAATATAATATTGATTATGTAACCATATTCAAATTTACACATAAACTTACAATACAACAGTATCTTTAACCATGGATATTCACGTCCACTTTGCCATAGATGTTATTAACTTTTAAATAGGCTTTGTTACAATAACATGGGCCAATACCATGGCTCATCAATACAATATGCTAAAAAACCATCTCTCAGTCATACTCAAAATATTTCATAAATGTTTTATTTGAATTTAATTTTAGAATATTTTTCTATTAAATTAAAAAAATATATATTATAATTACTTTTGAGATATATCTACACCTCTATCAACGAAAATATATAAGATATAAATAGTAGCTATAAATTAAGATCTATTTCGCCATATAAATTAAAATAATAATTTTGTAACCATATTTAAGTTTCATAAACAAGCACAAAAAAGCTTAATACTTTCAATATAACCAGATTTTTAACCTTGGATATTCACCACCACTTTACCATGGATATTTTAACCATACTGTACTATGGGCCAATAGGATGGCTCATCCATACCACATGCCAAAAAACCATCCCTCATTTCACAATCAAAATAATACTTACAATTAACAAGGCTTTTCACCATGAATACTCACCCCACTTTACCATGGATATTATTAACCACACCATACCATGGGCTAATACCATGGTCCATCAATACCACGTGCCCAAAATGCATCTCTCATATCACAATCAAAATATTTTATAAATGAAAAGTTTAAATTAATTTTATTACGTTTTTGGGCCAATAGACACTCTCCATCCTAGTATGGAAGTGTTGTTGTAATGTCCAATTATATTATGTTATGCTCGAATCGAATAACAATAAAAACACTTATTAATTAAAATATTTTGACTCAGTGAAATTATATAAAAATTAAAATTAAACTAAAAAAATAAAATTAATAATTAAAACTATCTAGATCCATCTTAACTTCCAGAGGGATCAAATTTCTGCAGTTGCAAACTTTTCTTCAAGTTTTGCACTGATCCCTCATCCAGATTTAAGATGGATCTAGAGTGGTACTAGATCATTTCATAATGAATATATCATATTAATGTTTTTCATATGCACTAGTAGGACACTTGGGAAACTAGACTAGTCGAATTGAAAAAATGATGATTTAGACCACTGAAAATTTCAAAGTTTAAAATAAAAATGTATAAAAGAACATTTGCTTGATCCCCTTAAGCCTAAATTATCTACTATAGGTGAATTCTTATCTATCTAGAATTCAAAAACATGAAAATCATATCAACATATGATGAAGAAAACAACTCCTCGATAGGGGAATCCAACTAAATTGTGGGAGGTGGATTGATGTCTTCCTTAGAGTCGAAGAACTCTAAATTTGCCAATTTCATGGACAACTTTATCACTTTAGTATCCGATTTCCTCTTGCTCCTCCAATATTTCCACAAGAACTTTCCCCATTATTTTCCTTAAATGGTAGTAGATGTCCATTATTTGCATGTAGTCCTTGTATCTAAAATCAAATTTCCCACCTACTCCAAAACACTTTCATTGGAGAAGAATCTAGGTTTTATTCCAGTTGCTCTCTGTACATTTACTATTTCGTTTTGCATATCTGGAGCAACATTTCTATGATGGATTCTATTTGAATTCTTCGTTGCACTCTAAGCTTTGGAGCTAGAGGCTCTCAAGATGTTATGTGTACCTATCCTGTTTCAAAATCCTCTACCTTTTGTCATGGTGAAGGTCAAAATGAAGAGCAGCCCAAAGGATAAAACGAGTCCAACATAATGGAAGGAGGAAGAGAGAGTGGAAGGAAAACAAAGAAAGCCTTACCGAGTCTTTTGCTTCCAGAAGAAAAGTCTTGGAAAGATATGATCGATTCGAGAGGCTGGAATAAGAGTTGAAAGGGAACTTGAGAGACGAAGGGGAAAAGGATACAAGAGAATGAAAAGGATCTACTAGTGTCGAACTGGGCCAACATAAGTAATGCTTATTGGATTCAATAAACACATATGATAGACACAACAAGGATTCAAAGAACCACCTTGAAGAAGGAGAGATTTAGAGGATCCTTGAACAAAAGGCTGACACAAAACAAAACATAGCAAGGCCCAGGAAATTCCTTTGTGGTGCCATGATAGGGGCAGGGCGAGAGTGCTGAATGGAATCAATTGAAAAGGATAGCATGCGCAGATTTATAAAGGAAAACTAAGTGACATGTTGAAAGGAAAGATTAAATCTAGAAGGAGAAATGAGAGAATGTAGCACAAGCATTCTTTCATGGACACATTGAGAAAGGGGACGACATCCTCATTATTATCGTGCGAGGTGAAGCTACAGTTCAGATCTTCTTTTTGGAGACCGATCTTATTAATGATAAGACCATATTAAAGGTGAAAAATTTCTTTTGAAGTGTAAAATGTCCTTAGGTAACATATATTTTGAAAAAAAATTAGTTAACAAAGCTACAATATTTTTGATGGGATTGAAATATTCCAGGATAAAAGCTTGATAACAAAAATAATTAAATATAAATTATAAAAAAAATATTTTAATGAACATGGCCAATAAAATAATTTTCTATATAAATAAATAAATTTGTAATATTCAGAATTAAAATAAATCTATAAAACTTGGTAATTTCAATCAAATAAATGTAATATGTTAAAAATTCCAAAATGTTATTGGAATGATAAGAACGAACGTTTTTTCTTTCCTCCACAATGCACCACCCACCCATGTTAAAAATGTTGACGGGCTGCGAAGTCGTATATTGCCAAAATATTATTGTATCAACGTGTTCATATTAATAAGGTTACTCAGATGGGTGAAGCAGAAAAGTTTCGTACTTGTATATTTGGAAGGATAAACAAATAATCGTTGGTGAAAAGAAGAAGGCGTGGTTCTGGTAAAAACGTTTGGGTAATTGGATTTTGGTACTAATATTTATTTGTGCGTGCGTGCATGATGGTGATTTATACTTGCCAGATAGTGAAACGCACAACAGTGCACAGCAGGAGTAGATGCAACAATGCAGCAGAGAGCAGAAAGGGAAAAATGCACAACAGTGCAAATATTTGAATGAAATTTGTTTAACAGATGTTTATTTGTGTGGAACAGAAGCGTTCCTTGGTGAATCTGTTTTGTAATAGAAGTTGTGAAATTCCCTCAGTATGAGGAAGACAAATCTGTAACAATTAGTTTATTTTTAATAAACGCAAGTTAATTTTTCCTGTTGCTGTTACACCGTAACTCAAAAAATACTTGACGTCAAAAATTTACGTTGCTGCAACACCACAAACAGCGTTGCTGCAACACAAGTTACAACAACTGAAAAAAAAATGTGTTGCTGAAACACCGTTTCCAGCAAGCGATTTTCTGTTTTTCTGTGCAAAAAACAGAGTGCAAAAACAGAGCAATTTTTGTCTGTCTGTTATGGAATTTATCAGAAAATTCCAACAACATGCATGTCTACTTGAGATGTGAAGTGTAATTTTTCCTGTCGAATTACAGGTTTCTGGATCCACTGACGTCGGGGAAGTACCCTGACTTTATGCGAAGCTTGGTGGGAGCACGCTTGCCAATATTCAACAGTGAAGAGGCTGTAGGAATTTACAGGGTAAGTTCCTCAGAAAGAATACCAAAAGGACACCGCTCACAACCAGATCACAGATCAATACACCAGTATTTTTGACGTGGTTAAAACCCTCAAAGAGGGAAATAGTCCACGGCCTGTCCCAACGTGGGTACTACAGGCAATTTATTAATCAAAGAATGAAAATTTACATAAGCTTCTCTCATGCACGGATTACCCGAACAATGACCCTCCATGCGCTTTAAATAGAACTCATGGACCAATCGGGTGTCAAGCCACGGATCAAGTGTCGATAATACCAAGGAGAGAATGAACCGTCGGATCACTACATATCGTGACCGTCGGATTGTAAGTTACAAAATGTACAACGGTAAAGAAACACACTTTACCTAACTCTATACCTAACTCTATACTAGACCAAGTTGAACTTAACTATATCCTATGTGTCGGAATATCCTAACATCCCCCCTTAAGAACAACTTGGGATAGGATTGAAGGATTTACAAATATGACACAATAGGAGAAGGAAGGAGGCACTAGAGCCTATCCCCCCTTAGTGACAACTTCCTGAACTCCAAGCATATATCGAAGTTTAGTGAACTTCGCCTCTGTGAGAGCCTTTGTGAAGATGTCTGCAACCTGATCATCTGTTGGACAATATTGCACTTCAAGAACATGGTCATGAATGAGCTTTCTGATGAAGTGCATGTGTAGTAAAATGTGTTTGCTGCGCTGATGCTGGACTGGATCTTTGCATAGCTGAATGGAACTTTGATTATCACACCAAAGTGTGGTTGGATGTTGCTGCTCAAAGCCAAACTCTGATAGGATCTGACGAAGCCACAAGGCTTCCTTACTAGCTTCCACGGCACCACGATACTCTGCTTCTGCTGACGAAAGAGAAATGGCAGCCTGTTTCTTACAAGCCCATGTAATAGGTCCTGAACCAAGAGTGAAGACATAACCGGCAGTAGACTTCCGATCATCAGGGTCACCAGCCCAATCAGAATCAGTGAAACCAACTAAAAGAGGAGCTGCTTTGGCACTGTAATGAATCCCAAACTGTACTGTACCTCGAACATAACGAAGTATTCTTTTAGCTGCTTTCCAATGACTTTCACGGGGGTTTTGCATAAAACGAGCAACAAGGCCAACAACAAAGGAAAGATCAGGACGAGTATGGGTTAAATACAAGAGTTTTCCTACAAGTTGACGGTATAAGGTAGCATCAACTTCAGGAGAAGTACAAGAGACTGAAAGTTTGACTCCAGACTAAAATGGAGAAGGGGCTGGCTTACAGTCTTCCATGTGAAAATGACGAAGAATATCACAAGCATACTTGGACTGGGAAAGGAAAATACCCTCCTTGGATTGCAAGACTTGAAGGCCGAGAAAATAGTGTAAGTGTCCTAAGTCTGTCATTTCAAATTTCTTTTTAAGGCTGGACTTCACATGGTTTATAAGGTTGGGATCACTACCAGTAAGAATAAGATCAGCAACATAAAGAACAAGGATGATAAGAGAGTTGCCCACTTTCTTGGTGTAGACAGTATTGTCAGAATGACACCTAGAAAAGCCAGATTCTAAAAGAAAGCTATCCATTTTGGCATACCAAGCCCGAGGAGCTTGCTTGAGGCCATAAAGGGATTTCTTAAGTCGACAAACAAGGCTGGAGTCTGTTTGTATGAAGCCAATGGGTTGTTCCATATAGATTTCTTCCTGCAAGTCCCCATGCAAGAAGGCAGATTTAACATCCATCTGATGGACTTCCCATTTTAAAGAGGCAGCAAGGGAAAGAACAAGGCGGATAGAGTTCATTTTGGCAACAGGGGAGAAGGTTTCAGTGTAGTCAATGCCTTCAACCTGTGAAAAGCCCTTAGCAAGACGAGCTTTATGTTTATCAACTTTCCCATCTGGTCCATACTTGGTTCTGTAAACCCATTTACATCTAACAAGTTTGCGTCCCTTTGGTAGAGGAACAAGATCCCATGTATCATTTGTCATCAATGAATGATATTCTTCATTCATAGCTGCTTCCCAATGTGGATGGCCTGAAGCTTCTGCAAAAGTGTCAGGATCATGATTTACTGGAGCTTGAGCCAGTAAAGAAGAGGCTCTTTCAAACTGAGAACGTGTACGTCGCTGATCTGTAGGATCACCGGCAAGATCACCTGCTGCATCCCGAGTAGCACGGACCCATCTTGGAAGTTGATGATCCTGAGAAGGTGGGGGAGGATTATCATCCTCGCTTTCATCATCTGAAGAAGAAATGTTTTCAAAAGTAGAAGAGATAGGAAGAGGTGGCACATCCGCCGGACTAGGCTCGCAGGCCGACTTATTTTCATCAAATTTTACATCTCTTCTAATGATAACATTTTTGGACTTAAATGGAATAAGTCTATAACCTTTTACATCTTCAGAATATCCAACAAAAGTACATTTCTCACTCTTAGGTTCTAAAGCTTTATGCTTTTCATCTGGAATATGGGCCCATGCTTCACTTCCAAACACACGAAAGTGACTTACATCTGGTTTAATGGAACTCCAAGCTTCTTCTGGAGTGATATTCTCTAGAACCTTAGTAGGAGTGTGATTGATTATATAATTTTCACAATTAATTGCTTCGGCCCAAAAACTAAGACTGAGTCCTTTAGATTGCAGCATACAATTAGCCATTTCCTTTAAGGTGCGATTTTTCCTTTCAGCTACACCATTTTGTTGTGGAGTGTATGGAACAGTATGTTGCATTTGAATTCCATTTTCGGTGCAAAAGTTGATGAATGTGTTTTTAACATATTCTCCACCATTATCAGTTCTTAGCTTAAGAATTTGATGTCCAGATTGTTTTTCAACAAAGGCTTTGAAGGCCAAAAATGTGTTAAATACTTCGCTCTTGAGTTTTAAGAAGTATACCCAAGTGCGTCTGGAGAAATCATCAATGAAAGTTAAGAAGTACTTGCAGCCAGAGAATGAAGCAATAGGAAGAGGACCACATAAATCACTGTGCACAAGCTGTAAAGGGGCTGAGGCGTGCCAAGAGGCACGTTTGTCAAAACTGTCCCGATGATGTTTTCCGAGTACACATCCGGAACAAACACCATCTCTGCAAGATACCATAGGAAGACCTGTCACCATATTTTCTTTACATAGATGCTGAAGGGAGCGATAGTTTAAGTGACCAAATCGCTCATGCCAAAGTTTTCTCACTTCATCATTATGAGCAACAAATACTGAGGGAAGATTTGATGACCCAAAGTTGTGAAACTTGTACAACCTTGTGGAATCATCAGCAAGACCAGTAGCTAGAATCTGTTTAGGATCTTTTAGATCCTTGATTACAACATCATGAGGTGAAAATTCAACAATTTTACCTTCACCTGAATGAGTTATCCGATAGACAGATAGAAGGTTGCAGGATAAGGTTGGAACACATAATACATCATTAAACTGACCATTGTCTAGATGAACAGTTCCAGTCCCTACAACATTAAGAGATCTATCATCACCAACATATATATTTTTGGTGTTACAATCATTTGAAGAAGAAAACATGGCTTGGTTTTTGGCCATGTGATAAGAGGCTCCAGAATCAATGAGCCACTCATGAGAATGAGAAGAAGAAGAAGATACATTTAATGCATAACCAGACTGAGATGATTGACAACGACATGCAGAAAGTGCCATTCTGGAAGTTGAAGTTGAAGTAGGCTCCACATGGATGTTATGTTTCTTCATTGCGGCTTCCAAGGCTTCCATCTTCTTAAAGCATTTAGATTCTAAGTGGCCATCTCGATTACAAAAGTTACAATGTCTATCAGTCTTCTTCCATTTGTTTTTATTGGTCTTATCATTTTGCTGAAATGATCTTTCATTTTGAGGCTGAGTTGGTTTAGGACCATTCTTTTGAGGATATGACTTCTTAGGATTCTTTGAATTTGGTTGCTGCTGGGCGGCTAATGCTTTCGTGGAAGAGTTTCCAAGATTAAGAAGACCAAGGTGTAAGAGTTTTTCTTGTTCTCTTATTAAGGAATCACAAAAGGAGTCAAAGGAAGGGGCCTTGTAGTCTTTTCCTTGACAAATGAAAGCTTCCCTTGTAGAATGGAAAGTGGAAACAAATACAGAGTAGGCTGGTCCCAACTTAGTAAGGATGGAATAAATAAGGTTACCATCTTCTTTCTTAACTTTAACACCTTCCAAGAGATATCTAAGGGTCTTGAATTTGGACAAGAAATCTTCAATGCAAGAAAAATTATTAGGATCCAAAGTAAGCAACTCATTTTCAAGTTGATGGGCTCTAATTTCATTTTTAATCCCAAAAACTTTAGCGAGTTTTTCTAATGCTTCATGAGGAGTCTCAAGTTCTGCAATGTGGAATCTAAGATCAGGAGAAATAGACATCCCTATCAAACCACGTGCTTGATCTTGTCTATTTTCCCATTTTGCAGCCTTGTCTTCATCTTTTGGTTTCTTCTCTTGGTCTGTGGCTATTCTGAAGAGACCTTTACTTCTAAGTAAATCTTCCATGTAGGCTACCCATTGGAAGTAGTTAGTGCTGTCAAGAATGACTTGGCATGAACTTTCCATTTAAAAAAAAAAACTGAAGCTGAAGATGCTGAAAGTAAGTGTTCCAATGGATAGATCTCGAAAAAATAGGCGGTTTTAAAAACAACGGCTCTGAAAAAGGCTTCCGGATGAAGAAGTTATGGCTTTTTGAAAAAAAATTGTTGACGTTGCCGGCAAAGTGCGCGAATGTGCGGGAATGAAAAAATCCGCCCCCACAAAATGGAGACTTGAACCCAAGACCTCTACTCTCTTAAAATAGCTTTGAACCAATTGATCTATACAAAAAATTTGAGAGAGAGAGAGAGAGAGAGAGAGAGAGGGGGGGGGCCTTGGTTTGCGTGCTTGCCTTGAGAAAGCTCTTTTTCCCTACAAAACAGAAAACAGAAAACCCAACACGAATATGCAAATAAAAACGAACCTTGCGGCTCGAAGTTAGCTTTAGCCAAAAAACTAGAAATTTTAAAAAAAATCTCAAAGTTAGCTTTAGCCGAAAAACTAAATATTTTTCTCAATGTTTCTGATTTTCCGAGATCACACTAAGGTGCAGGGAAAAGAGCATACGCATGAGAAAAATCCTTCCTTTCTGTTTATGATTTGCCCAGATCGCACAGAGTCGCAGGGCAAAGAGCATACGCAGAAATGAAAGGTATAGATCCGGTTAAAAAAAAAGGCTAAATAAACCGAAACCGAAGTAAGCAGAGAGAAAATAACAGTAAACTGCAAAAAACATTGTATACCTCCCGATCTGAAAAATGACGCAGCTAGGGCTACCGGAAACCTTTTCGCGTGAAACGAAAGGGGTTCCCACTGGAACAGATGCTCCGAACGCAAAAGAGCAGTCCTCTCGGCCCGAAAGCAGTCAGAAACAGCAGATCTAGGAAACGACAGCCGCATGCAGTTCTACCGGCTTCAGATTTGGATCACCAACGGACACGGCCCTCAAATAGCTTTGATACCATGTAGGAATTTACAGGGTAAGTTCCTCAGAAAGAATACCAAAAGGACACCGCTCACAACCAGATCACAGATCAATACACCAGTATTTTTGACGTGGTTAAAACCCTCAAAGAGGGAAACAATCCACGGCCTGTCCCAACGTGGGTACTACAGGCAATTTATTAATCAAAGAATGAAAATTTACATAAGCTTCTCTCATGCACGGATTACCCGAACAATGACCCTCCATGCGCTTTAAATAGAACTCATGGACCAATCGGGTGTCAAGCCACGGATCAAGTGTCGGTAATACCGAGGAGAGAATGAACCGTCGGATCACTACGTATCGTGACCGTCGGATTGTAAGTTACAAAATGTACAACGGTAAAGAAACACACTTTACCTAACTCTATACCTAACTCTATACTAGACCAAGTTGAACTTAACTATATCCTATGTGTCAGAATATCCTAACAGAGGCCAAAGATCTAAAAGGCTCATTCAACTTTCTTGGTTTTAATTATTACTCAACTGACTTTACCATCAACAATTCCACTCCACAAAATCCCTTGGACACTGACCTTTAAACACTTAATTTCTTGGCAAAGTAGACAATCAAGTTCGAAAACATCGACTGACTCACGGTATTTTAATTGGTATTTGATTCTTCTATGGTGCAATATTGCATATATATTTTTTGGTATTAAAACTTCCTTGTTTGGTGCTTCAGATGAAGTAAACGGAGTTTACATCGGATCCGATGTAAGTGAACATTACAGATTTTATTTTTTTTCTGTATAATAAGCTTTAATGAACGACACAACTTTAAGTTAATAAGGTTTAATGAAGCACAAGTTACACTCACTACTTTTAAGTTAATAATATATCTCCCCGTTTGCGGTTTGCAGGAAGGTGTGAGCTCTTTTAGGTCTTATCCTGCTGGATTAAGGGATGTGATCAACTATACGAAGCACCGCTATAACAATCCTCCCATATACATCACTGAGACAGGTACGCGACAATGTTTCAGTTCTGGGTTGTCAATAATATCTTCGCTAAAAAACATGGATCTGATCATTACGCACAACAACATGAATTTTGAATAGGGTACGCTGATTTCGACAATGCCACAACCCCGCTCGAAGAAGCATTGCGTGATTCGAGGCGAGTGGAGTACCATTCTCAACATCTATCATACCTACTTGAAGCAATAAGGTGCGTGCAACATATACACGTATTTGTTGTTATTTGAGTTTGCCATGTGGAGTGCGAGTTATTGACCAGGGCTTTTTAATTTTGATCAAATGAATTGCAGGGAGGGAGTGGATGTGCGAGGTTATGTGGTTTGGTCGCTTCTGGACAACTTTGAGTGGGCTAGTGGATATGACTATCGATTTGGTTTATATTATATTGATTACAATGACAACTTAAAGCGATATGCCAGGGAATCTGCCCATTGGTTTAGAAACCTCCTCAAATCATAGAACGAACACGATTCTGCCCATTCGTTTTACAAACCTCAATTCAATTCAATTCATTTCTGTGTAATGTAATGCCCCAATAATGGATATAGGTATCTCAGCATATTGTGGATGTTTTCACTTTGCTGGAGTCCTTTGTAAATACTATTTTCGCTCGCCATTACTATTTAATCATATTGCCACTGTTTTCCTTAACCATTATTATTATTTAATCAATTGCAACTGTTTTTTTTGGTTAATTATTATTATTATTTAGTCAATTGTATTTCCACAGTTTGTGGAAATGTTTTGAGTGATTCAATGGAAATTTGTTGTTATTAAGTTTATGTAAATTGTGTATATTATTTTTATTAAAAATTTTGTTCATAAATTTCTAATATGTATTTTCATGGATGTAATTTTCTTTTATAATTGTAATTGAATTAATTTTTATAAAAGAAAAAGTTTGAAATTAAATTTATATTATGTCTATTTCTTTTTCTTTTTTTTTAATAAAGGAAAATATTTGAAATCAAATCTATACTATGCTTATTTCTCTTTTCAACTTTTGGAATTACTAGTCTCCATCATTATCAAAGCAACAATTCTAAGTTTCACGTCAATTTATGGTAATTTTATTGTTTTTTTTTGGTGTGTAAAAGGTTCTAATTAAAACCATTTCATCGCTTTCTATATAAAAGGTTGTAAATTAATTCATATAAAATTATTACACTACTTTCATTAAATTATCTATCTGAATAAATGATATAAGAATAAATATAGCTCATATTACTTCTAAACAACTTCTATAATTTCAATTCCAAAAGAGCTAAAATATTTATAAGTGGAATCACATCGTTTATTATATGTAAATATGTTTTCTAGATGACATGTATATATTTATAAAATAACAAATAAATAAACAATCTGCAAAATTTTAAGTTTAGTAAACTTAATTTCCACCAAAAATAAATAATATAACAATTACATTATTCTATATTGTATATAATTTAACTTATCATTTCATAATATTACTTTCTTATAATATAGTTAAATTATTATAATTTTGGATTACAATTTTCACAAACTTAATTTATACAATTAATAAAAATGTGAAATCTAGATTTAAAATTTCAAAACAAGAAAATTGATTATTAATATCTCCTTATCTCAAAGCTAAATAAGAGGTAGAAACCATATATTCGTTGTGCCAAAAGATAATTTGTACAACTAGTATCAGGCTAAATGTATGTTTCTTTTTTTTGTTATTGGACAAAGAAAAAATCCCATGTTGGGAAAAATAAACGATTTCAATGGCCACTTGAGTAGGATTGCTCTATATCAACTTTAATTCTTTCTAGTTAATAGTTTCTTTCTACTTTATCAAATGAATATGAGAGAGATTTAGGCCCTCAATAGAATATCCCAACATCTATATTGATATAAATATTTCAATTCAAATGTTTGAACATGCACAGGTTTGTGTGTTTGTATTTATTCAATGGAGATTGATTTCAACAATAGAGGTTTGTAGTGAAATGATGGCAATATAAACATGTTTAGAAGAGATGACACATATGAGAAATATTTCATCTCCTTAATACAATTAAGTGAAAAAAAGTTTTATCAAATACTTTTTCAATTAAGTTTTCAACAGTTTCTTTGTTTCCCAAATCTAGCAAAGTGCATGGTATGCCACACTAGATGTAAAAGTTCTTAAATATCATTGTTATAGATTCATCTTAACCACATATCTAGCATGCACCAAGAAGGGCCAAATCTCTTCATGTGAGAACTTCTTTAAGAGTGCACAATCTGATTTTAAAAAAATGGCATCCCTCTCATCCCTTCGTAGATCCCAATGAATATACAGTGGTTCTCTATCTATATATATATATATATATATATATATAATGCGTAAATTTTCATTGTTTAAAATGTACTTTTGAATGCTATATGGAGTACATAATTGAAACTTGACTTGTAAGTCCAAAATTCCTTTGCTCAATATGATGAGAAAATTTCCATACATATATATAGGGGAAAAATGGCCAAAATGTTAAATAGTGAGACTACTTCAACCGTTTTAACCATAAAAGCTTTCTTTTCTTTTTTTCAAATTATTTATATGACGGATGCACAATTTATTTTTAAAACAATATTGATATATACATATTTGACATGTACTCATTGAGATTTCTAAATTAAAATGATTTTTTTTGTTATTAATATATATTTGAGTATAAGTTAATATTACTTAATCTTGTTGTATATATTTTATTGAACACCCACATTGAAAACTTTTGTTATTGGAATATTTTTAAATCTTACATATTACTTTTATTTTGAGAAATAAATGAATTACCAATCTCCCTTTTATTATTCTTATAAAGAAGTACTTGATATTTTTTATTTAATTTTCTATTTTCAATTACTTTTTTTCTTCGCACATTGAATATTTTATTATAAACTAATTAGAATATTTGATTTTGACATAAATTATTGACATAGATGGTCAAATGTTTATTTAACTCTCGTGTTGTAATATTTTGAAAATTATAACGTTTAAACATCTTAAACGCACTTCTCTTTTACCTCGTGTTTACTTTCTTAAAGTTGGTATAAAATTATATTAAGTTATGAAGACATCGAAATATTTTATTTATGACTAAGACTGTGTGGAAAATTATCATCCACATTGCGTTGTCATATCAACACCAAATTTAGTGACCGTTATTAATCATGCTTTTAATTAAAACTAACTAAACATGCATATTCATTTTTGTTTTTTGATCACGCTTTTAATTAAAACTAACTAAACATGCATATTCATTTTTGTTTCTTGATCATGCTTTTAATTAAAACTAGCTAAACATGAATATTCCTTTTTTTTTATGATACTGACATTGCTTTTCTATATAGAGAATATGAATATTTTAATTGTATTTTAATACCTGGACATGTATCAATTCCATGTTGCCCATGGAGTGAATCACAAATCCCCCTCATACTGATTTGTCTAAAGTGCCTCTCAACTCAATCAAACATTGTTGTATATTGATGTGAATTTTATCTAATATGTCCATTATTGGACAATGCTCTTTGTTGTTCACTCATCATCTTTTTCCACATGCAACATATATTGTGAAATACGTTGGGATTTTCTCTTTGCCATTGATACATGGAGCCTCTCATGAATTTATAAATGACATTTTGGCAACAATTAATGAAAGATGGGTAGGAGAAAATTTATGGCTTTGGAATTCTTATAAGTGAGTAAATTTTCAATAGGTTCATTGTTTATGACTTTAAGTTGATTAGAAATATCAATTCCAACATTTGTGCTTTTGGTTGTCTCCGCTACTTAATAAGAAATATCCAAAAACAAATTAAATAATTTATAATATGAAATTATCATTAAATGTGTTATTCAAGTCATAGTGCATAATTTGTGTCTTGTAGGTTTTGGCTATTAATTCGGTATCTTCTTCAATCAAATTTTATAAAAGTCCAACAAGGATTTGTTGAATCACAAGTTTTAGTTATGTAGTCTACATAACCTAAGTGGCTCGAGCTTTTTTAGCTATGTAGTATAAGTTTAAAAAATGCATTTTAAACAATAAAAAGTCACAATCTTAAGAAAAATTGCATTGCTAGATTTTGCCTATAAAAATCCAAAACATGGGATAGTTAGAGTGTGCCAACTCACAGTCCATTGCAATTATGGAGAAATACATAAAAATTCGATTTGTCCTTCTATCTCAAATAATGATATTTGATTTTCCTATGAACGTTCATTTAGCATTTTCCTAACAAAATTTCATTTGATGATATACTAAAGTATTATAATTAACTAGAATTAAGTAATCTTAGTTATGTTCACTCTACGACATTGTTACAATGAAATGGCTTGCAAACAATTTGTTGTGAACAATCATTTGTAAGTTTTCGATTAATTCTCATACCAAGAACTAAAAAAAATTAAGTAGATATATAAGAGGATGTTGGGAGGGATAAGGAGATCTAGAATAGATCGTTATATTATTTGTCATCCACATTGATGCTTTTAGAGCAGAAAAAGTGGAGGAATCAACTCAGAGGACCATTTTTCCTAGTGGGTCCTAGTTTGGTGAATTGGGGTCCAAGACCTTTTGAAAGGAATTTGAGGCATCGAACAATGTTTTCAAGGATACAAAATTATCGCTTAAGTTCGACAATCACTAGAGCTATTTTTCACACAAATACCTTTCCAATGGTGCAATACATTCCTCAATCAAAGTGTATGCAAAATTTATCCCACCTAGAGGTTGACCTTTATGTTTTGACCACCATGATTTGATAGGATAACACATCAGCCCCCATCATCCATGGAAACGGGCTAGAATGTGATCATGATGAAGAAGAATCTAGAAGTGTGTATATTATAGCTATAGTTAAGAGTTGAAGGAGTCAAACTTACCATCTAGGAGGCTATCGAGTTGTGTTATAACTAGGACACTAGGAGGAAAGGAGATTCCATTCTATTTGAGTGCATTTTGTTCCATAGATGGGTGGGGTAGCCAAGAGTTGACAGGGAGAGAACAAATAAAGATGGTTCGTGCACTATAGAAACACACAGGCCGATAGACCAAAGTTCCTTGTACTTGCATCCATTTGAATTCAAAGAAAGAGAGAGAAAACACATCCACCACTTCCAGTTGTGTTTTCTCTCGAAAAGGTTTCCTCGGTAATATATTGTGCTATTATGGTTGTGAGTAATTTTACTTTCATATGTTCTCTATTTTCTACATTTTCAAACTTAATCAACCTATAATTCTAAGGAAAATAACCCTCATATTATAGATTTTAGATTTTGAGTGTAAATTTATCAAAACTGTTAGGACGAATTGTGTACTAGAGTATCCATGGAATTTTATGGATCAGGAGGGGTTGGAGGAGGATTGTAGTTCAAATGCCATGCTCATGATTTCATGCCTTACAATTAGAGAGATCATGGAGTTGGGATAAACCTCAATATATTAGTATAAAACTAAGGTCTGCTTTATCTAGTCACTAACTCAGGGAAGGAGCCATTAGGGGCTTCTAAGATTTGAATTAATGGTTCCTCTAAATTTGTACAACTAGTATTAAAAGATTACAATCAAGTGGTCGAAAGGTGGAATGCAAATCTTCGTAAATAATATGATTGTACAATGTTGGTGATAGGAAATTTTCATGGTCAATTGTGGAAGACCTTCGAGAAGCCAACACATGATATCAAATACCATTATCCTCGGGCGGATGAGTGCAACAAGGTTCGTTTTAAGGGGTGATTAGAAATACAACATTGTATGGAAGCATCACAAGAAAAGCATGACTTCATCCCGAAGGACATGCTCGAGGATTTCCACTGTGCTCACACTTATGGAACAACAATTAGCATATCAAATAAGAAACAAATACTTGAAATGTCTTTGCATGTTTTTGAAAATTCGAACTTCGTCGTATAAAAGAATTATAGTAAGAAATATCCCGATAACCGAGATAAATCAAATAGGAGGATGAAAATTGATTATGCCTAGGACAAATGAAAGAAAAAAAAGCGAGTAATGATGGAGGATGTCTGGTTGCAGGAATTTGGGTATTGCATCTCCTCAGAAATGGTACTGAGTATTTCTATATTTTATTAGGTCTATATTGTTATTTTCTTTAGATAATTTCATTTCTTGATTTACATATTGAATTCACCCCACAACATCATAACATTATTCAGTTTTACCACATTATTCCACAAGATATGAAATTATATAGAAAGAACAATATCATCGTCATTGCAACGGAACATAAAGGAATAATAGAAGAAAAGCATTCGCACATAGAGACAACATGATTGGTCGGAGACCAAGGCAAAACCATTTCAAATTCTTCTTCTTATTAGATTGCCATTGAATGTTTCAATAAGGAGAGTAAAATGACCCATATATTTAACCACAAAAATATCCAGCAAGATCAACTAAAAAACATCCAAGAGATGAACCAAACAATGCTAATAATCAAAACCTTGAATCAGAAGCATGTGATTAACCATCAAACTCTACAGCCAACAGACGAAACCTTTGGTCAACTGTAAAACTCAAAACCTAGTTTCCAACCGCACAGAGAGAGTGATGTTCGTGCGGCTAAAAGCCTTCAACCGCACGAATGAGCCTGCGTGCCTGTAGTTGCAATTGAAATTTCATGAAGTATGCCTGCGGCTGGAAACTAGAACCCTAAAAACACATGCAAGCTTCAAACCCTGCAATCTCGGGCCTGTACGAACGAATCTCCATGACGCAACCTTATAACTGTTCAAGCCAACCCCAAATGAAGAAGAATGATCATGATGATGATGTTGAAATGAGGGTCACTGGAATCGTATTTATAGCCATCCATGGGTGTCCAATTTCTCTTTTTGTCGACTTGTCCTCATTAGGGTTATTTTGAGGTCTAAAATAGTCTTGCTAAGGAAATTATAAAATAATAGTGGAAGTGATGAAGTAAGATTAGATTACATCATCAAATTTTAGAGGGAAGAAAGAAAGAAATAATTTTGAACTCGTATTTTCAACTTATCTCCCTATGGGGTTACTCAAATTTTCCGTGACAATATTCGTTGGATGCAGAATTTGACTCTTCATCCAAGGAGTACCCATCTTACATACTTTCAGTGGACGCAACTACACATAAAATGATAAATATATGAAAAACGTGATTGCAATCACGTTTTTTCATGTATTTTTCATATTTTGTGTAGCAGGGTCCATCTAAAATATGAAACATGGGTACTCCAATTTTACATCCAACGAGTACTCGCGCTGGAAGTTTGAGTAAAAACTTAGGGAGATAAGTTGAAAAAATAGTTTTATTATTTATTATTTTCTAATCTTTTTATTTTTTTACTCCAAAAATGGTGAATCACCCCCCATGGTTGACATCATCATCTTGAATCCAATTGGCTCTTATAAAATTTATTTTGGTTGTACATTTTTCTTTGGTAGACCTCAAAATTCCCCTAATGTTTGTTCACATGTGGGCTTTAATTCAGAATAACACTTTCCCTTGTCTAAATTGAGCGCTTCGATAGTCAAAATCGGTCCTCTCGAAAAGAGGAATCTCATCCCATGGTTGGAATTGATCAATAGGCTTCCAAATTAACACTCCCTCCCAGCTAGGGAGAAATTCCAACTGCATCACATAATCATCGCAAGTATCCTGTCATCAAATCATGTCCTATTTCAATTAACTCGTCATCAGCTATCATCACTTCTCAGCTCCGCTCATGTCTTCTTATCTATTGATTGTCCCCGCTCATATGCTTAACATTATAGAATCTAAAAGAAGAATAATTCAACGTTAGAGGGGAGCTTAGGCTACGACCCTCAATCCATCGTGGAGCCACTCCTACCACCCGAAATCAATGCCAGCGGGGTTCCAAATTCTACTACCCAGGAAACATTAGAGAGCGTATCGCTAGGGAGCCCAGCTCAACCTGGAGCCACATCAGGGAGTACATCTCAATCAAGAATCCAACAACAATGAGGAGGTCCTACGGGACACTCTCACCTCATGTCTATGACAGTGGGGAAGGTCATATGGGACACTGTCGTACCAATTCATCTCATTGAGTAATAGGCGAGATACAACTTACCAATAAAGGATCACAACCATCCCAATGTAAAGAAAGTTTTAGCCTTGTGAAAATGACATTACACTTATGATCCTAAGGGAATTTCTTCCTTTGACACCGTAACTGTTCGGGCCAATGTTTATTGATACTATGATTTTTTCATCATAGGGATTACGCAATTAGGATAAATTGTCGTTTTTGCCTATTTTTAAAGGATTTTTGTAGATTAGTATAGTAGACATGTCTCTTCACATAGGAAGATATCACCATTATAGCCATTATTTGCCTATAATATTT
Organism: Pinus tabuliformis; assembly: GCA_031772625.1. Classification (NCBI taxonomy): domain Eukaryota; kingdom Viridiplantae; phylum Streptophyta; class Pinopsida; order Pinales; family Pinaceae; genus Pinus; species Pinus tabuliformis. Next base: position 833,440,074 of record CM062816.1, read on the forward strand.
TCACTAATATATGAGTAAAAGTATTGAAATTAGTTTTCAATGTATCTTGTGTACATTTTGGAATATTATGGTGTCTTTCATCTCCTTACCAAACTAATGTGGAACAATGGTATCGAAACAATATGGTCTCTACTATTTTTTTATTGTTATTTTCTATGATGATGTTAGGTTATATACACCTAGGCCCTGAGAAAAATGAGTCTTCAAAAGAAATTCTTCACCGGCTATATGGCCCCAGACAACAGGTGAAAAAAACATTTGAGGTGGGATATTTTATCAGTTTGTTCATCTAGGAATCCATCTAGACATAAGGTAGATGATGCATCATTTCATCGTGATCCTTCAACAACTCCCATAAATGATGGGATAATATTTTTTGAGCATTCCTTTAAGGGGAGTGAAAAATTTCAAGGTATATGTTAGTTCTAATACCCTTAACTTTGAAGAAAAAGTAGATGAAAACTATTTGAAAATATTGTTAGACGAAGAAAAGGGTTATTTTCCTTATGCGTCACATTTTCAATAGGGAAAATATTGTATTTAAACTAATAAAGTGTCCTTCCCACGCCAATCACTATTTGGATTTTCACTCACCATATTCCACTTAGGTAATATTTACTAAAATTTTAGATTTGGATTGTTGAATCGCTACCTTTAATGCATAAATGGATTGATCGCCTTTGAAAACCCCCACTAAATGTGGATCATGAAATTTTAAGATTCGAAATTTTCAAAATCCAAAGTGATTATTTTCATAATTAAGGTGAAAAGTAATTGTTTTGCTTCCGATTTTTCTAAGTTACTGAAATTGGTGCAATTCGTAGCACAACTAGACTACAAACACACACACACAGACGTGTGCACGCATAAACACACACACGCACACACAAACACACACAAATTTTTACAAAGATTTATTATTTGCATTGTAGACCCAAGGACATGGAGAGAAACGTTTTTGCATTGGTTGATTTAGATACAAAATTTATAGTATAGTATAATATAATATAATATAATATACATGCACACAAATATATATGCATTTCCAAGGAAATCATTGCAGGAGTTCCTCTTTGCCTTGGAATATGTGGATGGTGGGTAGCTCAACCACCATCCACAATAGTACACAAGAACGAACTTGTTATCATAGTCTAATGAACCTCACTCAAGGGGACTCTAATTGGGAACTTACTTATGTATGTATATATGTAATTCTCCAACGATAATCTTAAAAGAAAACTCAAGTGATGCTTTCCAATATCTATGGATGACATCCCTTGTAAACATTATTAGTGTAGATAGTTAGCCCTATTCAAGGGGATTTGAATGGGAAACATGATGTGTACATACCTCCTTGACCCAATGTTAATAACCACCTACTATGCACCCATCTCTATTATTTAACTTTGATTAAATTTATATTCAATAGTTGTCACATGCATCAATATTCAATCATCTCATAAATAAAGATAACACATGAAATTATACTCATATGCTTAGATATTTGACAACATAAAGAGTAAGGAGCCAACATACATAACATCCCATGCAATTGAATCAAACTGGAGTAGCTCAAAGAATGTCACTTGGAAAATCAAGCACCGCAACCCAACCTAGAACTGACTTCCTCTAGTTCATCCCTGAGCTGAGAGTTCTTGCCATGGATAAATTGCCTCTTGTTGATCTCTTCAATGGGTATTTAGTACCCTCTTTCACGATATGGTTTCCTTTAGCGGCGTCCTGCTTTTATGGATCTTTTTATCCATTCGCCCAGGCTTTTCCCATAAAATCTCGCCTTTCTCTCCCGTGAGGCTTTTCCTCATAAAAGCTTGCCTTTTTCTTCTGCAAGGCCTTTATGTTTTTCTTAAAATTAACATCTTTCTCCAGCTAAGTAACTTAATGGATATTTATCTCCCAATCCATTAAGCTTATCTAGAATTGGATCTATAAGTCTTATCATGAAAGGATTATCCATTCCCATTCACCAATGGGATTTCATTTGGCAAGGATCTCATCTCTTGGTGTCTTGTTTTCCAAGTGGTTAAATTATCTTTATTTATTTAATAAAAAAGTATTTATTTTCATTGTTACACCTCAGAGCTAGCTTTTTTGTTACAACTCAGTCTTAGCTTAGGTCCGGCATGATAGCAATAGAGTGTTACATACAACGGAGGGGTGTTACATGATGGCACAAAGCTTGCCAATTTCCTGATGACATTGATAATTACTTGATGAGATTAATTGTTGGGATGTATGTATTTCATGAATATGTTAAATTTGTTTTAGGATCCACGCACACATAAATGTATCAAGCCATACCCCATTTGTTCTTGCTTATAATGAGTAAGATGACTAAGGAGTGGGATTTCTCTCTCCAGTACCTATTTCATTCTTTTTATGGAAATATAAGGGAATTTACATTTCCTTATAAAAATTAGGGAGAAAGGTGTTGGTGCTGGTTACAGGTATGGAAAATAGATTCCCCTTTATAATACTCCGTGTATTGTGGTTATTTCCAATAAATAAGATCTAGACCCAGTATAATTTTCAGAGGCAATCTTTCTATGGACCTAGAATGTATATCTTGTGTAATGATTGCTATTATTAAATTTAAAAAAAAAAATGTAGGTTTAATGATTATGTCATCCTCTCCCTCCTCAATCTCTGTCTATCTCCTTCTTCTTCTTCCCCTATTCCCCTCTTTCTATTTCACTGTCCTCCTACAAGTTTTACAATTTCCAAAGTTATGTAATGCATATAGATTCTTAGGAAAATAGAAATTAAATAATAGTGCACACACTCTAAGCACACTAAGAATCACTATGGAAACCATTTGCCGAGAATGCCAACAAAACATAAGGCCACACCTTTCTATTTTTCAATGTAGTAAATTCACCATTTTATTTGCAAAAGATCCATAAAAGGAGGATGAAACTAAATTATACCATAGTGTCCCAAATCCCCATGAGGAAAAACTCTAAAAATAAAAAGAATATAAGTATAAGAGCTAAGTTGGTGATGATATAGTGGGCCACAGGGAGTGCAGTTGCCACATCAACTATCCAAGACCATAACTTTATCATATGAAGTTTGTTTTTGGGTTCTATTTATCTTCTTGGAAACATTTTAATAATATCTATAGCAAGGGAGAACACAGACTAGACGATTCCTTCAAATTCTACCCCGATTGCAATGAAAATATTAGAATTTTTGTTTATGACTTGAAAGATGTGCCAAAAGTTCAAGGATGAAATTTATTTGTAAATATGGATATAAGGTAAAATATGATTTTGAGATGGCGGAAATATCAAATGATTATTTCTTAAACTCCTCTTGTTTTTTTACTACTCCTCCTTCATATTATTTCCTTTCTACCCATCCTTCCTTCTCCTCTTCTATCTCTTGCTTTTTTACTCATCCTTTCTTGCCCTGTTCTTTTATTACCCCCCTCTTCCTATTGGTTGTCCCCTCTTTCCTACTCCCTGCCATCATCTTTTTCTCTTCCCCCTCTTCCACTTCGTCACTTCTTCCTCTTCCTATTTTCCGCAAATTATCCTTCACTTTTTCTCGATTCCTCCTTACGCTTCATCTCCTTCTAATCCCTCCATTCCCTTTCTATTCATCTTCTTTTTTCTACTCCCATTTTGCGATTCCTCCTTGCTTCACTTCTTTTTTGATATCCCATTCTTCCTCTTCCTCTTCCCTCCTTTACCTTTCTTCCTCGTGTTTTTCCACATCCTCCTATTTTCCCTTCTCTTCCTCTTCTCTTCCTCCTCAATTTATACTCAACCTATTTCGAGAGTCCTCTTTCCTCCTATTTTTCTTTGATCTCCCCTCCTTTCTCCTCCTCCTCCCCTTCACCATCTTCTCATCCATCCTTCCTTCTTTCTATGTTTCATTTTCTTCTTTCTCCTTATCTTCCATATTACCTTCGTCACTTCCCTCTTGTATTCTCTTCTCCCCCCTCCATTTCTTCTCCTCCCTCCTTTCCCAATTTCCTTGAGAATGGAATATTACCCAAGGCTATATCTCCTACTACTCCTACCTTTCCCTCTTACTGTTAGGATATTCCGACACATAGGATATAGTTAAGTTCAACTTGGTCTAGTGTAAAGTTAGGTATAGAGTTAGGTAAAGTGTGTTTCTTTACCGTTGTACATTTTGTAACTTACAATCCGACGGTCACGATATGTAGTGATCCGACGGTTCACTCTCTCCTCGATATTACCGACACTTGATCCGTGGCTTGACACCCGATTGGTCCATGAGTTCTATTTAAAGCGCATGGAGGGTCATTGTTCGGGTAATCCGTGCATGAGAGAAGCTTATGTAAATTTTCATTCTTTGATTAATAAATTGCCTGTAGTAGCCACGTTGGCACAGGCCGTGGACTGTTTCCCTCTTTGAGGGTTTTAACCACGTCAAAAATACTGGTGTATTGATCTGTGATCTGGTTGTGAGCAGTGTCCTTTTGGTGTTCTTTCTGAGGAACTTACCCTGTAAATTCCTACATGGTATCAGAGCTATTTGAGGGCCGCGTCCGTTGGTGATCCAAATCTGAAGCCGGTAGAACTGCATCCGACTGCTGTTTCCTAGATCTATTGTTTCTGACTGCTTTCGGGCCGAGAGGACTGCTCTGTTGTGTTCGGAGCATCTGTTCCAGTGAGGAACCCCTTTCGTTTCACGCGAAAAGGTTTCCGGTAGCCCTAGCTGCGTCTTTTTTAAGATCTGGAGGTATACAGTGTTTATTTGCAGTTTACTGTTATTTTCTCTCTGCTTATTTCGGTTTCGGTTTATTTAGCTTTTTTTTAACCGGATCTATACCTTTCATTTCTGCGTATGCTTTTTGCCCTGCGACACTGTGCGATCTGGGCAAATCAGAAACAGAAAGGAAGGATTTTTCTCATGCGTATGCTCTTTTCCCTGCACCTTAGTGTGATCTCGGAAAATCAGAAACATTGAGAAAAAAATTTAGTTTTTCGGCTAAAGCTAACTTTGAGCCGCAAGGCTCATTTTTTTAAAATATCTAGTTTTTTGGCTAAAGCTAACTTCGAGCCATAAGGTTCGTTTTCTTTGCATGTCCGTGTTGGGTTTTGTGTTTTGTGTTTTGTAGGGAAAAAGAGCTTTCTCAAGGCAAGCACGCAAACCAAGGCCCCCCCCTCTCTCTCTCTCTCTCAAATTTTTTGTATAGATCAATTGGTTCAAATCTATTTTAAGAGAGTAGAGGTCTTGGGTTCAAATCTCCATTTTGTGGGGGTGGATTTTTTCATTTCCGCACATTCGTGCACTTTGCCGGCAACTTCAACAATTTTTTTTTTCAAAAAGCCATAACTTCTTCATCCGGAAGCCTTTTTCAGAGCCGTTTTTTTTAAAACCGCCTAATTTTTCGAGATCTATCCATTGGAACACTTACTTTCAGCATCTTCAGCTTCAGTTTTTTTAAAAATGGAAAGTCCATGCCAAGTCATTCTTGACAGCACTAACTACTTCCAATGGATATCCTACATGGAAGATTTACTTAGAAGTAAAGGTCTCTACAGAATAGCCACAGGCCAAGAGAAGAAACCAAAAGATGAAGACAAGGCTGCAAAATGGGAAAATAGACAAGATCAAGCACGTGGTTTGATAGGGATGTCTATTTCTCCTGATCTTAGATTCCATATTGCAGAACTTGATACTCCTCATGAAGCATTGGAACAAATCACTAAAGTTTTTGGGATTAAAAATGAAATTAGAGCCCATCAACTTGAAAATGAGTTGCTTACATTGGATCCTAATAATTTTTCTTGCATTGAAGATTTCTTGTCCAAATTCAAGACCCTTAGATATCTCTTGGAAGGTGTTAAGGTTAAGAAAGAAGATAGTAACCTTATTTATTCCATCCTTACTAAGTTGGGACCAGCCTACTCTGTATTTGTTTCCACTTTCCATTCTACAAGGGAAGCTTTCATTTGTCAAGGAAAAGACTACAAGGCCCCTTCCTTTGACTCTTTTTGTGATTCTTTAATAAGAGAACAAGAAAAACTCTTACACCTTGGTCTTCTTAGTCTTGGAAACTCTTCCAAGAAAGCGTTAGCCGCCCAGCAACAACCAAATTCAAAGAATCCTAAGAAGTCCTATCCTAAAAAGAATGGTCCTAAACCAAACAAGGGTCCTAAGCAAACTCAGCCTCAAATTGAAAGATCATTTCAGCAAAATGATAAGACCAATAAAAACAAATGGAAGAAGACTGATAGACATTGTAACTTTTGTAATCGAGATGGCCACTTAGAATCTAAATGCTTTAAGAAGATGGAAGCCTTGGAAGCCGCAATGAAGAAACATAACATCCATGTGGAGCATACTTCAACTTCAACTTCAGGAATGGCACTTTCAGCATGTCGTTGTCAATCATCTCAGTCTGGTTATGCATTAAATGTATCTTCTTCTTCTCATTCTCATGAGTGGCTCATTGATTCTGGAGCCTCTTATCACATGGCCAAAAACCAAGCCATGTTTTCTTCTTTAAATGATTGTAACACCAAAAATATATATGTTGGTGATGATAGATCTCTTAATGTTGTAGGGACTGGAACTGTTCATCTAGACAATGGTCAGTTTAATGATGTATTATGTGTTCCAACCTTATCCTGCAACCTTTTATCTGTATATCAGATAACTCATTCAGGTGAAGGTAAAATTGTTGAATTTTCACCTCATGTTGTAATCAAGGATCTAAGAGATCCTAAACAGATTCTAGCTACTGGTATTGCTGATGATTCCACAAGGTTGTATAAGTTTCACAACTTTGGGTCATCAAATCTTCCCTCAGTATTTGTTGCTCATAATGATGAAGTGAGCAAACTTTGGCATGAGCGATTTGGTCACTTAAACTATCGCTCCCTTCAGCATCTATGTAAAGAAAATATGGTGACAGGTCTTCCTATGGTATCTTGCAGAGATGGTGTTTGTTCCGGATGTGTACTCGGAAAACATCATCGGGACAGTTTTGAAAAATGTGCCTCTTGGCACGCCTCAGCCCCTTTACAGCTTGTGCACAGTGATTTATGTGGTCCACTTCCTGTTGCTTCATTCTCTGGCTGCAAGTATTTCTTAACTTTCATTGATGATTTCTCCAGACGCACTTGGGTATACTTCTTAAAACTCAAGAGCGAAGTATTTAACACATTTTTGGCCTTCAAAGCCTTTGTTGAAAAACAATCTGGACATCAAATTCTTAAGCTAAGAACTGATAATGGTGGAGAATATGTTAAAAACACATTCATCAACTTTTGCACCGAAAATGGAATTCAAATGCAACATACTGTTCCATACACTCCACAACAAAATGGTGTACCTGAAAGGAAAAATCGCACCTTAAAGGAAATGGCTAATTGTATGCTGCAATCTAAAGGACTCAGTCTTAGCTTTTGGGCCGAAGCAATTGATTGTGCAAATTATATAATAAATCGCACTCCTACTAAGGTTCTAAAGAATCTCACTCTAGAAGAAGCTTGGAGTTCCATTAAACCAGATGTAAGTCACTTTCGTGTTTTTGGAAGTGAAGCATGGGCCCATATTCCAGATGAAAAGCATAAAGCTTTAGAACCTAAGAGTGAGAAATGTACTTTTGTTGGATATTCTGAAGATGTAAAAGGTTATAGACTTATTCCATTTAAGTCCAAAAATGTTATCATTAGAAGAGATGTAAAATTTGATGAAAATAAATCGGCCTACGAGCCTAGTCTGGCGGATGTGCCACCTCTTCCTATCTCTTCTACTTTTGAAAACATTTCTTCTTCAGATGATGAAAGTGAGGATGACAATCCTCCCCCACCTTCTCAGGATCCTCAACTTCCAAGATGGGTCCGTGCTACTCGGGATGCAGCAGGTGATCTTGCCGGTGATCCTACAGATCAGCGACGTACACGTTCTCAGTTTGAAAGAGCCTCTTCTTTACTGGCTCAAGCTCCAGTAAATCATGATCCTGACACTTTTGCAGAAGCTTCAGGCCATCCACATTGGGAAGCAGCTATGAATGAAGAATATAATTCATTGTTGACAAATGATACATGGGATCTTGTTCCTCTACCAAAGGGATGCAAACTTGTTAGATGTAAATGGGTTTATAGAACCAAGTATGGACCAGATGGGAAAGTTGATAAACATAAAGCTCGTCTTGTTGCTAAGGGCTTTTCACAGGTTGAAGGCATTGACTACACTGAAACCTTCTCCCCTGTTGCCAAAATGAACTCTATCCGCCTTGTTCTTTCCCTTGCTGCCTCTTTAAAATGGGAAGTCCATCAGATGGATGTTAAATCTGCCTTCTTGCATGGGGACTTGCATGAAGAAATATATATGGAACAACCCATTGGCTTCATCCAAACAGACTCCAGCCTTGTATGTCGACTTAAGAAATCTCTTTATGGTCTCAAGCAAGCTCCTCGGGCTTGGTATGCCAAAATGGATAGCTTTCTTTTAGAATCTGGCTTTTCTAGGTGTTATTCTGACAATACTGTCTACACCAATAAAGTGGGCAACTCTCTTATCATCCTTGTTCTTTATGTTGATGATATTATTCTTACTGGTAGTGATCCCAACCTTATAAATCATGTGAAGTCCAGCCTTAAAAAGAAATTTGAAATGAAAGACTTAGGACACTTACACTATTTTCTCGGTCTTCAAGTCTTGCAATCCAAGGAGGGTATTTCCCTTTCCCAGTCCAAGTATGCTTGTGATATTCTTCGTCATTTTCACATGGAAGACTGTAAGCCAGCCCCTTCTCCCTTTCAGTCTGGAGTCAAACTTTCAGTCTCTTGTACTTCTCCTGAAGTTGATGCTACCTTATACCGTCAACTTGTAGGAAAACTCTTGTATTTAACCCATACTCATCCTGACCTTTCCTTTGTTGTTGGCCTTGTTGCTCGTTTTATGCAAAACCCCCGTGAAAGTCATTGGAAAGCAGCCAAAAGAATACTTTGTTATGTTCGAGGTACAGTACAGTTTGGGATTCATTACAGTGCCAAAGCAGCTCCTCTATTAGTTGGTGTCACTAATTCTGATTGGGCTGGTGACCCTGATGATCGGAAGTCTACTGCCGGTTATGTCTTCACTCTTGGTTCAGGACCTATTACATGGGCTTGTAAGAAAAAGGCTGCCATTTCTCTTTCGTCAGCAGAAGCAGAGTATCGTGGTGTCGTGGAAGCCAGTAAGGAAGCCTTGTGGCTTCGTCAGATCCTATCAGAGTTTGGCTTTGAGCAGCAACATCCAACCACACTTTGGTGTGATAATCAAAGTGCCATTCAGCTATGCAAAGATCCAGTCCAGCATCAGCGCAGCAAACACATTGAACTACACATGCACTTCATCAGAAAGCTCATTCATGACCATGTTCTTGAAGTGCAATATTGTTCAACAGATGATCAGGTTGCAGACATCTTCACAAAGGCTCTCACAGAGGCGAAGTTCACTAAACTTCGATATATGCTTGGAGTTCAGGAAGTTGTCACTAAGGGGGGATAGGCTCTAGTGCCTCCTTCCTTCTCCTATTGTGTCATATTTGTAAATCCTTCAATCCTATCCCAAGTTGTTCTTAAGGGGGGATGTTAGGATATTCCGACACATAGGATATAGTTAAGTTCAACTTGGTCTAGTGTAAAGTTAGGTATAGAGTTAGGTAAAGTGTGTTTCTTTACCGTTGTACATTTTGTAACTTACAATCCGAAGGTCACGATATGTAGTGATCCGACGGTTCACTCTCTCCTCGGTATTACCGACACTTGATCCGTGGCTTAACACCCGATTGGTCCATGAGTTCTATTTAAAGCGCATGGAGGGTCATTGTTCGGGTAATCCGTGCATGAGAGAAGCTTATGTAAATTTTCATTCTTTGATTAATAAATTTCCTGTAGTAGCCACGTTGGCACAGGCCGTGGACTGTTTCCCTCTTTGAGGGTTTTAACCACGTCAAAAATACTGGTGTATTGATCTGTGATCTGGTTGTGAGCGGTGTCCTTTTGGTGTTCTTTCTGAGGAACTTACCCTGTAAATTCCTACACTTACTTCCCCTTCGTTTACTCCTCCTTTTCTACTTCTCCTGTTTTTAGATTCCTCCTTCCTCCTCTTCCTCTACTTCTTATTCTCTTCTTTCTCCTTCTCCTCCCCTTCTCCCCCCTCCTTCTCTCTTCTTTAGATTTTTCTTCCCCTTTCTCCTTCTCTTCCATATTCCATTCCCTCACTTCCCTCTTCTCTTCCATTCTTTCCTCACTTCCTATAGAATTGCAGAACATCGAACGATATGCCTTTTCATATGGCTGAGTTATATTTTGAAGGTAATAATGTTGGAACAAAGATCTATCTTGAATATATTTGTGTATTGTGGATTGTGTTACTTGTTGTATTTTATTTTGAATATTTCATTCCCAGGTCCCTAATTATGTACTTTATTCTTTGCCAAGTCCCTAATTATTTACTTCCATGGTTATAGATATGAATTCAAGCGGATTTGAATCTAGAGGTCGTGATAATGAAAACAAGAGAAAGGGTAGGGAAAAATAATAAGGGAAAAGAATTTGTTGTAGACACCAAGGAAGGAAAAACAAAAGGTGAATAATGATCACCTATGAGATATATTTTTTTATTCACAAGTGTGGAATCACTATAAATGAAAATCCTTCGAATTTACAATGAAGAATTAAAATATGCCTCCAAGAATGTTTATAAACAATTATGGAATATTACAACCCTTGTATGAGGTGATTAAGTGTTTTCTAAAACTTGTATATACTTATACTTAATCATATATTGGTTGTGATATGAGTGAGAACGAGGGTTTATAAGGTGAGGAGGGAATTGGCACCATTTCAACCAAGTTATGATGTTAGATTCATTTCTTTACTTTAAGTGTGTGTATATATATTTTTATTCAATGTTGTAGACAAAGTCAAAATTTCCCCTGTGGTGGTGGCTTACTAGTGGTAGGGTATTAGTTATTTACAAGTGTTACATGGTTATTTTATTATTTGATAAAATATGTCTTCATTTTCAGTATGTATGTTTGGTTTTTTTTTTGGCTCACATGGTGTGAAATTGACGGTGGTGGCTTACTAGTGGTAGGGTTTTAGTTATTTACAAGTGTTACATGGTTATTTTATTATTGGATAAAATATGTCTTCATTTTCAGCATCTATGTTTGGTTTTTTTTGGCTCACATGGTGTGAAATTGACTGAATGTTAATGTGTTCAAATTTCAAAATTGCATTTATGAATACATATTTTTTTTCTCTCATGGTAACGTGAGAAATCACTTACCAACTAGTCATATAATTGTGTGGGTATGCTAATTCATATATGAACCTTTAAAAGTAAATAACTAAGTTAGCATCAACAAAGTTAGATCCTTTATAAAATTTTACAATTTTGAATTGAAAAACTTTAGAAAGATCAAAGTTTGATGTCACATATTATATATATATATGATAAGGCCTCTATTTGCATAATATGAATATCATAACATAAATTTGGATCCTAAACCCATCTATTGATTAAATATTAAGCGTTTTCTGCAAATATCTCAAAGTTGGACATTTTTGACATTTTACCACACACCATTTTGATTATTATAACAAATATCTATCTTTAATTTGTTACGCTTGAAAATTTTGAAATTTTCACTGAGATTTTATGATATTATTGTTCCCAAAGACACTTTTTACAATCAGTGGAGATGTGTAGTTCTTTCCATTCTCAACATTGAGTGGACAATTGGCTCTACAACCAGCATGGGGTAAACATGTTTACATGTCTCCTTAGTATGTTGACTTTATATTAATATATCCAATTAAATTGATAAACATTTACATCCGTTTAAATTAATATAGAGCCCAAGGGAGATGTTGTAGTATCCTTAAAAAGTTAAAAGTAATAAAAATAATAAAATTCAAATTTGTTACATTGTGATTTTGTTTTTATTAATAAAATTACTAATAACATTTTATATAAAAAATGGAAGAGGGTAGATGGCCTAAAGTTGTCTTTAATGACAGATTGTGCAAGAGAAAAAAAAATACTTATGCACCATAATAACAAATGGTTTAGTAAATGGGGTAGTTGCTTGAGGCGTGTCCCATAAACACCAAAGAGATAAAAGCTTTTGTTATGGAAAAGTTCCACAAGCGTACTTTGGATAAGGAGCTAGGAAGAAAGAAAAAGTACTATATTGAAGTGTTTAATCCCACTCATAGTCATCAACCAAAAGCATACATAGAGGCCAATATCTCTTGGAAAGCCAAAATTGTTATCGCTAAGCTAAGGACTAATTCTCATCAACTCGTTGTGAAAAAGTTCCACAAGCGTACTTTAGATAAGGAGCTAGGAAGAAAGAAAAAGTACGATACTGAAGTGTTTAATCCCACTCATAGTCATCAACCAAAAGCATACATAGAGGTCAATATCTCTTGGAGACCCAAAATTCTTATTGCTAAGTTAAGGACTAATTCTCACCAACTCTGTTGTGAAAAAGGGCGCTGGAAAAGGCCAAAATAAGTGTTGGAGGAAAGAGTATGCATTTTTTGTTCTTCTGTAAAAGTGGAAACAGAGAAGCGTTTCATTTAAGAATTTGAGGCCTTCAAAGACAACAGGGAAAATTATGCAGATATGCTGACAGCTAGCTCTTGGGATAATCTATTTAGTGAGGGGTTTGTCGAGAAGTTGAGGGCATTTACTTTGAAGCTTTCACAGAAAAAGGGTCGAATACATCAAGCAGATGATGAAGAATTATGTCTCATAGGCTATCTTTAGCCTCCTTTCTTCTTTCTATCTATACATATTACATTAAAATATAGGAGTAACAACAATAAGTTAACATCTATTTTACCTTATAAAATATAATATTGATTATGTAACCATATTTAAAATTACACATAAACTTACAATATAACAATATCTTTAACCATGGATATTCACGTCCACTTTACCATAGATGTCATTATCTTTTAAATAGGATTTGTTACAATAACATGGGCCAATACCATGGCTCATCAATACAATATGCTAAAAAACCATCTCTCAGTCATACTCAAAATATTTTATAAATGTTTTATTTGAATTTAATTTTAGAATATTTTTCTATTAAATTAAAAAAATATATATTATAATTACTTTTGAGATATATCTACACCTCTATCAACGAAAATATATAAGATATAAATAGTAGCTATAAATTAATATCTATTTCACCATATAAATTAAAATAATAATTCTGTAACAATATTTAAGTTTCATAAACAAGCACATAAACACTTAATACTTTCAATATAACCAGATTTTTAACCTTGGATATTCACCACCGCTTTACCGTGGATATTTTAACCATACCGTACTGTGGGCCAATAGGATGGCTCATCCATGCCACATGCCAGAAACCCATCCCTCATTTCACAATCAAAATAATACTTACAATTAACCAGACTTTTCACCATGAATACTCACCCCACTTTACCATGGATATTATTAACCACACCATACCATGGTCCATCAATACCACATGGCCAAAATGCATCTCTCATATCACAATCAAAATATTTTATAAATGAAAAGTTTAAATTAATTTTATTACATTTTTGGGCCAAGAGACACTCTCCATCCTAGTATGGAAGTGTTGTTGTAATGTCCAATTATATTATGTTATGCTCGAATTAAATAACAATAAAAAAACAAACTTATTAATTAAAATATTTTGACTCAGTGAAATTATATAAAAATTAAAATTAAACTAAAGAAAAAGAAAATTAATAATTAAAACTATCTAGATCCATCTTAACTTAGCCAAGGATAAAATTTCTGCAGTTGCAAACCTTTCTTCAAGTTTTGCACTGATCCCTCATCTGGATTTAAGATGGATCTAGAGTGGTACTAGATCATTTCATAATGAAGATATCATATTAATGTTTTTCATATGCACTAGTAGGACACTTGGGAAACTAGACTAGTCGAATTGAAAAAATGATGATTTAGTCCACTGAAAATTTCTAAGTTTAAAATAAAAACGTATAAAAGAATGTTTGCTTGATCCCCTTAAGCCTAAATTATCTACTATAGGTGAATTCTTATCTATCTAGAATTCAAAAACATGAAAATCATATCAACATATGATGAAGAAAACAACTCCTCAATACGGGAATCCAACTAAATTGTGGGAGGTGGATTGATGTCTTCCTTAGAGTCGAAGAACTCTAAATTTGCCAATTTCTTGGACAACTTTGTCACTTTAGTATCCGATTTCCTCTTGCTCCTCCAATATTTCCACAAGAACTTTCCCCATTATTTTCCTTAAATGGTAGTATATGTCCATTATTTGCATGTAGTCCTTGTATCTAAAATCAAATTTCCCACCTACTCCAAAACACCTCCATTGGAGAAGAATCTAGGTTTTATTCCAGTTGCTCTCTGTACATTTACTATTTCGTTTTGCATATCTGGAGCAACATTTCTATGAGGGATTCTATTTGAATTCTTCGTTGCACTCTAAGCTTTGGAGCTAGAGGCTCTCAAGATGTTGTGTGTACCTCTCCTGTTTCAGAATCCTCTAACTTTTGTCATGGTGAAGGTCAAAATGAAGAGCAGCCCAAAGGATAAAACGAGTCCAACATAACGGAAGGAGGAAGAGAGAGTGGAAGGAAAATAAAGAAAGCCTTACCATGTCGAGTCTTTTGCTTCCAGAAGCAAAGTCTTGGAAAGATATGATCGATTCGAGACTTGAAAGGGAACTTGAGAGATGAAGGGGAAAAGGGAATGAAAAGGATCTACTTGTGTCGAATTGGGCCAACATAAGTAACGCTTATTGGATTCGATAAACACATATGATAGACACAACAAGGATTCAAAGAACCACCTTGAAGAAGGAGAGATTTAGAGGATCCCTGAACAAAAGGCTGACACAAAACAAAACATAGCAAGGCCCGGGAAATTCCTTTGTGGTGCCATGATAGGGGCAGGGCGAGAGTGCTGAATGGAATCGATTGAAAAGGATAGCATGCGCAGACTTATAAAGACAAACTAAGTGACATGTTGAAAGGAAAGATTAAATCTAGAAGGAGAAATGAGAGAATGTAGCACAAGCATTCTTTCATGGACACATTGAGAAAGGGGACGACATCCTCATTATTACCGTGCGAGGTGAAGCTACAGTTCAGATCTTCTTTTTGGAGACCGATCTTATTAATGATAAGACCATATTAAAGGTGAAAAATTTCTTTTGAAGTGTAAAATGTCCTTAGGTAACATATATTTTGAAAAAAAATTAGTTAACAAAGCTACAATATTTTTGATGGGATTGAAATATTCCAGGATAAAAGCTTATAACAAAAGTAATTAAATATAAATTATAAATAAAATAATTTAATGAGCATGACAACTAAAATAATTTTCTATATAAATAACTAAATAAATTTGTAATATTCAGAATTAAAATAAATCTATAAAACTTGTTAATTTCAATCAGATAAATGTAATATGTTAAAAATTCCAAAATGTTATTGGAATTATAAGAACGAACGTTTTTTCTTTCCTCCACAATGCACCACCCAACCATGTTAAAAATGTTGACGGGCTGCAAAGTCGTACATTGCCAAAATATTATTGTATCAACGTGTTCATATTAATAAGGTTACTCAGATGGGTGAAGCAGAAAAGTTTCGTACTTGTATATTTGGAAGGATAAACAAATAATCGTTGGGAAAAAGAAGAAGGCGTGGTTCTGGTAAAAACGTTTGGGTACTTGGATTTTGGATTTTGGTACTAATATTTATTTGTGCGTGCGTGCATGCATGATGGTGATTTATATATATATACAATGTGTAAATTTTCATTGTTTAAAATGTATTTTTGAATGCTATATAGAGTACATAACTGAAACATGACTTGTAAGTCCAAAATTCTTTTGGAGAAAATTTCCATACATATATATAGGGGGAAAAGGGCCAAAATGTTAAATAGTGAGACTACTTCAACCATTTTAACCATAAAAACTTTCTTTTCTTTTTTTTCAAATTCTTTATATGATGGATGTACAATTCATTTTTAAAACAATATTGATATATACGTATTTGACATGTACTCATTGAGATTTCTAAATTAAAATTATTTTTTTTTGTTATTAATATATATTTGAGTATAAGTTAATATTACTTAATCTTGTTGTATATATTTTATTGAACACCCACATTGAAAACTTTTGTTATTGGAATATTTTTAAATCTTACATATTACTTTTATTTTGAGAAATAAATGAATTACCAATCTCCCTTTTATTATTCTTATAAAGAAGTACTTGATATTTTTTATTTAATTTTCTATTTTCAATTACTTTTTTTCTTCGCACATTGAATATTTTATTATAAACTAATTAGAATATTTGATTTTGACATAAATTATTGACATAGATGGTCAAATGTTTATTTAACTCTCGTGTTGTAATGTTTTGAAAATTATAACGTTTAAACATCTTAAACGCACTTCTCTTTTACCTCGTGTTTACTTTCTTAAAGTTGGTATAAAATTATATTAAGTTATGAAGACATCGAAATATTTTATTTATGACTAAGACTGTGTGGAAAATTATCATCCACATTGCTTTGTCATATCAACACCAAATTTAGTGACCGTTATTAATCATGCTTTTAATTAAAACTAACTAAACATGCATATTCATTTTTTGTTTTTTATCACGCTTTTAATTAAAACTAACTAAACATGCATATTCATTTTTGTTTCTTGATCATGCTTTTAATTAAAACTAGATAAACATGCATATTCCTTTTTGTTTTTTATGATACTGACATTGCTTTTCTGGGCTACTTAATTAGAAATATAAAAAAACAAATTAAATAATTTATAATATGAAATTATCATTAAATGTGTTATTCAAGTCATAGTGCATAATTTGTGTCTTGTAGGTTTTGGCTCTTAATTCAGTATATTTTTCAATCAAATTTTATATAAATCCAACAAGGATTTGTTGAATCACAAGTTTTAGTTACATAGTCTACATAACCTAAGTGGCTCGAGCTTTTTTAGCTATGTAGTATAAGTTTAAAAAATGCATTTTAAACAATAAAAAGTCACAATCTTAAGAAAAATTACATTGCTAGATTTTTCCTATAAAAATCCAAAACATGGGATAGTTAGAGTGTGCCAACTCACAGTCCATTGCAATTATGGAGAAATACATAAAAATTTGATTTTCCTATGAATGTTCATTTAGCATTTTCCTAACAAAATTTCATTTGATGAAATACTAAAGTATTATAATTAACTAGAATTAAGTAATCTTAGTTATGTTCATCTACTACATTGTTACAATGAAATGGCTTGCAAACAATTTGTTGTGAATTGGGGTCCAAGACCTTACGAAAGGAATTCGAGGCATCGAACAATGTTTTCAAGGATACAAAATTATCGCTTAAGTTCGACAATCACTAGAGCTATTTTTCATACAAATACCTTTCCGATGGTGCAATAAATTCCTGAATCAAAGTGTATGCAAAATTTATCACACCTAGAGGTTGACCTTTATGTTTTGACCACCATGATTTGATAGGATAACACATCAGCCCCCATCATCCATGGAAACGGGGCTAGGAATGTGATCATGATGAAGAAGAATCTAGAAGAGTGTATATTATAGCTATAGTTAAGAGTTGAAGGAGTCAAACTTACCATCTAGGAGGCTATCGAGTTGTGTTATAACTAGGAAACTAGTAGGAAAGGAGATTCCATTCTATTTGAGTGCATTTTGTTCCATAGATGAGTGGGGTAGCCAAGAGTTGATAGGGAGAGAACAAATAGAGATGGTTCGTGCACTATAGAAACACACAGGCCGATAGACCAAAGTTCCTTGTACTTTCATCCATTTGAATTCAAAGAAAGAGAGAGAAAAAACATCCACCACTTCCAGTTGTGTTTTCTCTCGAAAAGGTTTCCTCGGTAATATATTGTGCTATTATGGTTGTGAGTAATTTTACTTTCATATGTTCTCCATTTTCTACATTTTCAAACTTAATCAGCCTATAATTCTAAGGAAAATAAACCTCATATTATAGATTTTAGATTTTGAGTGTAAATTTATCAAATCTGTTTGGATGAATTGTCTACTAGAGTATCCATGGAATTTTATGGATCAGGAGGGGTTGGAGGAGGATTGTAGTTCAAATGCCGTGCTCATGATTTCATGCCTTACAATTAGAGAGATCATGGAGTTGGGATAAATTTCAATATATTAGTATAAAACTAAGGTCTGCTTTATCTAGTAACTACGTCAGGGAAGGAGCCATTAGGGGCTTCTTAGATTTGAATTAATGGTTCCTCTAAATTTGTACAAGTAGTATTAAAATATTGCAATCAAGTGGTCGAAAGGTGGAATGCAAATCTTCGTAAATAACATGCTTGTACAATGTTGGTGATAGGAAATTTTCATGGTCAATTGTGGAAGACCTTCAAGAAGCCAACGTATGATATCAAATACCATTATCCTCGGGCAGATGAGTGAAACAAGGTTCGTTTTAAGGGGTAATTAGAAATGCAGCATTGTATGGAAGCATCACAAGAAAAGCATGACTTCATCTCGAGGGACACTCTCGCACCAATTCATCTCATTGAGTAATAGGCGAGATACAACTTACCAATAAAGGATCACAACCATCCCAATGTAAAGAAAGTTTTAGCCTTGTGAAAATGACATTCCACTTATGATCCTCAGGGAATTTCTTCCTTTGACACCGTAACTCTTCGGGCCAATGTTTATTGACACTATGATTTTTTCATCTTAGGGATTATTCAATTAGGATAAATTGTCGTTTTTTCCTATTTTTAAAGGATTTTTGTAGATTAGTATAGGAAGATATCACCATTATAGCCATTATTTGCCTATAATGTTTTCACTAATATATGATTAAAAGTATTGAAATTAGTTTTCAATATATCTTGTGTACATTTTGGAATATTATGGTGTCCTTCATCTCCTTATCAAACTAATGTGGAACAATGGTATCGAAACAATATGGTCTCTACTATTTTTTTATTGTTTTCTATGACGATGTTAGGGTATATACACCTAGGCCCTAAGACAAATGAGTCTTCAAAAGAAATTCTTCACCGGCTATATGGCCCCATACAACAGGCGAAAAAAAACATGTGAGGTGGGATATTTTATCAGTTTTTTCATCTACGAATCCATCTAGACATAAGGTGGATGATGCATCATTTCATCGTGATCCTTCAACAACTCCGCAACCCAACCTAGAACTGACTTCCTCTAGTTCACCGCTGAGCCGAGAGTTCTTGCCATGGATAAATTGCCTCTTGTTGATCTCTTCAATGGGTATTTAGTACCCTCTTTCACGATATGGTTTCCTTTAGCGGCGTCCCGCTTTTATGGATCTTTTTATCCATTTGCCCAGGCTTTTCCCATAAATTCTCGCCTTTCTCTCCCGTGAGGCTTTTCCTCATAAAAGCTTGCCTTTCTCTTCCACAAGGCTTTTATGTTTTTCTTAAACTTAACATCTTTTTCCAGCTAAGTAACTTAATGGATCTTTATCTCCCAATTCATTAAGCTTATCTAGAATTGGATCTAGAAGTCTTATCGTGAAAGGATTATCCATTCCCATTCACCAATGGGATTTCATTTGGCAGGGATCTCATCTCTTGGTGTCTTGTTTTCCAAGTGGTTAAATTATATTTATTTATTTAATAAAAAAATATTTATTTTCATTGTTACACCTCAGACCTAGCTTTTCTGTTACAACTCAGTCTTAGCTAAGGTCCGGCATGATAGCAACAGAGTGTTACATACAACAGAGGGGTGTTACATGATGGCACAAAGCTTGCCAATTTCTTGATGACATTGATAATAACTTGACGAGATTAATTGTTGGGATGTATGTATTTTCATGAATATGTTAAATTTGTTTTAGGATCCACGCACACATAAATGTATCAAGCCATACCCCATTTGTTCTTGCTTATAATGAGTAAGATGACTAAGGAGTGGGATTTCTCTCTCCAATACCTATTTGATTCTTTTTATGGAAATATAAGGGAATTTACATTTCCTTATAAAAATTAGGGAGAAAGATGTTGGTGATGGTTACAGGTACGGAAAATAGATTCCCCTTTATAATACTGCATGTATTGTGGTTATTTCCAATAAATAAGATCTAGACCCAGTATAATTTTCAGAGGCAATCTTTCTATGGACCTAGAATGTATATCTTATGTAATGATTGCTATTATTAAATTTAAAAAAAAATGTAGGTTTAATGATTATGTCTTCCTCTCCCTCCTCAATCTCTGTCTATCTCCTTCTTCTTCTTCCCCTATTCCCCTCTTTCTATTTCACCGTCCTCCTACAAGTTTTAAAATTTCCAAAGTTATGTAATGCATATAGATTCTTAGGAAAATAGAAATTAAATAATAGTGCACACACTCTAAGCACACTAAGAATCACTGTGGAAACCCTTTGCCGAGAATGCCAACAAAACATAAGGCCACACCTCTCTATTTTTCAATGTAGTAAATTCACCATTTTATTTGCAAAAGATCCATAAAAGGAGGATGAAACTAAATTATATCATAGTGTCCCAAATCCCCATGAGGAAAAACTCTAAAAATAAAAAGAATATAAGTATAAGAGCTAAGTTGGTGATGATATAATGGGCCACAGGGAGTGTAGTTGCCACATCAACTATCCAAGACCATAACTTTATCATATGAAGTTTGTTTTTGGGTTCTATTTATCTTCTTGGAGACATCTTAATAATATCTATAGCAAGGGAGAACACAGACTAGACGATTCCTTCAAATTCTACCCTGATTGCAATGAAAATATTAGAATTGTTGTTTATGACTTGAAAGATGTGCCAAAAGTTCAAGGATGAAATTTATTTGTAAATATGGATATAAGGTAAAATATGATTTTGAGATGGTGGAAATATCAAATGATTATTCCTTAAACTCCTTTTGATTTTTTACTATTCCTCCTTCATATTATTTTCTTTCTACGCATCCTTCCTTATCCTCTTCTATCTCTTGCTTTTCTACTCATCCTTTCTTGCCCTGTTCTTTTATTATCCCCCTCTTACTATTGGTTGTCCCCTCTTTCCTACTCCCTGCCATCATCTTTTTCTCTCCCCCCTCTTCCACTTCGTCACTTCTTCCTCTTCCTATTTTCCCCAAATTATCCTTCACTTTTTCTCGATTTCTCCTTACGCTTCATCTCCTTCTAATCCCTCCATTCCCTTTCTACTCATCTTATTTTTTCTACTCCCATTTTGAGATTCCGCCTTGCTTCACTTATTTTTTGATATCCCGTTCTTCCTCTTCCTCTTCCCTCCTTTACCTTTCTTCCTCGTGTTCTTCCCCACCTTCTTCCCCCTTCTTCCTTCCTTTGATTTCGTCTTCCTCTTTCTCCTTCACTTCTACTTTTTGTCCCCTCACTTTCCTCTTGTCTTGACCCCTCTACTATTTTTTCCCTCTTTCCTCCTTTCTCCGCGTCCTTGAGAATTGAATAAATCCCAAGGTTATGTTTTTCCACGTCCTCCTATTTTCCCTTCTCTTCCTCTTCTCTTCCTCCTCAATTTATACTCAACCTATTTCGAGAGTCCTCTTTCCTCCTATTTTTCTTTGATCTCCCCTCCTTTCTCCTCCTCCCCCCCTTCACCATCTTCTCTTCTATCCTTCCTTCTTTCTATGTTTCATATTCTTCTTTCTCCTTATCTTCCATATTACCTTCGTCACTTCCCTCTTGTATTCTCTTCTCCCCCCTCCATTTCATCTCCTCCCTCCTTTCCCAATTTCCTTGAGAATGGAATATTACCCAAGGCTATATCTCCTCCTACTCCTACCTTTCCATCTTACTTCCCCTTCGTTTACTCCTCCTTTTCTACCTCTCCTATTGTTAGATTCCTCCTTCCCCCTCCTCTTCTACTTCTTATTCTCTTCTTTCTCCTTCTCCTCCCCTTCTCCCACCTCCTTCTCACTTCTTTAGGTTTTTCTTCCCCTTTCTCATTCTCTTCCATATTCCATTCCCTCACTTCCCTCTTCTCTTCCATTCTTTCCTCACTTCCTTTAGAATTGCAGAACATCCAACGCTATGCCTTTTCATAAGGCTGAGTTATATTTTGAAGGTA
This sequence comes from Pinus tabuliformis, assembly GCA_031772625.1. NCBI lineage: Eukaryota > Viridiplantae > Streptophyta > Pinopsida > Pinales > Pinaceae > Pinus > Pinus tabuliformis. The sequence goes on from CM062816.1 coordinate 833,462,234, forward strand.
ATAATGTTGGAACAAAGATCTATCTTGAATATATTTGTGTATTGTGGATTGTGTTAATTGTTGTAGTTTATTTTGAATATTTGAAAAAGAAGGTGGAGAGGCATCACTATGAGCCTTACATCAAGAACAGCTGTTTGAGCCAGCTCACCAGAGTTTTTCCATTGAGATTTTTGAGGGATGAGTATGCCCCGCTCATGAAATTGATCATGAAGTATTTCAGTTGTGAGGGAAGGTTTTCTCGCCTCTATGCCTATCACATCCGGTTGCTCATGCACTTCACCAGGGTGCAGATGATGAGCCTCCCATTTTTCATCTGCGGGAACATAGAGAGGATGAAGAAGTTCATGCAGCACAAGACCCCTCGACAGCAGCTCAACAGCGTTTATCACTTTGCTCTTATCCGGATTTTGGTGGACCATCAGTTGGGATTGCAGGGTATTGCCTGGGAGGACTTCATCTCCCGTGATTTCTTCAGTGCTCCACCGGTGGTATCAGAGGCAGAGCATGAGGTGGGGGGTCCTTCACATCAGTTTGAGCACCATGAGACTGCCACCATGCCAGTATACATCACATACCAGAAGGGCAGTAGACCGTTGTTTGCAGCAGCAAAGCAAGCGTTATCTCTACCCGGGGTGGAAGGGGCCTCGCTTCTGACATCAGCATCACAGGAGCAGGGCAAGGGTAAGGAGCCAGTGTAGGAGGAAGGGCCATCAGGTGAGCGAGAGACCGAGTTTTTTCTCCTCCAGGATGATGAGACGGATGTGGAACCAACGAATGCAGAGCTTATAGAGATCATCCGGGAGCAGAAATCAGAGATTGAAGACTTGTCCATTGATTTAGAAAGGGCAAGTGGAACATGAACTACCTGGAGCAGAGAAACAAATATTTTGAGAACCAACAGATGATCATGGAGCTGCAGAACATCCGTGAGCATCGCCAAGCTGCTCAAAGAAGAAGGGTTGCGCTCACATCTTTGGAGCAAGCAGTCAATGAGGATCGGGAGGCCAACCTTGAGAGGGTCAACATGCATTTGGAGAGGTTGCTGGAAAAAGCTGATCGGAACCTTGCTATATTGAGACACATGACTTTCCATTACAAAGTGCGAAACATGAGTGCACAAGCCCAGATAAGGAATTTAAAAGCAAAATTGAGGAAAGCAACAAGAAGGGTAAAATGAGCAAAAGAGCAAGACATGCTTAGAATCTTGGCTAAAGCATCCTTGACTCATCATGGCACCCCATAGAGATCCTCCAGCTCAAATTTCAAAAAATGGGAAAATTTTGGTCACTTGACAAATTTTTGGACACAAAACAGGAAATTCCTCCCTGTGCGCCGCGCCATTGGCGCGACGCTAAAATTCTAGGGCTCCAATCAAGGAACGGCTTGCATATTTGGATTTAGCATCGAAAATTACGACTACTGGTGTCTGGGCAAGAAATTTTGACAAGATCTGGGTCTCCTAAAGGTCAAAAAACACCCAAAAATGGCCTCTCTGCCACTTTTTTGACACACAGAAAGCAGTCTTGGGAGAATGAAGATTTGGAGGGGCAAATGAGCACCAAATTTGGAAATTCTAGTGGGGTTAGAAAGTAGACAGGACAGGCTTTCCAACAAGCCCACTTGGGCACATTTTGGACACCTGCAAGTGCCCCAAAATAGGCTCCAAAGTGGTGCGACGCACAGAGAATTTGGCGCGACGCACAGAGGAAAAAATTGCCAATTTGCTCCCGTTTCGCGAAATTTCGGGTCGCGACTTCTCCAAGTGGGCCCGGTCATCTACACTTTGGTTTTTTGGCACCAAAGGCGGCATTTAAAGACTTTTTCTCCAGATGGGCTTCTATCCAAGTGGCGAAGGAAGGCAAACGGTCACCCCAATGCAAATGTCATGTTTACAACGCTGCACCTGTAGCTGATGGTTGGCTTTGCATCTCCATTTCACCATGATTCGAGTAACTCCCCAACCCTTGGGCATTCTATCTCTTCCTCACACATTCTATATATTGTATGCAAGTTATTTGCAAAGGGTTGGCTGGCTTGTAACTTCTGGGAGACTGTGGGAAAGAAACTTTGTTTCTGCACTGTGTATTTTTGACAGAGGATTAATGAAAGGCAGCGGCTCTGTTTCATGAGATTCTTGTGGTTGTGAGTGTAGCAAATGTGTTCTTATGTTCCATATGTATCTTGTTATGTTTCATAATTCAATTCACGTTTCATTTCAGTGAAATTTTCTAAGTGAGATTAGGTAGAATTCAATTTATATTGCTCTGCATGTGGGAAAATTTAATGTACATTGTTATTCTTCTGTTGAAAAGGATTCATGCGACTATGACCTTTTCACTTTCTTCAGCAATCTTTCCATTCCGCGTTACCTTAAACCGAAATTGCTGCACTTTTCGCCTACCTTGCCTCACGGAATAATCTGTGCCTTCATATTCAATTCTCTGTTCTTTGCTGAGCGCCAGTCCCATAAACATCCCAGAAGCTCGGTCATTCATAAAATTGTTTTCAAAATCCCTTTTCACTTACTAGCCTAAGGTAAATATTGCATTGTAAGTCATCTCAGACCATTTTTTCTTATCCATTCACTGAGCGTGACTCGGAGAGAGCCCTCTCCTGCTCTGGTAGGGCTAGCTACCAGACTGAGCGTGGTTTGTGGTTACCCTAATTTTTGCCTTCCTTCAGCCTGAGGTAGATTTAGGTGCTAACAGTAGACACCAAGGAAGGAAAAACAAAAGGTGAATAATGATCACCTATGAGACATATTTTTTTATTCACAAGTGTGGAATCACTATAAATGAAAATCCTTCGAATTTACAATGAAGAATTAAAATATGCCTCCAAGAATGTTTATAAAACAATTATGGAATATTACAACCCTTGTATGAGGTGGTTAAGTGTTTTCTAACACTTGTATATACTTAGAATTAATCATATATTGATTGTGATATGAGTGAGAATGAGGGTTTATAAGGCGAGGAGGGAATTGGCACCAGTTCAACCAAGTTATGATGTTAGATTCATTTCTTTACTTTAAGTGTGGGTATATATATTTTTATTCAATGTTGTAGACAAAGTCAAAATTTCCCCTGTGGTGGTGGCTTACTAGTGGTAGGGTATTAGTTATTTACAAGTTTTACATGGTTATTTTATTATTTGATAAAATATGTCTTCATTTTCAGTATGTATGTTTGGTTTTTTTTGGCTCACATGGTGTGAAATTGACGGTGGTGGCTTACTAGTGGTAGGGTTTTAGTTATTTACAAGTGTTACATGGTTATTTTATTATTTGATAAAATATGCCTTCATTTTCAGCATCTATGTTTGGTTTTTTTTAGCTCACATGGTGTGAAATTGATTAAATGTTAGTGTGTTCAAATTTCAAAATTGCATTTATGAATACATATTTTGTTTCTCTCGTGGTAACGTGAGAAATCACTTACCAACTAGTCATATAATTGTGTGGGTATGCTAATTCATATATGAACCTTTAAAAGTAAATAACTAAGTTAGCATCAACAAAGTTAGATCCTTTATAAAATTTTACAATTTTGAATTAAAAAACTTTAGAAAGGTCAAAGTTTGATGTCATATATTTTATATAATGATAAAGCCTCTATTTGCATAATATGAATATCATAACACAAATTTGGATCCTAAACCTATATATTGAGGAAACCTCTATTTGCATAATATGAATATCATAACTTAAATTTGGATCCTAAACCTATCTATTGATTAAATATTAAGCGTTTTCCCGCAAAGATATCCAAGTTGGACATTTTTGGCATTTTACCACACACTATTTTGAATATTATAACAAATATCTATCTTTAACTTGTTACACTTGAAAATTTTGAAAATTTCACTGAGATTTTATGATATTATTGTTACCAAAGACACTTTTTACAATCAGTGGAGATGTGTAATTCTTTCCATTCTCAACATTGAGTGGACAATTGGCTCTACAACCAGCATGGGGTAAACATGTTTAAATGTCTGCTTAATATGTTGAATTTATATTAATATGTCCAATTAAATTGATAAACATTTACATCTGTTTAAATTAATGGAGAGCCCAAGGGAGATGTTGTAGTATCATTAGAAAGTTAAAAGTAATAAAAATAATAAAATTCAAATTTGTTACATTGTGATTTTGTTTTTATTAATAAAATTACTAATAACATTTTATATTAAAAATGGAAGAGGGTAGATGGCCTAAAGTTGTCTTTAATGATAGATTGTGCAAGAGAAAAAAATACTTATGCACCAAAATAACAAATGGTTTAGTAAATGGGGTAGTTGCTTGAGGCGTGTCCCATAAACAACAAAGAGATAAAAGCTTTTTTTATGGAAAAGTTCCACAAGCGTACTTTGGATAAGGAGCTAGGAAGAAAGAAAAAGTACTATATTGAAGTGTTTAATCCCACTCATAGTCATCAACCAAAAGCATACATAGAGGCCAACATCTCTTGGAAAGCCAAAATTCTTGTTGCTAAGCTAAGGACTAATTCTCATCAACTCTGTTGTGAAAGAGTTCCACAAGCGTATTCGGATAAGGAGCTAGAAAGAAAGAAAAAGTACGATATTGAAGTGTTTAATCCCACTCATAGTCATCAACCAAAAGCATACATAGAGGTCAATATCTCTTGGAGACCCAAAATTCTTATTGCTAAGTTAAGGACTAATTCTCATCAACTCCGTTGTGAAAAAGGGCGCCGGAAAAGGCCAAAATAAGTGTCAGAGGAAAGAGTATGCATTTTTTGTTCTTCTGTGAAAGTGGAAACAGAGAAGCATTTCATTTTAGAATTTGAGGCCTTCAAAGACAACAGGGAAAATTATGCAAATATGCTGGCAGCTAGCTCTTGGGATAATCTATTTAGTGTAGAAATTTTGAATAATATGACACTTATTCACAGAGATTATCCTGATTATACACTATTGCCGAATGCATGCATAATACATAACCTCCTCTACGTTGATCATCAATTTTGCGAAAATAAAAACAATGAAACATCAATTGCATGTGCACATTAACACAGTATGTAACCCGGGGAAAGCATACAGCTGAAAACCCCACACTATCTATATATTATAATGATAGAGAACATGTAACAATACATAGTACAATACTCCTCTCAAGTACTCAGTACTATCTTCACCTGTTACACGCAAACTAGCTCCGATTTGAATCAAGTCATAGGTTCAAATCTCCTCTGCTGTCTGCCTGCCTCTACTGTGCAATCCAAAGTGAGAATGATTACTTTCCAAGCTCGTTTTCCTTGGCTTGTACTGCACAATCCTCATTGGCAATCTCCATCAATGCATGTGCAAATCTCATGCACAACTATAGTCACAACTGATAGCAGTCTCAACCTCTAACACCTGTCTCCACTGAACTGTCCATGCACTGAGTTAACTGATGTATTCTTTAGTTGCTTTATGAGTTAATAATTAGTGAATTAATTAACAATTAATTCACATCACTCATCACTAGTGTATTTGCAGTTAAACTAAATACAACTAGTTCAACCAAGTCAAACTGAACACAACTCCATCAACTCCTCAATCAACTCCACCAAACTCAATCACTTGAGTTCTAACTGAAGTCCACCATGCAATAGCTCAACTGACCCATAAGAAAAGCGTATTTCCTTCTGACAGCTACATGTGCCACATCTGTAGCTCGAACTGAAGTGCTCCAAGAGGATAAGATAATGTTTATAGTCCAAATATTATTATGAGCTAATAATATTCGACTGTTCTATTTTTAGCCTGACAGTCTAAAAATAGACTCCGCCCATATGTCTAAAAATAGAAGTCCATCTATTTTTACCAACATGACCAATCATCCACAAATAGCATCCTGCAACTCATAGACCATGATCCATATGTCTAAAAATAGACATAGTCTAAAAATAGACTTTGCGCCAAAAATAGCCTGCGGGCCCACTTAGTGAAGGCGACTCCTTTCCACTAAGCTCCATCATCTTGTTGCATTCTCAACACTCCCTCTTAACAAGATATGGATTATCTGCAACCCCTATCCTGCCTCGGTGGTACTCGAATTTTCTCCTGGTGAGCGCCTTCGTCAAGATATCAGCATCCTGATCTTCCGTTGGAATGTATGAAAGTAACATGATTCTTCGCTGCACACAATCTCTGATATGATGGTACCTGATGTCAATGTGCTTAGATCTATCATGAAATATTGGATTAGCCGAGAGTTTAATGTAACTCTGGTTATCACAATAAATCACTGTAGGCTCCAAGTATGAACCGAACAACCCGACCAAGATCTTCCTCATCCATATAGCCTCGCATGCAGCCAAACTTGCTGCCATATACTCAGCCTCTGCTGAACTGAGTGCCACGGATCTCTGCTTCCTGCTGTACCAAGAAACTGCTGTCGACCCGATACTGAAGATCCCTCCAAATGTGCTCTTTCTGTCTGTTGGGCTCCCTACCCAATCTGCATCCATGAAGCCACATAGCTTCACCTCATCCTCCTATCTGTACCACAATCCATATCCTGATGTGCCTCTGAGATAACGTAATACATGCTTGCCTGCCTTCCAGAAGAGCTTGGTTGGCTTAACCATAGCTTGTGAAAGCTGGTTAACAGCATAACATATATCAGGTCGTGCATGTATTGACCAGATACATAAGCGACCCCACCAACTGTCGATAAACAGTGGCATCCACTACTTCTGTTGAAGTAGCATCCTCCTTCCTCCAACCTCCAGGAAGAGGAGTATCAACAGGCTTGCAGCCATGCATGTTGAACTTCTCCAATATCTCTCGAGCATACTTACCCTGAGAAACAAATAGTCCATCACTGCGTTGCCCAATTTCCAATCCCAGGAAATAATGAAGGAGGCCCAAGTCCTTCATCTCAAACTCCTTAGCAAGATCATCCTTGCATGAAAGTATCAATAGCTCATCACCTGTCAAAATCAAATCATCTACATAAAGTACAATGATAAGCAACTTACCCTCCACCACAATCTGGTATAGGTTAGGATCCGCCTCACTCTTGGAGAATCCAAGTTCGGTGAAATAACTGTCTATCTGTGTGTACCAAGCATGTGGTGCTTGTTTCAACCCATACAGCGCTCTCTTGAGCCTGCACACATGCAACTAGCTGCTGAAGATCTCAAAACCTTCGGGCTGCTCTATGTACACCTCCTCCTCAATGACTCCGTTGAGGAATGCAGTCTTCACATCCATCTGATGAATGTGCCACCTCATCTGCACTGGGAGAGCAAGAATCGTCCGTATGGAAGAATACCTTGCGACAGGTGCAAAGGTCTCCTCATAATCGATCCCCTCTATCTGTGAAAAGCCTCGGGCAACAAATCTTTCCTTGTACTTCTCCACACTCCCATTAGCTGCCTGCTTCACTTTGTAGATCCATCTCGAACCCACCACTGATTTCCCTTCCGGTCTTGGGACAATCTCCCATGCATTGTTTCTGACAATCGAATCATACTCTTCCACCATGGCATCTACCCATGCGGGGTCCTCCACAGCTTCCTCGAAAGAGGATGGCTCAGTCACAACACATTTGCTCACAAGAGCCATGTATCGAGTGTACCGATCAGGTGGTTGTCTCTGTCTAAGTTGAGCTGTAGGTGGTCCTACAACCTTCTCTGCATCTTGACCCAGTCGCTCATCTTCTATAATGCGCTTTCGCCCTCTGATGGTTGGCGCTGCATTAGTGGTCTCTTCCACTCCATGAACTTTGTCCTGTGGCTGATCCACATCCTGAAGCTCATCCTTAGGAACTAATAGCTCCTCATCTGCATGTAAGTGTGGCTCCCTCTCAAGCGAACACTTCATGGCTTTCTCCTCCTGAAATTTGATATCCCGCCGCACAACAGTCTTGCGACTGTCTGGCAAATACACACGATAGTTATGGGGCGTATCAGTGTACCCCACAAATATCCCAACCTCTGCGGTCAGCTCCAGCTTCTTCCTGGCATCCTTCATCACTTGCATGTAAACGTTAGAACCAAAAATCCTCAAATGAGAAATATCAGGCCTCTTACCAGAATAAGCCTCCTCGGGTGTACTCATGCCAAGTATCCTATGAGGACAACGGTTCTGCACATATACTGCAGTATTGCATGCTTCCACCCACAAGTGAAGGGGTAGGCCCTGTTCATGCAACATCGCCTGTGCAACACCCACGATCATTCTGTTCTTCCTCTTAGCAACACCGTTCTGTTGTGGGTTATGGGGAGCTATGAGTTCTCTTCGAATCACTTCTGCGCTGCAGAAGTCCTTGAACTCGCCAGAGATGAATTCACCACCATTGTCGCTCCTAAGAGCCTTCACCTTCTTCCCCGATTCCTTCTCGACAAGTGCTTTGAACTCACAGAACTTTGAGTATGTCTCGCTCTTCTTCTGCATGAAGAAGATCTAGCACTTTCGAGACAAATCATCAAAAAATATCACATAGTACCTGTGCTTTGCTGCCGAAGCTACTGAGAAAGGTCCACACACGTCTGTGTGAATTCTCTCAAGGATCGTCGTGGCGCGACTATCCTTATCGTGAAAGGTGGCTTTCACAAATTTTCCCAAAGTACACCCCTTGCACTGATCTGACTGCGCAAGAGTGCCTTTAGGAAGCCCAGTAGTAATCTGATGCAGTATCTTCAAGGCTCCATGGTGAAGGTGGCCCAATCTCCTGTGCCACAGCTTGCCATCATCCCGGCTCACCAATCCTTCTGCCTTGCATGCCATTGCTGCGCAGCCATCTACATACAACTGATAAAGGTTCCTGACTCGAACCCCTATCTTCCGGGTTTCTCCAGTTGTCTTACTGCGCAGGAAAGCCTTTCCCTTGCTGAAAACAACATCATATCCCTTGTCTTCTAATATCGCCACAGAGATAAGATTCTTCTTCAATCCTGGAACATGCATCACTTCTTTCAATACAAATGGTTTACCAAACTCCCTCTCAAAGGAGATGGTACCTATACCGGTCACACTGTATCTACCATCATCGCCCATCTCGATGTGCACTCCAAGATCTTTCTCCTCCAGATCAAAAAACAAATCTCAATCTCCAGTCATGTGAAAAGACGTACCATTGTCCAAGAACCATACCGATCCCATCACACTTGATACCAAGCATGTGATCAATGAAAGATCATGCTCAAACTGCGAGGCTAAGACCTCTCCCACTGCAGATCCAGCAGCCTGCTTATTTTTCTTCTTCTGTGGACAATTTGTGGCATAATGTCTGTGTTGGTGACAATGAAGGCACTTCACCTTGGACATGTCTTGCTTCTTGCCTTTCGAACCAGAATGAGAAGCTTTCTTGTTCTTCCCCTTCTTTGCTTTGGCAGCCAAAGCGCAATTTTCTTCATCAGGTGCCTTTGATGAAGATCCGTCCCTGGTATTCCGCCTGATCTCCTCCTGCACAAGATCTGACCAAAGTCTCTCCCATCCTGGCAATTTCTCCCGACCATTGACAGAGTCCTGATAGGAATGCCAACTCTTCGGAAGACCAAGGAGAGCCAAGCTCACCAAGTCCTCATCATCGACAGTCACCCCCACACTTCCCAGCTCATCCCTGCACTGAGTGAACTTCGTGAGATACTTGGGCATACTGTCTCCTTTCTCACACTTAATGTTTCTGAGTTTATCCTTGAGCGCCAACTTCCTCTGGTCGCTCTTGCTTTGGAATAGATTTGTCAACGCTTTCCACATCAAGTATGGAGAAGCCTTTCCATGCAGGCTGGACACAATGTGATCCTTCACGCCCTCCAACAGAATCCTTCGACACTTTGCTGTCTTCTTTTGCCAAGCCTCAACTTGAGCAATATTAGTAGGCTTTGCGACCTCAGCCTATATGAACTCCTTCAGCCCATTGTCATCTGACACTGCCTCCATCCTGTCTTTCCATGCAATATAATTCGAGCTGCCCTCAAGAGTATACTCCAATCGCAATCCGTTGAAAGACATTTCAACTTTGACACCAAGAAAACACTGCTACAAATTCGAATTCCACCAGCTCAAAACTCAACCGCTTTTGATCTAAAATTCATGAGAACAAATTATTTCTCATACAGAGATTGGCTGTATGGGCATTCACCGAATATCTCACCTTCCAAAGGAAGGATGAATCCAGAGGCTACCTGGTCCGATTACAGACTCTGCCTGAAGAAATAAAATGTAAAAACTTTCTGAATAATAGATATGATGATCAACTCTGCTCTGATACCATGTAGAAATTTTGAATAATATGACACTTATTCACAGAGATTATCCTAATTATACACTATTGAGGAATGCATGCATAATACATAACCTCCTCTACGTTGATCATCAATTTTGCGGAAATAAAAACAATGAAACATCAATCGCATGCGCACATTAACACAGTATGTAACCCAGGGAAAGCATACAGCTGAAAACCCCACACTATCTGTATATTATAATGATAGAGAACATGTAACAATACATAGTACAATACTCCTCTCAAGTACTCAGTACTATCTCCACCTGTTACACACAAACTAGCTTCGATCTGAATCAAGTCACAGGTTCAAATCTCCTCTGCTGTCTGCCTGCCTCTACTGCGCAATCCAAAGTGAGAATGATTACTTTCCAAGCTCGTTTTCATTGGCTTGTACTGTGCAATCCTCATTGGCAATCTCCATCAATGCATGTGCAAATCTCATGCACAACTATAGTCACAACTGAATAGCAGTCTCAACCTCTAACACCTATCTCCAATGAACTGTCCATGCACTGAGTTAACTGATGTATTCTTTAGTTTCTTTATGAGTTAATAATTAGTGAATTAATTAACAATTAATTCACATCACTCATCACTAGTGTATTTGCAGTTAAACTAAATACAACTAGTTCAACCAAGTCAAACTGAACACAACTCCATCAACTCCTCAATCAACTCCACCAAACTCAATCGCTTGAGTTCTAACTGAAGTCCACCATGCAATAGCTCAACTAACCCATAAGAAAAGCGTATTTCCTTTTGACAGCTGCATGTGCCACATCCGTAGCTCAAAATGAAGTGCTCCAAGAGGATAAGATAATGCTTATAGTCCAAATATTATTATGAGCTAATAATATTCGACTGTTCTATTTTTAGCCTGGCAGTCTAAAAATAGACTCCGCCCATATGTCTAAAAATAGAAGTCCATCTATTTTTACCAACATGACCAATCATCCACAAATAGCATCCTGCAACTCATAGACCATGATCCATATGTATAAAAATAGACATAGTCTAAAAATAGACTTTGCGCCAAAAATAGCCTGCGGGCCCACTTAGTGAAGGCGACTCCTTTCCACTAAGCTCCATCATCTTGTTGCATTCTCAACATTTAGTGAGGGGTTTGTCGAGAAGTTGGGAGCATTTATTTTGAAGCTTCACAGAAATTGGGATAATCTATTTAGTGAGGGGTTTGTCGAGAAGTTGGGAGCATTTCTTTTGAAGCTTTCACAGAAAAAGGGCCAAATACATCAAGCAGATGAAGAATAATTATGTCCCATAGGCTATCTTTAGCCTCCTTTCTTCTTTCTTTCTATACATATTACATTAAAATATAGAAGTAACAACAATAAGTTAACATCTATTTTACCTTATAAAATATAATATTGATTATGTAACCATATTTAAAATTACACATAAACTTACAATATAACAATATCTTTAACCATGGATATTCACGTCCACTTTGCCATAGATGTTATTAACTTTTAAATAGGCTTTGTTACAATAACATGGGCCAATACCATGGCTCATCAATACAATATGCTAAAAAACCATCTCTCAGTCATACTCAAAATATTTCATAAATGTTTTATTTGAATTTAATTTTAGAATATTTTTCTATTAAATTAAAAAAATATATATTATAATTACTTTTGAGATATATCTACACCTCTATCAACGAAAATATATAAGATATAAATAGTAGCTATAAATTAAGATCTATTTCGCCATATAAATTAAAATAATAATTTTGTAACCATATTTAAGTTTCATAAACAAGCACAAAAAAGCTTAATACTTTCAATATAACCAGATTTTTAACCTTGGATATTCACCACCGCTTTACCGTGGATATTTTAACCATACCGTACTGTGGGCCAATAGGATGGCTCATCCATACCACATGCCGGAAACCCATCCCTCATTTCACAATCAAAATAATACTTATAATTAACAAGACTTTTCACCATGAATACTCACCCCACTTTACCATGGATATTATTAACCACACCATACCATGGGCCAATACCACGGTCCATCAATACCACATGCCCAAAATGCATCTCTCATATCACAATCAAAATATTTTATAAATGAAAAGTTTAAATTAATTTTATTACGTTTTTGGGCCAAGAGACACTCTCCATCCTAGTATGGAAGTGTTGTTGTAATGTCCAATTATATTATGTTATGCTCGAATTAAACAACAATAAAAAACAAACTTATTAATTAAAATATTTTGACTCAGTGAAATTATATAAAAATTAAAATTAAACTAAAAAAATAAAATTAATAATTAAAACTATCTAGATCCATCTTAACTTCGAGAGGGATCAAATTTCTGCAGTTGCAAACCTTTCTTCAAGTTTTGCACTGATCCCAAGTTTTGCACTGATCCCTCATCTGGATTTAAGATGGATCTAGAGTGGTACTAGATCATTTCATAATGAAGATATCATATTAATGTTTTTCATATGCACTAGTAGGACACTTGGGAAACTAGACTAGTCGAATTGAAAAAATGATGATTTAGTCCACTGAAAATTTCTAAGTTTAAAATAAAAACGTATAAAAGAATGTTTGCTTGATCCCCTTAAGCCTAAATTATCTACTATAGGTGAATTCTTATCTATCTAGAATTCAAAAACATGAAAATCATATCAACATATGATGAAGAAAACAACTCCTCGATAGGGGAATCCAACTAAATTGTGGGAGGTGGATTGATGTCTTCCTTAGAGTCGAAGAACTCTAAATTTGCCAATTTCTTGGACAACTTTATCACTTTAATATCCGATTTCCTCTTGCTCCTCCAATATTTCCACAAGAACTTTCCCCATTATTTTCCTTAAATGGTAGTAGATGTCCATTATTTGCATGTAGTCCTTGTCTCTAAAATCAAATTTCCCACCTACTCCAAAACACCTTCATTGGAGAAGAATCTAGGTTTTATTCCAGTTGCTCTTTGTACATTTATTATTTCGTTTTGCATATCTGGAGCAACATTTCTATGATGGATTCTATTTGAATTCTTCATTGCATTCTAAGCTTTGGAGCTAAAGTGTCACGCCCCTACACCTGCGGTAGTCTTTCAACTATAGCAAGGTATGACACCACCGAACACTTTCTTTTCACCAATACTTATGTTCGTGGACTACGCTTAACATTCCACTTATCCTACTTAGTTTGTGTTTCGCAACCAAGTATTATTAATGTGTGTTCCTTTATACAAGTGAAAGCCCATAACATTCACATAAACAACATTATATAAGAGAAATGCACAACAGTATAAAGGAGGGGAAACTCCCTGTAATATGAATCTTTCGGAATCAATATATTATACAATTTTTCCACTTTTACAAAGTACAGGCTAAGTCCTTGGGAAACCCCAAATTTATACTTAGCCAATTTTCACAACTTTAGCAAACTCGGTTGCCCAGCTCGTCGGCACCTCCGCACGGTTTCTACACGACTCTCCTTCGTTCACGTCATCGCACGATCGTGTTGTTTGCCCAACTCGGGCGCGCCTCCAAATCTCCACACACGGGCACCTCTGCCCGAGACACACCTCCATTCACAATCTCAACACACCACCAAGTCTCCATGCACACTTGCCCGCTGGGCGGGCGCTCACCCGAGTCGCCAAGACACCCGCGCCAAGTCGTCGCACAAAACCGTCGGCCGCCACACACCCGTGCACGCCCTCACCCAACCACCGGGTGCTCCTACCCGCACCTTCACCCAATATCGAGTAACCGAGTCCTTCACCGTGCGACCAAGCCCAAGAATGGGCGCATCACTATTTCAGCGCCTCCTCCTTAGATCTGCGCACAAGATTGCACCTTTACTCCCTTTAGCGAAGATGTAGAGTGAGTTGAGTTGATGCCAAATGAGAGCAAATGCTCCACAATATATATCCAAGCATAGCGCGAAGTTTGGCTGCCCAGCCGACTCGCCCAACGCCCCAAACACCATTGCAAAGTCTTCAAATGCATCGTCGGCTCCCTCACCAATGTAGGTCGGCCTCCATACATGTTAACACATGCTCCATGCCATATAAACATAGCTCGCCCTCTCACATATGCGCATAACACATCGCACACTTCAAAAGAGCTCGCACTTCTAACCAAAACGCGCGCCCGAGGGATGAACCGCTCGTCGCATGAACCGGGAGAACGCAGGTCATTACATCCTCCTCCACCTGAAATCGTTGTCGTCCTCGACAACATACCATCCTGGTAGCCATCCACCAAGATCATCAACAACTATCTCATCCATGATGTCAACTCCTCCACATACTGCAAACATCTCTGCAACATATGTAGAACCATCGTCTCCATCATGTCTCGTCCCGGCAACCATCTGTCACCAAGATCACCATACCAAGGTATACACCCGTCGGTATGTTATACGCCAGAAATCATCTCAATCCATGACCATCGATCACCCTGTCACAATCTCCACATGCTGCTCTCCATCATGGAAGGCTGGCCCTTCCATCCAAGCTACATGCTTCCTGCAACCTCCCGTGTGGGCTTCATCATGTGTCATCCCTGTGTGAACTGCTGCCATGATACTCCAACATAATGCTAACACATCTCTGCACATCACTAGCTCCCATGTCTGAACTAGTTGGGTAGCTAATCCAACTGTCACGCTCAAACCATGAGAATGCACATCCTCATGCCACCATCAGTTGTTTCTCAGAACATCCCATCACATCATCAACTCGATCAAGAATCCATCTCCATATAAGTGTAAGCCATGCTCAGGTCCATGAAGTAGCCCTCATCTCATCTGCAACATGCTGTCCATGATGTTCGGTACCAGTGTGCTGCCTGAAATCAGCCACATCTATCCCAACATCATCGTCCATATCTGTGCCTCCTCAATATGAAGAGACCATCCCATCAAACTTCGACTCTCGATGTGCCACATCCAGGTCCATGAAGCAACCTCCATCATATCTGCAATGTGCCATCCCTCAAGCCTGCTATAGAAACAAGTATACACCTGTCTCATCTATCCATGTGCTGCCTATGATCATAGATCAATCAACCCCATGTGTCAAAGTGGTTAAGTCTTGGCTCAACCCATGCCCAAGTGTAGTCACCAAGGCATCATCATCGTTGTAACTCCATCACTTCAAAATGCCTCATATTGATCCTCCACATCAAGTCACTCTTTCAAGCCATTCCCATACATGTACTCGAAAGTATGCACCCCATCCTGCATCAAAGTCTCTGACCTCAACTCCTCAATGCATCAGATCCTCTAAGTCCACCATATATGAATTCCTTAAAAGTCATAACCTCATGTCATCATGAGCTCCATGAGTCATCTCCGACCAACATCTCAGCAAGCATACAAGTCTCGACCCAAAGGTCTCTGCAAGATGCCTCAACTCTCCATGTAGTAGGAATGCTCCATAGCCTGCTCACAACTCCATCCAAGTCCATGGCCTTGTTGTACATAAGTGCACAACCTCTCCATCGGCTCATAAGTAAAATATCCCCATGTCACACCAGCAAATCCACCTGCATAACATTCCTGCCTTGGCACTCCTCATTGGATGTCCATAAGTGACACCTCTACAAGTGCTCCTGCACAATGTACCTGCATAACACTGCCATGCTCCATGTTTCCAACCTGATGTCCATGACTAAGTTGCCCATGTAGTCCAACCAAGTAGACCCATCACAACAATCGATCATCCTCATCCAAGTCTGCAATCTTCGGTCTAGTGAACTTGGTCACCCAACCATATCATCATCATCATCACGAGTCCCTTCCATCATAGCTCCCCCACTGAAGGTTCCACCAAGACTATCTCTTGGTCTCGGCCATGAGAAGTCCACCCAAGTATCATCATACCTCAAGAGTGTGCCCTCCAACCTGTCCATGAGTCATGCCGGGCACTTAGCCAATTCTCCATGTGGCTAAAGCATGACCCAATCCTCCACAACGATCATCATGTTCCTCCCTTGTCACGGGCCTTTGCACCTTCTACCATAAGGTCACAAACAACCCCAACAAGTCCTGCAACAATAAAAAATCCTTGCTTCTCCATACAAGGTCTCATCATAGTCATCCATGGTAAGATGCTCCCTAGCATCGGCAAACTGACTTTGCCCTTCCCTGCATACGATCCATCTACCAAATGCTCAAATGAAACACAAGTATCAATACTTACTTCATCATCATCATGAGGCTCCTCCATGTGAGTATCCTCATCCATCCATGTCTGCAAACTGCACGATCCTGGTCCAACTTGATCAACCTCAAGTTCATCCTCCATCGTTGTCATGTCTGCAACATCCTTGGTCATCACAGCTTCCTCTTCCTTGTCAGCACAATCTGCAACTTCATCTTGCTCCATTGTCCAACCAAGTTGAAGAAGTTCGTCTTCAACATTCTTTTCCAAGACTTCAAGTTCCTTTCGAATCTGGGGATTCTCTTCTTTCATCTGCTTCAACCTGTATAAGGTAAGCAAGAGCTTCCCTTCGCATTCTTCCAAACCTGCCATGCCTTGTCGTTCAGCTTGGTCCAAGCACTAAGCTTCACCTCTGCTAAACCTGTTTCACCATTCACCTGAATCACCCTGATATTCCACCTGTCACCTGCAAAACTTGAGCTCCCTACCAAGTCTTCGGTCTTCGTAGAATCAGCTCCTTGATTCAGTTCACCAAGTTTCCTGCAAAACTTGGACCAGCTTTGATACCACCTGTCACGCCCCTACACCTGCGGTAGTCTTTCAACCGCTTATAGCGAGGTGCGGCACCACCGAACACTTTCTTTTCACCAATACTTATGTTCGTGGACTACACCTAACATTCCACTTATCCTACTTAGTTTGTGTTTCGCAACCAAGTATTATTAATGTGTGTTCCTTTATACAAGTGAAAGCCCATAACATTCACATAAACAACATTATACAAGAGAAATGCACAACAGTATAAAGGGAGAGGCAACTCCCTGTAATATGAATCTGCCCGAATCAATATATTATACAATTTTTCCACTTTTACAAAGTACAGACTAAGTCCTTGGGAAACCCCAAATTTATACTTAGCCAATTTTCACAACTTCGGCAAACTCAGTTGCCCAGCTCGTCGGCACCTCCGCACGGTCGCCGCACGACTCTCCAACCCTTCGTTCACCTCGTCGCATGATCGTGTTGTTTTCCCAACTCGGGCGCGCCTCCAAGTCGCCACACATGGGCGCCTCTGCCCGAGACACACCTCCGTTCACAATCTCAACACACCACCAAGTCTCCGTGCACACTTGCACGCCAGGCGGGTGCTCACTCGAGTCGCCAAGACACCCGTGCCAAGTCGTCGCACAAAACCGTTGGACGCCACACACCTGTGCACGCCCTCACCCAACCACGGGCGCTCCTACTTGCACCTTCACCCAATATCGAGTAACCGAGTCCTTCACCGTGCGACCAAGCCCAAGAATGGGCGCATCACTATTTCTGCACCTCCTCCTTAGATCTGCGCACAAGACTGCGCCTTTACTCCCTTTAGCGAAGATGTAGAGCGAGTTGAGTTGATGTCAAATGAGAGCAAACGCTCCACAATATATATCCAAGCGTAGGGCGAAGTCTGGCTGCCCAGCCGACTCACCCAACGCCCCAAACGCCATCGCAAAGTCTCCAAACGCATCGTCGGCTCCCTCACCAATGTAGGTCGGCCTCCATACATGTTAACACATGCTCCACGCCATATAAACATAGCTCGCCCTCTCACATATGCGCATAACACATCGCACACTTCAAAAGAGCTCGCACTTCTAACCAAAACGCGCGCCCGAGGGATGAACCGCTCGTCGCACGAACCGGGAGAACGCAGGTCGTTACATAGAGGCTCTCAAGATGTTGTGTGTACCTATCCTGTTTAGAATCCTCTACCTTTTGTCATGGTGAAGGTAAAAATGAAGAGCAGCCCAAAGGATAAAATGAGTCCAACATACAGAAAGGAGGAAGAGAGAGTGGAAGGAAAACAAAGAAAGCCTTACCATGTCGAGTCTTTTGCTTCCGGAAGCAAAGTCTTGGAAAGATATGATCGATTCGAGAGGCTGAAATAAGACTTGAAAGGGAACTTGAGAGACGAAGGGGAAAAGGATACAAGAGAATGAAAAGGATCTACTAGGGTCGAACTGGGCCAACATAAGTAACGCTTATTGGATTCAATAAACACATATGATAGACACAACAAGGATTCAAAGAACCACCTTGAAGAAGGAGAGATTGAGAGGATCCCTGAACAAGAGGCTGACACAAAACAAAACATAGCAAGGCCCAGGAAATTCCTTTGTGGTGCCATGATAGGGGCAGGGCGAGAGCGCTGAATTGAATCGATTGAAAAGGATAGCATGCGTAGATTTATAAAGGAAAACTCAGTGACATATTGAAAGGAAAGATTAAATCTAGAAGGAGAAATGAGAGAATGTAGCACAAGCATTCTTTCATGGACACATTGAGAAAGGGGACGACATCCTCATTATTACCGTGCGAGGTGAAGCTACAGTTCAGATCTTCTTTTTGGAGACCGATCTTATTAATGATAAGACCATATTAAAGGTGAAAAATTTCTTTTGAAGTGTAAAATGTCCTTAGGTAACATATATTTTGAAAAAAAATTAGTTAACAAAGCTACAATATTTTTGATGGGATTGAAATATTCCAGGATAAAAGCTTGATAACAAAAATAATTAAATATAAATTATAAAAAAAATATTTTAATCAGCATGGCAACTAAAATAATTTTCTATATAAATAAATAAATTTGTAATATTCAGAATTAAAATAAATCTATAAAACTTGGTAATTTCAATCAAATAAATGTAATATGTTAAAAATTCCAAAATGTTATTGGAATGATAAGAACGAACGTTTTTTCTTTCCTCCACAATGCACCACCCACCCATGTTAAAAATGTTGACGGGCTGCGAAGTCGTATATTGCCAAAATATTATTGTATCAACGTGTTCATATTAATAAGGTTACTCAGACGGGGTGAAGCAGAAAAGTTTCGTACTTGGATTTTGGATTTTGGTACTAATATTTATTTGTGCGTGCGTGCATGATGGTGATTTATGGCATATCTAATATTTTCATTATGATATTCATACTGGTTTGTTTGTTCGTGTGATAGATGGAGATATGGTTCCACGGTAGACTGCTGTCTCTCATTCTAATAAATACATGTGTCCGATCAATTGTATTTGTATTTCAGTTTTGTGCCATTTTTTCGATAGATTATTCAAACGGTCTATACATGTGCAGTTTTGTCCAATCGCTCATTTAACGTATTTCTGTTTGTTGATAGATTATTCAAACGGTCCGGTCCATCTGTTGTGTCATGTATGTCGTGATATATATATATATATATTATATTATATATATATATATAATTATTCAAACGTGTGTTTTCTGTTGCAGTGGATCATTCAAACGGTCTTTCTGTTGTTGTAGTAGTTGTTTAAACCGTCCTTCTCATGTCCGTGACCGTGGGAGGTAACGACGACGACTCGCAGTGCAAGCTATGCTGTGAAATGGGCCCCGCATATTATATATATATATGTATATATATATATATATTATATATATATATATATATATATATATATATATTATATATATATATATATATATATATATTTGCAGTGGAATGGCACTTTTGATATATATATATTTGAAGAAGTTGAAGTGCAATATTGGCTGTGAGTGCCTCTGACCAAGTCAACGTCAATCAATCCATGTTTTATATATATAGATATATGTTTGAAGTGGAATAATGGCGCCTCTAACCACGTCAACGCCAACCAGAATTGAAAAATCCTTACAAGATCAATCCTGCGCGGTGGTGTTTTCTATTGGAAACCATAAGTAATTCCAACCAGCTATCCGCAATATTCAACAAACTATTAAATGCTGTATCAGCCGCTGTTCTAGAAGTGTTGTATCAGCCGCTGTTCTAGAAGTCGGTAGAATTGACAATGAGGGAGGCTTCTCTGGAAGCCCCGAATAAACCCTGCTCCAGAAACATCTACAGCATGTATATATATCTGATCAAAGAAAGCAAGTTCGTGTGTGTTCTTGTGTTCAATGTGTCTGAGTGTGTTGGTGTGCTGTGCGCCTCTGATCACTTATATGGTATCAGAGCATGCGTGTTTAGTGCTGTATGCTGCGCTCTCTAATATGGTATCAGAGCTGAGGGTGTGAGCCATAAGGTGGAGTGTACAAGGAGACCAACAACAACGTTTTGGTGATCTGTTCTTCTTTTCAGCCTGGTGTGCACAACAGAAGTGTGGTGAGCTGTGCGTTGTGCGCTTGGGAGGTCCTGGCTGTACTGGCGGTGGCGGCAGAGGATGCACCTTGACTGCTGAAACGAAGGTCGATCAGGAAGATAGAGGACTGTGTGTCGTGTAGGTTCTGGTAAGAATTTTTCCTGCAGATGAAGTCACTGTGATTGTGCAGTCTACTGATTCTTGAACCATGCGCTGCCAAGGAAATCGAGGTGAAGACTTTTTGATTTCCAAGATGAAGTTGTTGTAGCCCAAAATAAGACAGTAGGGCGGAGATATTTTTTTAAAGTCAGCTCTTTAAAGTCTGTTTGAGCAGAAATTTAAAAAGTTCTGAAAAAAAAATTGGAATGTTGATGTAGTCACTATTAAGTTATTGGGCTCAAATTTTCGACTTGCTTGTTTTTTTATTTGAGCAAAAATTGTGGATGTGTCTCTAAATGTAAGAGGTGAATGTATTTGACACTGGATCGTGTGGATGATGTCTAAACACCTTGCATGTGAATAATGCTACCTATAAAGTGTGGTTTGGCTGTTGGTTTTGGTAGCGGCTTTATGATTGAATGAATGTATGTTTTTTTTATGATTTAGTGACAGAAAAAAAGGGAGAGGAAAAGTGTGAAGGAGGGTTGTTATTATTAAGGAAATATTGAAGTTGTAAGTTGTGGTTTTTTGTGAGTTTGCCCTCTCTAATATTTGAATATTGGTGATTGGAGAAAGCTTTTTATCATGGCAAATTTGTTGCTTGATAATTATATGAATGAATCCACCAAACTTGATGGAGAAAATTATGTGAATTGGAAATTTAAGTTAATGACTATTTTAGAAGGAAATAGCTTGTGGTCCATTGTGTGTGGGGATGAGCCAAACCCACTGCTGCAGGTTCTATTCCAGATTGGGAGAGAAGGGAGACAAAAGCAAAGGTGCTGCTGCGTATGTCTGTAAAGGACAACATTATTCCTCATATCAGAGACTGCAAGACATCAAAAGAAACATGGGATACATTGAAGGGTTTGTATGAAACAACAAATACAAATCGGATCTTGTTTTTGAAGACTAAGCTTTTATCTTTAAAAATGGAAGCAAATGAAAGTATAAGCAATTTCATATCTCGTGTCAAAGATTTAAGTGATAAGTTAGGAGATATTGGTGAAAAGGTGTCTAATACTGACTTAGTCACCATCGTATTAAATGGTTTAGTGCAAGATTATCAAATTTTTGTTTCAAGTCTTGCAGCTAGAGAGAAACCCCCTTCATTTGATGAATTGACAGGAATTCTTCTACAAGAGGAGGAGAGGATGAAGAATTTTTTGGGCTCTAGCAGTTCAGATTTGGCATTGGTGGCCAAGGGCAAATATCCATACAGAGGCAAGCCATGGGACAAGAACAAAGGAGGCAAGTTTCAAGCAAAACAAAAAGGTATGACACAGTCTAAATTTCCAAAGAGAAATGATGAGTGTTATTATTGTGGCAAACCTGGGCATCATTCTAAAGATTGTTATAAAAGGAAATATAATGAGTCTAGGCAAAGAAACAGAAGGCATAATGGAAATTTTGTGGACAAAGATATCAATGATGGATTTAAAAATCTTAAATTGTTTGTTTCTGATGCTGCATTGTCTGTGGAAAATGATGATAAGAATGCTTGGTTCATTGATTCTGGTGCATCACTCCATATGTCTTGTAATAAGGAGTGGTTTGATGAATATCATGAAAACATTGATGGAACATATGTTTGCCTAGGAGATAACAGATCACTTAAAGTTCAAGGTTATGGAGTAATAGGTGTGAATTTGCCTAATGGACAAGAGAAACAGATTCATAATGTGATGTATGTTCCTGATATCAAAAAGAATTTAATTTCTGTTTCTACTATTACTGACCAAGATTTGAAGGTGGAATTTGTTAAATCACAGTGTGTAGTAAAAGACATTCAAGATAAATACAAGGTTATTGCCACAGGAACTAGAGTTGGAGGCTTGTATAAGCTGGATGTGACCAGGAAAAGTCATCAAGCATTGGCATCTACAGCAATATCAACAGTAGATTTATGGCATCAAAGGTATGGACATCTAAATCACAAAGATTTAATGCTACTTCAAAAGAACACTATGGTTGAAGGTCTTCCTGTCTTGAAAAATGATCATATTGAATGTGAAGCATGTGTACTTGGCAAGCAACATAGGGAGGAATTTCCTATACATAAAGAAAAAAGGCAAAGGGAAATACTTGAATTAATTCATACTGATGTATGTGGACCTATGCAAACTAGATCTATTGGTGGAGCATGTATTTTCTTATTTTTGTGGATGATAGATCTAGATATACATGGGTTTATTTCATAAGAAAGAAGAGTGATGTTTTTGAGTATTTTAAAGAATTTAAGAATATGGTAGAAAAACAAACTGGTAATTATATCAAAATCTTGAGATCTGATCAAGGGGGAGAATTCAAATCAAGAGAATTTAATCAATATTGTAAAAGCAATGGGATTCAACAACAATTTACAGTGCCACATACACCTCAGCAAAATGGAGTTGCTGAGAGGAAAAACAGAACACTAGTTGAATGTGCACGTAGTATGCTTCAAGGTAAAAATATCTCTAATGTTTTTTGGGCTGAAGCCATTAATACTGCTGTTTATTTGAAAAATAGGAGTCCAACCAAAAGTTTAGAGCTTTAAACACCTTTTGAAGCATTTTTGGGTACAAACCAAAAGTGAGTCATTTAAGAGTTTTTGGTTGCAAGGCATATGCTCATATTCCAAAAGATGAAAGAAGAAAACTTGATGCAAAGGCAATTAAGTGCATATTTATTGGCTATTGTGATAATCAGAAAGCATATAAGTTGTTTGATCCCAGTACTCATAGACTGCTTGCAAGTAGGGATGTGGTGTTTCATGAGAATGCAAATGAAGGCAATAAAATAAATAATAGTGTATGGCATAATATTGATGATTATCTTAAATTAGACACAAGTGTTGAACAAGAATAGGAACAAGCACAGGAACAGGTACAAGATCAAGAACAAGTAGCATCAAGCAGTCATGACACTCCAAAGAGAGGAGAGGAGACTCTGCAAAGCCAAAAGAAAGATGAAAGCAGTAAAACTCCAAGAAGGTCATCACGTCAAAGTCAGGTACCTGTAAAGTATAAAGATTATGCATTAATGTCTCATGTTATGAATGTTGTAGAACCTTCAAGCTATGATGAAGCTAAAGAATATGAAGAATGGAGAAATGCAATGAATGAAGAATATAACTCTATAATGAAAAATGACACATGGGAATTAACAGAATTGCCTAAAAATAAAGTTCCCATAGGATGTAAATGGCTTTATAAATCTAAATTTAATGCTGATGGAAGTATTGATAAATATAAAGCTAGATTGGTTGCCAAAGGATATTCTCAAAAGGAGGGAATTGATTATGAAGATACTTTTGCACCTGTAGCTAAGATGAACACAATTAGAATTATGATTGCATTAGCTACAAAATATAATTGGAAAATGCATCAGTTAGATGTCAAATCTGCATTTTTGAGTGGGGAGTTAAAAGAAGAAGTTTATTTAGTTCAGTCTGAAGGGTTTGTAAAACAGGGACAGGAGCATCTGGTTTGCAGGTTAAAGAAAGCTTTATATGGCTTGAAACAAGCACCAAGATCATGGTATGTGGAAATTGATTCTTTCTTTTATGAGAAAGGTTTTATAAGAAGCAAGAATGATCCTAATTTATACATCAAGGAAGATGAAGACAAGAATGTTGCTTTAATATCTGTATATGTTGATGATCTAATCATAACAGGAAATGCATGCAAGTTGATTGAAGAAATGAAAAATCAGTTGTCACATGTATTTGAGATGAAGGATCTTGGTGAATTGCATTATTGTTTAGGTCTTGAAGTTTGGAGGGAGCCTGGTAAGACACTGATCACACAAAGCAAATATACAAGGGAAATCCTTAAAAGATCCAATATGATTGAATGCAAGGCAACATCTATTCCGTTAGAACAGAATGTCAAATTGTGCAGTGATGATGGAACCAAAGAGGTGAATGGAACTATGTATCGTCAATTGGTGGGAAGTCTGAACTATCTCACCACTACTAGGCTAGATATAGCATATTCTGTCAGCATACTTAGTCAGTTCATGGCTAAGCCTTGTGAAAGCCATTGGAAAGCAGCAAAGAAAGTCCTTCGATATCTGAAAGGAACACTTAATTTTGGTATTATGTATACTGATGAATTTGATGTTGAATTGGCAGGTTATTCTAATTCTGACTGGGCTGGAAATCCAGATGATAGGAAATCCACTACTGGATACGTGTTCAATATTGGTTCAGGTCCAATATCATGGAGCAGTAAGAAACAACCAACAGTTTCATTGTCATCCACTGAAGCTGAATATAAAGCATTATGCAGTGCTACCTGTGAAGCAATATGGCTTAGGAGAATACTTGAAGATGTTGGGGAAACACAAAATGCACCTACAGTAATCAGTTGTGACAATCAAAGCACTATCAAATTAGCAAACAATCCTATATAT
This sequence comes from Pinus tabuliformis, assembly GCA_031772625.1. Lineage (NCBI taxonomy): Eukaryota > Viridiplantae > Streptophyta > Pinopsida > Pinales > Pinaceae > Pinus > Pinus tabuliformis. The sequence goes on from CM062816.1 coordinate 833,487,336, forward strand.
CATGCAAGGACAAAACACATTGAGACACAACATCATTTTGTAAGAGAAAAATTGCAATCAAATGAAATTGACTTATCATATTGTAATACAAATGAAAATGTGGCTGACATATTCACCAAGCCTCTTGGAAAGGCTAAATTTGAAATATGTAGAAATAAGATGTACATTGTAGAAAACCCAAATTATGTTGTAAGCCTAGCTGAGACTTAGACCAGCAGGCATGACAATTAAGAGTATAGTGTCTTGTTTATTGTATGTAGTTGGAATTAAGGGGGAGTGTTGGAAACCATAAGTAATTCCAACCACTGTCCGCAATATTCAACAAACTATTAAATGCTGTATCAACCGCTGTTCTAGAAGTGTTGTATCAACCGCTGTTCTAGAAGTCGGCAGAATTGACAATGAGGGAGGCTTCTCATGGAAGCCACCGACTAAACCCTGCTCCAGAAACATCTACAGCATGTATATATATCTGATCAATGAAAGCAAGTTCGTGTGTGTTCTTGTGTTCAATGTATCTGAGTGTGTTGGTGTGTTGTGCGCCTCTGATCACTTATATGGTATCAGAGCATGCGTGTTTAGTGCTGTATGCTGCGCTCTCTAATATTTTCTTGATCAGAAACGTCTTCCAGGCCACTATAAATTGCGATCGCAATTCAATTGAAAGCAAAACCCCCTTCCATAATTCCATTCCGCCAAACTGTAAGTCGGGATCACAATTCACTTAGGCAAAAGCACCGCTTTGGCTTCCCATTCCACGAAACTATAAATTCGCATCTCGATTCAATAATTTAACGGAAAACGCCTGGCTATACATTGGGATCGTCGTGATTCAATTGAAAGCCAGATGGCTAAAATTCAAGGTGTATGCGTATGTTTGCTTTCACTTTATCTTCTCATGATCGTAGTGGCAGGAACTTCTCCACATCTCGGTAGAAGCACTTCCCCAAGGGCTTCAAATTTGGTGCCGGGTCATCTGCTTATCAGGTTCAAGTCCCTGCCCATTCACTGCATTATTATTGTTTGTTTTCCTAGTCTTAACAAATTCTGACTGAAACTGATTTCACAGGACGAAGGAGCTGCCCCTAGGGCGGGAAAGGACCCAGCATCTGGGATACATTCTCCCACATTCAAGGTAATGTTGAGTCCACACATAGATTGTTATAGCTAGCTAGCTACACCGTCGTTGTTAACATGATCAGGGGCTTCCATCTCGCTGTTTTGTTTATTTGTTGTTATTGAACATTAACTTGCAGGTAAAATTGAAGATGGAAAGGATGGTGATGTTGCAGTAGATCAATACCACCGCTATAAGGTACGTGGCCGTTTTCATGCACTATTTGTTTTCAACTTCTTCATTTTTTAGCGTAGTTGTAGTAACTCTGTAATGTAATATTGTAATCTACATGCATGCATGCAGGAAGATGTTCAGCATCTCAAATACATGGGAATGGACCTGTATCGTTTTTCTATTTCCTGGTCACGCATATTTCCCAGTAAGTCGAATCAATACACCTAACTGACTCAACAATGGATGGATTGTTTCTGTGATAATTGGCTTTGGCTGGACTCTTATTTCCATGATTAAATGTGTTCAGAAGGATCACCAAGACACGGAGGAGTCAATGAAGAGGGGATCGCTTATTACAATAATCTCATCAATGAGCTGCTCAAGAATGGTATAATCATGCCCGCCGCGCGTTGAGTAGAGCTCTATTTTGCACACGCACGCACGTGTATTTATATATATCTATTTTGCACGCACACGCACACGCACGTGTATAAACATGCATGCTCATGCTCATGTTCATTTTCATGTACGTATGGAGCCTTTCGTGACACTGTATCATTGGGACATGCCGCAAGCTCTGGAGGACGAGTACAGGGGATTCCGTAGTAAAAGAGTCGTGTAAGATTCACTCTCATAATTCTCAGCTTTAATTCACTCCTCCAAAACATATAAACATCGTGCCTGTTTCTGCTTCTGTTTCTGACGTGATATACTGTCTTGTCTCAGGGAGGATTTTGGCGTGTTCTCAGAAGAATGTTTCCGAGCTTTCGGAGACCGTGTGAAGTATTGGACAACTATAAATGAACCGCTCACCTTCTCATTATATGGCTACGATCTAGGGCTTCACGCACCTGGTCGCTGTTCGCCCGGATTTGGAAACTGTACAGCGGGGAACTCTGCAACAGAGCCATACATAGTAACCCATAATATGCTTCTAGCACATAGTGCCGCCGTAAAACTATATAGGACTAAATACCAGGTGAGGTTATGTTCTGTTTTAAATATAACAATTAAAATTCAATAACAAGACATACGTATCGTCTCTTGAATATTTAGACTCAAATGTCGGAAAATAAACTGCAGGGGAAGCAGAAGGGTTCCATAGGCATAGCACTTGTGGTGAACTGGATGGTGCCATACTCAAACTCTTTGCTCGATCAAGAGGCTACTCAGAGAGCAATCGACTTCAGAATAGGATGGTATGTACACACGTGTTACCTTTAACGTGACGTGGGCCTGAGCACATATATCAAAGGAGTTGTCTATAATGCGACTTTTTGGAGATTCCGGTGACGGAATCCGGCGGAAGAAATTGAGGTTAAATCTCGATTTCTTGCAGTTAAAATGGTTTTTTAACTGCATATTTGGATTCAGCACCCTCGAAAAACCTGGGACGCTTTCATTGTGCAGAAACTAGCTATCAAACTTGCGATTCCAATAAATTCATGCCGGATTTGGACGGGAAAAACCCGCCGAAAAAGCTTTCAAAAAGTCGCGTTAGAGACAACTGCTATATCAAAAAGAAAATCCATAGAATTAATTTTGTAATGTTCTGGATGAATAATTTCAAATTAAATTTTGAGATGCAAAACATTTTGTGCTTTTGCGGCGCATTAGGATTCATTCCTAAAAGACGCGGTCTCCCCCGGCCTAACTCTAGGTTCGGCCTTTTAGGATGGATTTATATTGAACCTTGAAGTTTTGTTATTAGCACGGATTTATCTTGAACACATTTTGTGCGATGCCGCTTTTCCTTCCGCCACATGCATGTCTACTCGAGATGTGAAGTGTAATTTTTCCTGTCGAATTACAGGTTTCTGGATCCACTGACGTCGGGGAAGTACCCTGACTCTATGCGAAGCTTGGTGGGAGCACGCTTGCCAATATTCAGCAGTGAAGAGGCCAAAGATCTAAAAGGCTCATTCGACTTTCTTGGTTTTAATTATTACTCAACTGACTTTACCATCAACAATTCCACTCCACAAAATCCCTTGGACACTGACTACGTTCTGGACGCCCGGGCTAATATATCATGTAAGATTAATATCGCGTACTGCTGCTTTAAACACTTAATTTCTTGGCAAAGTAGACAATCAAGTTCGAAAACATCGACTGACTCACGGTATTTTAATTGGTATTTGATTCTTCTATGGTGCAATATTGCATATATATTTTTTGGTATTAAAACTTCCTTGTTTGGTGCTTCAGATGAAGTAAACGGAGTTTACATCGGATCCGATGTAAGTGAACATTACAGATTTTTTTTTTTTTTTTTTTTTTTTGTATAATAAGCATTAATGAGCACAAGTTACACTCACTACTTTTAAGTTAATAATATATCTCCCCGTTTGCGGTTTGCAGGAAGGTGTGAGCTCTTTTAGGTCTTATCCTGCTGGATTAAGGGATGTGATCAACTATACGAAGCACCGCTATAACAATCCTCCCATATACATCACTGAGACAGGTACGCGACAATGTTTCAATTCCGGGTTGTCAATAATATCTTCGCTAAAAAACATGGATCTGATCATTACGCACAACAACATGAATTTTGAATAGGGTACGCTGATTTCGACAATGGCACAACCCCGCTCGAAGAAGCATTGCGTGATTCGAGGCGAGTGGAGTACCATTCTCAACATCTATCATACCTACTTGAAGCCATAAGGTGCGTGCAACATACACACGTATTTGTTGTTATTTGAGTTTGACATGTGGAGTGCGAGTTATTGACCAGGGCTTTTTAATTTTGATAAAATGAATTGCAGGGAGGGAGCGGATGTGCGAGGTTATGTGGTTTGGTCGCTTCTGGACAACTTTGAGTGGGCGAGTGGATATGACTATCGATTTGGTTTATATTATATTGATTACAACGACAACTTAAAGCGATATGCCAGGGAATCTGCCCATTGGTTTAGGAACCTCCTTAAATCATAGAACGAACAAGATTCTGCCCATTCGTTTTACAAACCTCCTCAATTCAATTCAATTCATTTCTGTGTAATGTAATGCCCACTAATGGATATAGGTATCTCAGCATATTGTGGATGTTTTCACTTTGCTCGAGTCCTTTAATCATAGAACGAACAAGATTCTGCCCATTCGTTTTACAAACCTCCTCAATTCAATTCAATTCATTTCTGTGTAATGTAATGCCCCACTAATGGATATAGGTATTTTCACTTTGCTCGAGTCCTTTGCAACTGTTCTTTTTGTTAATTATTATTATTATTTAATGAATTGTATTTGTTAATTATTATTATTATTTAATGAATTGTATTTCAACTGTTTGTGGAAATGTTTTGAGTGATTCAAATGGAAATTTGTTGTTATTTAGTTTATGTAAATTGTGTATATTATTTTTATTAAAAGTTTGTTCTTAAATTTCTAATATGTATTTTCATAGATGTAATTTTCTTTTATAATGGTAATGGAATTAATTTTTATAAAAAAAAAAGTTTGAAATTAAATTTATATTATGTCTATTTTTTTTCCTTTTTTTAAATAAAGGAAAATATTTGAAGTCAAATCTATACTATGCTTCTTTTTATTTTCAACTTTTGGAATTACTAGTCTCCACCATTATCAAAGCAACAATTTTAAGTTTCACGTAATTTATGGTAATTTTATTGTTTTTTTGTGTAAAAGGTTTTAATTAAAACCATTTCATGGCTTTCTATATGAAAGGTTGTAAATTAATTCATATAAAATTATTACACTACTTTCATTAAATTATCTATTTGAATAAATGATATAAAAATAAATATAGCTCATATTACTTTTAAACAACTTCTATAATTTCAATTCCAAAACAGCTAAAATATTTATAAGTGGAATCACATTGTTTATTATATGTAAATATGTTTTCTAGATGACATGTATATATTTATAAAATAACAAATAAATAAACAATCTGCAAAATTTTAAGTTTAGTAAACTTAATTTCCACCAAAAATAAATAATATAACAATTACATTATTCTATATTGTATATAGTTTAACTTATCATTTCATAATATTACTTTCTTATAATATAGTTAAATTATTATATATTTTGGATTACAATTTTCACAAACTTAATTTATACAATTAATAAAAATGTGAAATCTAGATTTAAAATTTCAAAACAAGAAAATTGGTTATTATCCGATTAATATCTCATTATCTCAAAGCTAAATAAGAGGTAGAAACCATATATTCATTGTGCCAAAAGATAATTTGTACAACTAGTATGAGGCTAAATGTATGTTTCTTTTTTTTGTTATTGGACAAAGAAAAAATTCCCATGTTGGGAAAAATAAACGATTTCAAGGCCACTTGAGTAGGATTGCTCTATATCAACTTTAATTCTTTCTAATTAATAGTTTCTTTCTACTTTATCAAATGAATATGAAAGAGATTTAGGCCGTCAATAGAATATCCCAACATCTATATTGATTTAAATATTTCAATTCAAATGTTTGAACATGCACAGGTTTGTGTGTTTGTATTTATTCAATGGAGATTGATTTCAACAATAGAGGTTTGTAGTCAAATGATGGCAATATAAACATGTTTAGAAGAGATGACACATATGAGAAATATTTCATCTCCTTAATACAATTAAGTGAAAAAAAACTTTTATCAAATACTTTTTCAATTAAGTTTTCAACAGTTTCTTTGTTTCCCAAATCTAGCAAAGTGCATGGTATGCCACACTAGATGTAAAAGTTCTTAAATATCATTGTTATAGATTCATCTTAACCACATATCTAGCATGCACCAAGAAGGGCCAAATCTCTTCATGTGAGAACTTCTTTAAGAGTGCACAATCTGATTTAAAAAAAATGGCATCCCTCTCATCCCTTCGTAGATCCCAATGAATATACAGTGGTTCTCTATCTCCATATATATATATATATATATATATATTATATATATATATATATATATATATATATATATATATATATATATATATATATATATATATTATATATATTTATAGATATAGATATATACAATGTGTAAATTTTCATTGTTTAAAATGTATTTTGAATGCTATATGGAGTACATAACTGAAACTTGACTTGTAAGTCCAAAATTCCTTTGCTCAATATGATGAGAAAATTTCCATACATATATATAGGGGAAAAAGGGCCAAAATGTTAAATAGTGAGACTACTTCAACCATTTTAACCATAAAAACTTTCTTTTCTTTTTTTTCAAATTCTTTATATGATGGATGTACAATTTATTTTTAAAACAATATTGATATATACGTATTTGACATGTACTCATTGATATTTCTAAATTAAAATGATTTTTTTTTGTTATTAATATATATTTGAGTATAAGTTAATATTACTTAATCTTGTTGTATATTTTATTGAACACCCACATTGAAAACTTTTGTTATTGGAATATTTTTAAATCTTACATATTACTTTTATTTTGAGAAATAAATGAATTACCAATCTCCTTTTATTATTCTTATAAAGAAGTACTTGATATTTTTTATTTAATTTTCTATTTTCAATTACTTTTTTTCTTCGCACATTGAATATTTTATTATAAACTAATTATAATATTTGATTTTGACATAAATTATTGACATAGATGGTCAAATGTTTATTTAACTCTCGTGTTGTAAACATCTTAAACGTACTTCTCTTTTACCTGGTGTTTACTTTTTTAAAGTTGGTATAAAATTATATTAAGTTATGAAGACATCGAAATATTTTATTTATGACTAAGACTGTGTGGAAAATTATCATCCACATTGCGTTGTCATATCAACACCAAATTTAGTGACCGTTATTAATCATGCTTTTAATTAAAACTAACTAAACATGCATATTCATTTTTTTTTTTTTATCACGCTTTTAATTAAAACTAACTAAACATGCATATTCATTTTTGTTTCTTGATCATGCTTTTAATTAAAACTAGATAAACATGCATATTCCTTTTTGTTTTTTATGATACTGACATTGCTTTTCTATATAGAGAATATTTTAATTGTATTTTAATACCTGGACATGTATCAATTCCATGTTGCACATGGAGTGAATCACAAATCCCCCTCATACTCATTTGTCTAAAGTGCCTCTCAACTCAATCAAACATTGTTGTATATTGATGTGAATTTTATCTAATATGTCCATTATTGGACAATGCTCTTTGTTGTTCACTCATCATCTTTTTTCACATGCAACATATATTGTGAAATACGTTGGGATTTTCTCTTTGCCATTGATACATGGAGCCTCTCATGAATTTATAAATGACATTTTGGCAGCAATTAATGAAAGATGGGTAGGAGAAAATTTATGGCTTTGGGAATTCTTATAAGTGAGTAAATTTTCAATAGGTTCATTGTTTATGACTTTAAGTTGATTAGAAATATCAATTCCAACATTTGTGCTTTTGGTTGTCTCGACTACTTAATTAGAAATATTCAAAAACAAATTAAATAATTTTTATAATATGAAATTATCATTAAATGTGTTATTCAAGTCATAGTGCATAATTTGTGTCTTGTAGGTTTTGGCTCTTAATTCGGTATATTCTTCAATCAAATTTTATATAAATCCAACAAGGATTTATTGAATCACAAGTTTTAGTTATGTAGTCTACATAACCTAAGTGGCTCGAGCTTTTTTAGCTATGTAGTATAAGTTTAAAAAATGCATTTTAAACAATAAAAAGTCACAATCTTAAGAAAAATTGCATTGCTAGATTTTGCCTATAAAAATCCAAAACATGGGATAGTTAGAGTGTGCCAACTCACAGTCCATTGCAATTATGGAGAAATACATAAAAATTTGATTTTCCTATGAATGTTCATTTAGCATTTTCCTAACAAAATTTCATTTGATGATATACTAAAGTATTATAATTAACTAGAATTAAGTAATCTTAGTTATGTTCATCTACTACATTGTTACAATGAAATGGCTTGCAAACAATTTGTTGTGAATTGGGGTCCAAGACCTTACGAAAGGAATTCGAGGCATCGAACAATGTTTTCAAGGATACAAAATTATCGCTTAAGTTCGACAATCACTAGAGCTATTTTTCGTACAAATACCTTTCCAATGGTGCAATAAATTCCTGAATCAAAGTGTATGCAAAATTTATCACACCTAGAGGTTGACCTTTATGTTTTGACCACCATGATTTGATAGGATAACACATCAGCCCCCATCATCCATGGAAACGGGGCTAGGAATGTGATCATGATGAAGAAGAATCTAGAAGAGTGTATATTATAGCTATAGTTAAGAGTTGAAGGAGTCAAACTTACCATCTAGGAGGCTATCGAGTTGTTTTATAACTAGGACACTAGGAGGAAAGGAGATTCCATTCTATTTGAGTGCATTTTGTTCCATAGATGAGTGGGGTAGCCAAGAGTTGATAGGGAGAGAACAAATAGAGATGGTTCGTGCACTATAGAAACACACAGGCCGATAGACCAAAGTTCCTTGTACTTTCATCCATTTGAATTCAAAGAAAGAGAGAGAAAAAACATCCACCACTTCTAGTTGTGTTTTCTCTCGAAAAGGTTTCCTCGGTAATATATTGTGCTATTATGGTTGTGAGTAATTTTACTTTCATATGTTCTCCATTTTCTACATTTTCAAACTTAATCAGCCTATAATTCTAAGGAAAATAAACCTCATATTATAGATTTTAGATTTTGAGTGTAAATTTATCAAATCTGTTTGGACGAATTGTCTACTAGAGTATCCATGGAATTTTATGGATCAGGAGGGGTTGGAGGAGGATTGTAGTTCAAATGCCGTGCTCATGATTTCATGCCTTACAATTAGAGAGATCATGGAGTTGGGATAAATTTCAATATATTAGTATAAAACTAAGGTCTGCTTTATCTAGTCACTAAGTCAGGGAAGGAGCCATTAGGGGCTTCTTAGATTTGAATTAATGGTTCCTCTATATTTGTACAAGTAGTATTAAAATATTACAATCAAGTGGTCGAAAGGTGGAATGCAAATCTTCGTAAATAATATGATTGTACAATGTTGGTGATAGGAAATTTTCATGGTCAATTGTGGAAGACCTTCGAGAAGCCAACGTATGATATCAAATACCATTATCCTCGGGCAGATGAGTGAAACAAGGTTCGTTTTAAGGGGTAATTAGAAATGCAGCATTGTATGGAAGCATCACAAGAAAAGCATGACTTCATCCCGAGGGACACTCTCGCACCAATTCATCTCATTGAGTAATAGGCGAGATACAACTTACCAATAAAGGATCACAACCATCCCAATGTAAAGAAAGTTTTAGCCTTGTGAAAATGACATTACACTTATGATCCTAAGGGAATTTCTTCCTTTGACACCGTAACTGTTCGGGCCAATGTTTATTGACACTATGATTTTTTCATCATAGGGATTACGCAATTAGGATAAATTGTCGTTTTTGCCTATTTTTAAAGGATTTTTGTAGATTAGTATAGTAGACATGTCTCTTCACATAGGAAGATATCACCATTATAGCCATATTTGCCTATAATGTTTTCACTAATATATGATTAAAAGTATTGAAATTAGTTTTCAATATATCTTGTGTACATTTTGGAATATTTGGTGTTCTTCATCTCCTTATCAAACTAATGTGGAACAATGGTATCGAAACAATATGGTCTCTATTTTTTTATTGTTTTCTATGATGATGTTAGGGTATATACACCTAGGCCCTGAGACAAATGAGTCTTCAAAAGAAATTCTTCACCGGCTATATGGCCCCATACAACATGCAAAAAAAAACATGTGAGGTGGGATATTTTATCAGTTTTTTCATCTAGGAATCCATCTAGACATAAGGTAGATGATGCATCATTTCATCGTGATCCTTCAACAACTCCCATAAATGATGGGATAATATTTTTTGAGCATTCCTTTAAGGGGAGTGAAAATTTCAAGGTATATGGTAGTTCGTAACATTTTCAATAGGGAAAATATTACATTTAAACTAATAAAGTGTCCTTCCCACGCCAATCACTATTTGGATTTTCACTCACTATATTCCACTTAGGTAATCTTTACCAAAATTTTAGATTTGGATTGTTGGATTGCCACCTTTAATGCATAAATGGATTGATCACCTTTGAAAACCCCACTAAATGTGGATCATGAAATTTTAAGATTCAAAATTTTCAAAATCCAGAGTGATTATTTTCATAATTAAGGTGAATATTAATTGTTTTTCTTCCAATTTTTCTGAGTTACTGAAAGTGGTGCAATTCGTATCACAACTAGACTACAAACACACACACACAGACATGTGCATGCATAAACACACACACACACACACAAACACGCACAAAGTTTTACAAAGACTTATTATTTGCATTATAGACCCAAGGAAATGGAGAGAAACGTTTTTGCATTGGTTGATTTAGATACAAAATTTATAGTATAGTATAATATAATATAATATACATGCACACAAATATATATATGCATTTCCAAGGAAATCATTGCAGGAGTTCCTCTTTGCCTTGGAATATGTGGATGGTGGGTAGCTCAACCACCATCCACAATAGTGGTTAGTAAGCTAGCCATACACAAGAACAAACTTGTTATCATAGTCTAATGAACCTCACTCAAGGGGACTCTAATTGGGAACTTACTTATGTATGTATATATGTAATTCTCCAACGATAATCTTAAAAGAAAACTCAAGTGATGCTTTCCAATATCTATGGATGACATCCCTTGTAAACATTATTAGTGTAGATAGTGAGCCTTATTCAAGGGGATTTGAATGGGGAACATGATGTGTCACATACTCCTTGACCCAATGTTAATAACCACCTACTATGTTCCCATCTCTATTATTTAACTTTGATTAAATTTATATTCAATAGTTGTCACATGCATCAGTATTCAATCATCTCATAAATAAAGATAACACATGAAATTATACTCATATGCTTAGAGATTCGACAACATAAAGAGTAAGGAGCCAACATACATAACATCCCATGCAATTGAATCAAACTGGAGTAGCTGAAAGAATGTCACTTGGAAAATCAAGCACCGCAACCCAACCTAGAACTGACTTCCTCTAGTTCACCGCTGAGCCGAGAGTTCTTGCCATGGATAAATTGCCTCTTGTTGATCTCTTCAATGGGTATTTAGTACCCTCTTTCACGATATGGTTTCCTTTAGCGGCGTCCCGCTTTTATGGATCTTTTTATCCATTCGCCCAGGCTTTTCCCATAAATTCTCGCCTTTCTCTCCCGCGAGGCTTTTCCTCATAAAAGCTTGCCTTTCTCTTCCGCAAGGCTTTTATGTTTTTCTTAAACTTAACATCTTTCTCCAGCTAAGTAACTTAATGGATCTTTATCTCCCAATCCATTAAGCTTATCTAGAATTGGATCTAGAAGTCTTATCGTGAAAGGATTATCCATTCCCATTCACCAATGGGATTTCATTTGGCAAGGATCTCATCTCTTGGTGTCTTGTTTTCCAAGTGGTTAAATTATCTTTATTTATTTAATAAAAAAGTATTTATTTTCATTGTTACACCTCAGACCTAGCTTTTTTGTTACAACTCAGTCTTAGCTTAGGTCCGGCATGATAGCAACAGAGTGTTACATACAACGGAGGGGTGTTACATGATGGCACAAAGCTTGCCAATTTCCTGATGACATTGATAATAACTTGATGAGATTAATTGTTGGGATGTATGTATTTTCATGAATATTTTAAATTTGTTTTAGGATCCACGCACACATAAATGTATCAAGCCAACTGCATTTGTTCTTGCTTATAATGAGTAAGATGACTAAGGAGTGGGATTTCTCTCTCCAATACCTATTTGATTCTTTTTATGTAAATATAAGGGAATTTACATTTCCTTATAAAAATCAGAGAGAAAGATGTTGGTGCGGGTTACAGGTATGGAAAATAGATTCCCCTTTATAATACTGCATGTATTGTGGTTATTTCCAATAAATAAGATCTAGACCCAGTATAATTTTCAGAGGCAATATTTCCATGGACCTAGAATGTATATCTTATGTAATGGTTGCTATTATTAAATTTAAAAAAAAATGTAGGTTTAATGATTATGTCTTCCTCTCCCTCCTCAATCTCTCTCTATCTCCTTCTTCTTCTTCCCCTATTCCCTCTTTCTATTTCACCGTCCTCCTACAAGTTTTAAAATTTCCAAAGTTATGTAATGCATATAGATTCTTAGGAAAATAGAAATTAAATAATAGTGCACACTCTAAGCACACTAAGAATCACTGTGGAAACCCTTTGCCAAGATTGCCAACAAAACATAAGGCCACACCTCTCTATTTTTCAATGTAGTAAATTCACCATTTTATTTACAAAAGATCCATAAAAGGAGGATGAAACTAATTATATCATAGTGTCCAAATCCCCATGAGGAAAAACTCTAAAAATAAAAAGAATATAAGTATAAGAGCTAAGTTGGTGATGATATAATGGGCCACAGGGAGTGTAGTTGCCACATCAACTATCCAAGACCGTAACTTTATCATATGAAGTTTGTTTTTGGGTTCTATTTATCTTCTTGGAGACATCTTAATAATATCTATAGCAAGGGAGAACACAGACTAGACGATTCCTTCAAATTCTACCCCGATTGCAATGAAAATATTAGAATTGTTGTTTATGACTTGAAAGATGTGCCAAAAGTTCAAGGATGAAATTTATTTGTAAATATGGATATAAGGTAAAATATGATTTTGAGACGGTGGAAATATCAAATGATTATTCCTTAAACTCCTCTTGATTTTTTACTATTCCTCCTTCATATTATTTTCTTTCTACGCATCCTTCCTTCTCCTCTTCTATCTCTTGCTTTTCTACTCATCCTTTCTTGCCCTGTTCTTTTATTATCCCCCTCTTACTATTGGTTGTCCTCTTTCCTACTCCCTGCCATCATCTTTTTCTCTCCCCCCTCTTCCACTTCGTCACTTCTTCCTCTTCCTATTTTCCCCAAATTATCCTTCACTTTTTCTCGATTTCTCCTTACGCTTCATCTCCTTCTAATCCCTCCATTCCCTTTCTACTCATCTTCTTTTTTCTACTCCCATTTTGAGATTCCTCCTTGCTTCACTTATTTTTTGATATCCCGTTCTTCCTCTTCCTCTTCCTCCTTTAGCTTTCTTCCTCGTGTTCTTCCCCACCTTCTTCCCCCTTCTTCCTTCCTTTGATTTCGTCTTCCTCTTTCTCCTTCACTTCTACATTCTGTTCCCTCACTTTCCTCTTGTCTTGACCCCTCTACTATTTTTTCCCTCTTTCTTCTTTCTCCGCGTCCTAGAGAATTGAATAAATCCCAAGGTTATGTTTTTCCATGTCCTCCTATTTTCCCTTCTCTTCCTCTTCTCTTCCTCTCAATTTATACTCAACCTATTTCGAGAGTCATATTTCCTCCTATTTTTCTTTGATCTCCCCTCCTTTCTCCTCCTCCCCCCCTTCACCATCTTCTCATCCATCCTTCCTTCTTTCTATGCTTCATATTCTTCTTTCTCCTTATCTTCCATATTACCTTCGTCACTTCCCTCTTGTATTCTCTTCTCCCCCTCCATTTCATCTCCTCCCTCCTTTCCCAATTTCCTTGAGAATGGAATATTACCCAAGGCTATATCTCCTCCTACTCCTACCTTTCCATCTTACTTCCCCTTCGTTTACTCCTCCTTTTCTACCTCTCTTGTTTTTAGATTCCTCCTTCCTCCTCCTCTTCTACTTCTTATTCTCTTCTTTCTCCTTCTCCTCCCCTTCTCCACCTCCTTCTCACTTCTTTAGGTTTTTTTCCCTTTCTCCTTCTCTTCCATATTCCATTCCCTCACTTCCCTCTTCTCTTCCATTCTTTCGTCACTTCCTTTGATTGCAGAACATCCAACGCTATGCCTTTTCATAAGGCTGAGTTATATTTTGAAGGTAATAATGTTGAACCAAATATCTATCTTGAATATATTTGTGTATTGTGGATTGTGTTACTTGTTGTAGTTTATTTTGAATATTTCATCCCAGGTCCCTAATTATGTACTTCATTCTTTGCCAAGTCCCTAATTATTTACTTCCATGGTTTAGATATGAATTCAAGGGATTTGAATCTAGAGGTCGTGATAATGAAAACAAGAGAAAAGGGTAAGGGAAAAGAATTTGTTGTAGACACCAAGGAAGGAAAAACAAAAGGTGAATAATGATCACCGATGAGATATATTTTTTTATTCACAAGTGTGGAATCACGATAAATGAAAATCCTTCGAATTTACAATGAAGAATTAAAATATGCCTCCAAGAATGTTTATAAAACAATTATGGAATATTACAACCCTTGCATGAGGTGATTAAGTGTTTCTAAAACTTGTATATACTTAGACTTAATCATATATTGATTGTGATATGAGTGAGAACGAGGGTTTATAAGGTTGAGGGAGGGAATTGGCACCAGTTCAACCAAGTTATGATGTTAGATTCATTTCTTTACTTTAAGTGTGTGTATATATATTTTTATTCAATGTTGTAGACGAAGTCAAATTTCCCCTGTGGTGGTGGCTTACTAGTGGTAGGGTATTAGTTATTTACAAGTGTTACATGGTTATTTTATTATTTGATAAAATATGTCTTCATTTTCAGTATGTATGTTTGGTTTTTTTTGGCTCACAAGGTTGTTGAAATTGACGGTGGTGACTTACTAGTGGTAGGGTTTTAGTTATTTACAAGTGTTACATGTTATTTTATTATTTGATAAAATATGTCTTCATTTTCAGCATCTATGTTTGGTTTTTTTTGGCTCACATGGTGTGAAATTGATTGACTGTTAGTGTGTTCAAATTTCAAAATTGCATTTATGAATACATATTTTTTTTCTCTCATGGTAACGTGAGAAATCACTTACCAACTAGTCATATAATTGTGTGGGTATGCTAATTCATATATGAAACCTTTAAAAGTAAATAACTAAGTTAGCATCAACAAAGTTAGATCCTTTATAAAATTTTACAATTTTGAATTAAAAAAACTTTAGAAAGGTCAAAGTTTGATATCATATATTTTATATATATGTAAGGCTTATTTGCATAATATGAATATCATAACATAAATTTGGATCCTAAACCTATCTATTTATTAAATATTAAGCGTTTTTCCTACAAATATCTCAAAGTTGGACATTTTTGACATTTTACCACACACCATTTGATTATTATAACAAATATCTATCTTTTTAATTTGTTACGCTTGAAAATTTTGAAATTTTCACTGAGAATTTTATGATATTATTGTTCCCAAAGACACCTTTTACAATCAGTGG